>CM067359.1:68228764-68333444 GCA_034401795.1 Chaetoderma sp. LZ-2023a
TTGGCACAAGTAGGCCTAGCGGCTGAAAAGGGTGGTGAATTGACGACCACTAATTTAAGTTAGATTAGGCCCGAATCACGTGGATCGCAATTAATGGTGATCTCACCACACCAAGCTTCCTTTCTTCATTTTATATGAGTAACCCCTCCCCTTTTTTGACTCTTCGATTTATGGCCGTTGGTGTCATGAAAAACAAAACCGCATAGAATCAAAATTTCAACAATAAAACTTCAGCCCAGCAAAGAAATTAATGCCGTTTTGAACCTGGCATGAATGGGAGTTGTTTAACAGCGACCCGAACTATACGCCAAGCAAATCAATCAAATCGTATTCCTTAGTCGGCCCAGTGAGGAAGACATTGCCTATAGTCTTACTATGGAGCGATCGCTGTAAGCAATCTACACCAGTATATTCCTTGTCAGAGCTTGAAACCGTGACTGGGAGCCGTGCTCGTATTTACGGCGCCGACTAATTCGCGGAACCACCATCCCCACCCCCTCTTTAGGGGTCAATAAAACAACTTAAAATCAGGTCGCCCCAGCCAACTCGTCAGGATCAGTACCGCCGCCAACATCAGTGGTGACGTGTGCCTAGGAAGAAATGGCCGGGACCTGTTAGTGACGCTATTCCTTTTGGTCGATACCATTCAAAACCAGTATGTGAGACGATTGGTCAGCTCTGATATCTCGCCAAACCTGGCGCACCACGCCAAAAAGTACCTCTTATAAGTAAGACCCAAATTCGTAGTTCGTAGTTCGAAATTCGACAGGAGCAGGTATTATGGGGTAAATATTAAATGCTGCAGATTAAGCCATAGGTGGCAGGTCTAATGCGCGGGTGTGTATACATACATAAATAGTATGCAGGCCTACATATAAACTGAATAACGAACTACGTTCTAGCAATAAGATGCAATCTGAATTACGGTCGGGACTGTAATTCGCACTGCATACAATTCTAGAAGGATGGCGCATGTGTATATATAGATTGTGCAGGTCGATCTATAGACTTAACAAGTACACATATTGATGCAAGGCATCAATGGTAAATAGCGTGCCCGGAGGTTATTAAAATTCTGAAAATAAACTCAACTGTTTCATGAAAAAATGAAGTTATATAAAGGCATACAAGCCACTTATGAGAAAAATATACGTGGACAATAAACACAAAAGATGGAATATTTCTTGCAAAAAGATATGGGCAGTATTAGCTATGGGCTAGGAAAAGCAGCTTATATTTTTGGTCAGTCCAACAATTTTTCCATCCATCCTTTTTCTCCAGGCCAAACTCCTTAACAGAGAGAGGAACAGACAAAATTAAGAGCAGCCAGTGATGAGAAAATTGCATTACTGCATCAACAGAGCGTAACAGATCAAATTTGGGTCATTAGGTATCAACAACTTGTAAAGATAAAGAAATCAACAGAACTGGCAACACAGTCAGTAGAAAATCAGCGCAAGAAGAAGTACAAACCCTGACATCCATTCAAACATATTAAAGAAAAACTGTAAAGAATATTTTAAACCTAAATCTTGATACCTTCTTAAACAGACGTGAAGAGCTTATTACCCGGAAATATATTGGTGAAATATACACTGCAATACTAGTGAATGCACAAAGCAAGTGTATTTTGATGCAATACAGGACCCCAATCTGTACCGACAGATAACCTTTTCAACAAAGTTAAGCGGCCAGGATAGAACGAATACCGTGAACCTAGTTTTCTCCAACGAAAATGATATAGTAGAAAACATTCTGACTGAAGACCCAGTGGGAAACAACCACGACATCATGATCTGTTTCATTTAGCTATCATATCTATGTCACCTATTAAACGATATCTTTACTGGAAACAGTGACAAACTATTAAATCAAATATTTTTGCTCGACAAAAAGGCCAAATTCGGCCTCAACCATTGTAATGATGACGATCTTGTTGACCATATGTACACATGTTAGGGTATTACCCTGATAAGTCAGGTTCTAGCAGTACACGCGGCTAATAATATGGGATATATAGAAATATTTTCACATTACTATAATACATATTTGGTGGTAGAATTATTACAATATTTCGCACAGCACGAGAACATAGTGAGTTCTACATGGTCTTATGTTCGAAAACTGGCTATAAAGCATGTAGAGATATTCTGATACCGAATATAGTACATTATTGAAATTTGACAATGGTGTGCCACTACTAAATTGCATATGACGAAATTCCTGTATAATACATTTTTTTAAACCTTTGATACTTTATTAGCGTATTCATATACGTATCTAATCATATGGGTAAATTTCCGGGATCGAACCTATTGCAAACAGTGTGGTACAGAAAATCGTTGATCTGACAGAATTAGCACCAATTTTTGGTATGGAATTGTGTACTATGAAATTACGTTCCTGTAGAATTTTTTAAAATTCGGAATACAACTAGCATATTTCCTATAAGTATTTGTGGGTGAAATTCTGGGGGTGAAGGTATTGCAATGAACACCATGAATTATCCTAAGTTTGAGCTTATTTACTTTATGAAATTTTTAAATCTCACTACGTCGTAAACTTATGCCTATACCTATCTAAACATATGGGTGATATTCTAGGCCATACCCATTATGAGCGTACCCATTATTATCTGAATGTGGTGAATGTGAACCAACCATATTACAATGGGGCCACATGGCGAATATGTAACTACATATTACCAAATTACTTGATGGTATAATCGTGCAAAAGCAGTAGTACATATTCAGTTGTATACAGCTACATGTAAAAAAAATGATTACAAACCGAGAACTGAGATTCTGATACTGAATATAGTAAATTGTTGGCATTTGACAACTGTCCGTGGCTACTAAATTGAATATTACGAAATTATTACGTGGTAGAAATCTCAAGATTCATTAGTGTATTCATATCCCTATCTAACCATATGTGTGAAATTATGTAGCCACACATATTGCAGACAGTAGGGTATTGAAAACCGCAGATCTGCTAACATTGGAACAAATTTATGCGATGAAATCGCATACTACGAAAATTCCGGTTTAGCTTTGCCCTGCCCATCTCTAGCTAAACTCCACCCATACCAATCTCGAGTTGGGATCGATGGATTTCTGAACTACCAGACGATACATTTCAAGAAAACTATACAGGTAGCCGTGGAATATTTTGACACTAATTTGACTGGGTCCTGTCAAATTACTTTCAAAATATTCAACAGCATTTTTTATTAAATAACAAAAACATACAATTAGTACAAAGTGTCAGATTATTAAGCATTTAAGATGGACTAAATCGAGTCAGTCATGACGTCATTATTATGACATTATCCTACGCGCCACTTAATTAATTACGACGTCATATAACGTAATATGGTGGATAGACAACCTGAAAAGGCCCATTAGCAAGTGGTATTAATTACCCTAGCTCCGTCAGAGGATGAGTGTATTGTATTCGGGTCTACGTGCGTTCGGGATGGCAAGGGTCTACAATCTATGATTGGCCTTGTTAAAATATGTGACCTATAAATACGGGTGCTCTCTTAATATAAGTGGTCCATATTGTGTGGATCACGCATTAACAAGCGGTATTAGCCCTGTAATGCTCAATTTGCTCATTCCAATTTCAATAGAGGGATCCATTTCTCGGTATGCCACGCCTATTTCTACCTAAGCTCCACCCATTTTTTGCGTGTTGGAATCGATGTCTATGTATACGCTGAATAATGAATTCCCAGACATCCAATTTCAAGGTAACTATACAGGTAAGCTGATGACTATTTTGAAACTAATTTGACTGGGTGCTTTTAAAGGTTTACTGCCTCTGGCCGCAACAACGCCAGGTCAAATTAGTTTCAAAATATTCAACACGATGTTGATTAAACAGTAAAGACATACAATTTGTACACTTGCCGGACTATTCAATGTTCATGACTGAACTCGATATGCCATTCATTTACACATTTTGGATTGTGATGTCAGCCTGTATATGAAGTAATTGATTATGACGTTATATCCTTCAGTTACAGATCGAACCCAGCCATTATCATAGAAAATGACTGTTGAATAAATAGCAAAGGCATACAATTCGAACAGAGTCTAGTCAAATTAGTTTCAAAATATTCAACAGCATGTTGATTATATAGTAAAGACGTGCAATTCGCATACTTGACTGGCTATTCAGTGTTCCTGGTGGAGCTAGATACGTCATTCATTACACGTGTGGACTGTGACGTCCAGCTACATCTGACCGAAATAATTATGACGTCATATACAGAAAAATCCATTATCATAGAAAATGTCCTATCTGTAATTACGTCCAAGAGACCATTGTGATTTTTCTTTTGCAATTTACTACCGGAATTATAGGATCGGTTATCCAACCAGTCATTCCAGTGGTACACTTTCAAAACAAGTTCTCCGGTGAGTAGCTGATGCAAATGGACATTTCCCACGATCACTGCAAGAAGCCATTTGTGGGCAGTTTGATAGAGTGCTAAAGTGGACATATGAGAGACGCCGGGAGTGGTTGTGTGCTTGAGTACTTTCATCTGCAGAAGGAATGATAAACATGTTTTGTACGCAGTCCTCCAGCAAAGGAAGAGTACTTATTTAGAGTAGTTATTTGGAGTTCCGTTGGCTGTTTATTAAAATAATTAAGCGGTCATCGCCGCGCACACTCTATTACAGTCAGACCAGAACTAATAAGAGAACTTGCCATGAATCACAAGCATGAAGATAATAATTATGAGATATCCATCAATCTAAAAATAGAGCCGTGTCTTCGCGCCAAGAATTATTAGATCTCGTATCGATGGAGATCTCGCAAGACAGCCCCACAATCCCTTGCGCGAAATGGCCGCGCCTATAGGCAATTCTAGACAGCAATAAATAGAAGCGTGCCCGCTGGAGCGGGCACGCAATAACGAATTACGTTCTAGCAATAAGATGCAATCCGAATTACGGTCTGGACTGTGATTCAAGCTGAATAACGGTCTAGACGGAAATTCAATCTTCATCCGAATTACGATCTGGACCGTGATTCAAACTGAATTATTTTCTAGCATGTGATGTCATTCGAATTACGGTCTGGATATGATTCAAACTGCATTATTTTCTAACATGTGATGCCATCCGAATTACTGTCTGGACCGTGATTCAAACTGAATGACGGTCTAGAAGGAAATTAAATCTTCGTCCAAATTACGGTCTGGACGTGATTAACACTGAATAATATTGTGCATGTGGTGTTATCCGGAATCCCGGACAAAATCCCACAGGACAAAATTCCACCAGACATAATCGCACCAGACAAAATCGCACCGGACAAAATCCCACCAGACATAATCCCACCAGACAAAATCTTACCGGACAAAATCCCATCGGACATAATACCACCAGACATAATCCTACCGGACAAAATCCCACCGGACAAAATCCCACCGGACAAAATCTCACCTGGACAAAATCCCATGCGACCAAATCCCACCTGGACAAATCCCACCAGACATAATCCTACCCGGACAATATCCCACTGGACAAAATCTCACCCGTACATAATACCATTGAATCATACGGTAGTAGTAGCAGTAGTAGTAGTAGTAGTAGTAGTAGTAGTAGTAGTAGTAGTAGTAGTAGTAGTAGTAGTAGTAGTAGTAGCGGCAGCGGCAGAACAGAAAATTTGCGCATAATTTGTTTGCTGAAAAGGTTGGTTAAAAGTCACGTAAAATAGAGCAATGGTCTATTTTTCCAGCGCAACAAAGTTTTGTGTTGGGGCTAACATGGTTGTACTACGTTTACACAACGCAGCCACCCTCATCCTTTCCACATCCTTATCTATCTATCACTAGATGACCACCCTTAGCGAAATGTACAAAATGCTGATTAAATTGAAAATAACTTTGTCTGGAATATGGTAGACAGCAACAATCCGTTTGGCTACGCCAAATTTCGAGACTTAATAATAATAATAATAATAATAATAATAATAATAATAATAATAATAATAATTTTAAAGGTATACATTCACAGCAGAATGCTTGAAGATTAAATTGTCAAAATTGTACACATTAGGAGCTTACATCGTGTGCCTAGATGTATCCAAACGAAATTAATCTTAGCAAATGACGATTTCGTTACACATAAATTAATAAAAAATGTTAAGTTGTGAAATTGGATTAGAGACACGAGTCCTTAATTCATATCGCAATTAAAAACATAAACTAATTTGTACGGGATGAAATCATAATACGTTAAGATTTAGTTCGCTTCATTACATTGCGGAACACACATTAACCCTCTAAAATGTTACAATTTAAACAATTTTAATTTCACGCATTCTGGTGTGAATGTGCACATTTAATAATAATAAATAAATTAATTAATTAATTAACACGGCGAACCAATCTGACCTGGAACGTGATACCATGCACGCCTGCTATGTAGAGCATGCCTTTCTCTCAAACTCAGATATAGATCTTTAGTCGAACTCTCCAACTTCTCTGTTGTTGTTTGTTAGTAATGACGTGTTTAAGATACACATGCCATACAGACAAAATCAAAGGAAATGGAACTTGTCCAACTCTCCAGATTAGGCTTCAGACACCATTCTTCAGACACCAGACCTTTGTTTACGGGATCAGATGTTATCAATCTGACGAATAGTCAGATTCGTCTTAATATTTTCGACTTCAGACATCAGACTTGAGATTTTTTGCTTTTTACAGAATACTACTTGATCGAATTCAACAGATTAAACAGATCGTGTAAAAGGACTTTATGGTAATCCAAGTTTATTCAAGTTAATTTGATATGCTAAAAATTATGGCCGACACTATCCACTGACTTTTTGTTAGTCGATGAATCTTGACAAGTTCATCTATAGGGAACGAGCTGAAACAAGTTTGTTCAAGTGAATCTGACTGGTAGATTTTCCTGCTGGTGCTGGTCATGTTAGAGAGATAAGATAGATAGATAGATAGATAGATAGATAGATAGATAGATGGATGGATGGATGGATGGATGGATGGATGGATGGATGGATGGATGGATGGATGGATGGATGGATGGATGGATGGATGGATGGATGGATGGATGGATGGATGGGTGGATGGGTGGGTGGGTGGGTGGGTGGGTGGGTGGGAGGGTGGGATGGTGGGAGGGTGGGTGGGTGGGTGGGAGGGAGGGAGGGAGGGAGGGAGGGTGGGAGGGAGGGAGGGTGGGTGGGTGGGTGGGTGGGTGGGTGAGTCGGTGGGGTGGGGTGGGGTGGGGTGGGGTGGGGTGGGGTGGGGTGGGGTGGGGTGGGGTGTGGTGGGGTGGGTTGGTGGGTTGGTGGGTTGGTGGGTTGGTGGGTTGGTGGGTGGGTGGGTGGGTCGGTCGGTGGGTGGGTGGGTGGCTGGGTGGGTGGGTGGGTGGGTGGGTGGGTGGGTGGGTGGGTGGGTGGGTGGGTGGATGGATGGATGGATGGATAGAAAAATAATGTATTTTCCACAATAGACCATTGTCCCCTGGGTGTACAAGTTACATAATTCTGTGGCTGTGTAAGACAGGAGTAAAACTAATATAAACTTACTCAGCGTACATTTTATGTATAATTATACATTAACATACCGGCAATCTTACCTCACCATTATCGTCATTTACTCAACGTTAATTCTCGTATCGCCATCATTTACCGCGCGGCCCGACCCTCCACCATTTCTCTCTTTACTCATTAACCATTCACCGAAAAGAAACGAAAGTGAAAAGACGAGTATGACCTGGTCATTAAAACGAAATTCTAACGCTCCTCTCATTGCCCAAAACCATTCCGCAAGACCATCTCTCATCGTTTCCTAATACGAAAAGAAAGGAAAGGAGAACGAGGAGTGAGACCCAGTCACTGAGAAGTAATCGTTATTTTCCATTGTCTTCTTTGTCAACAATACACGATGACCTAGTTTTCATGCAAATGACTTTTACTCTGGAACAACTGCATGGATTGATACATAATTAGAGACGAGGGGTGGATCAAGTTCCTTCAGGGAAGCTGACGCGTGAAAAAAATGGTCAGCGTTGCATAATTATATCCCTTCCCACCACTATGTGTAACGGGGGTATTATGCTTACGACCCGTACGTACGTCCCGAAAATCTTGTTGGTGCAACTCCTCCTACAGTTTCAGAGAGAAATGTTTGAAAAGATATACATAATGTTAAGCTACTTTCCACAGATCCCTCACAAGCGGTCGTAGGCAC
Organism: Chaetoderma sp. LZ-2023a; assembly: GCA_034401795.1. Lineage (NCBI taxonomy): Eukaryota > Metazoa > Mollusca > Caudofoveata > Chaetodermatida > Chaetodermatidae > Chaetoderma > Chaetoderma sp. LZ-2023a. Next base: position 68,237,001 of record CM067359.1, read on the forward strand.
GTACGTTCGTCCGTCTGTCTGTCCCGAAAATACTGTCGCTGCAACTCCTGCAGTTTGAGAGAGCGTTCACCTTTCCAGGCTGCCCATCTGTCATATGACGTCATAATTAACTAAGTGACGTGTATGATGACATCATAATTAGTTATGGCATGAATGACTCGATTTAGTCCGTCTTTAACGCTTAATAGTCCGACACGTTGTACGAATTGTATGCCTTTACCATTTAATAAACATTCTGTTGAATACTTTGAAATTAATTTGACTGGGCGATGTTTCTGCCATAGACAGCAACAGCACCCAATCAAAATAGTTTCAAAATATTTAACAGCTTACCTGTATAGCGTTCTGGAAATTGATAGTCAGGTAGTTCAGGAATCGATCGATCCTAACACGAGCGATGTGTGGGTGGAGCTTAACTAGAGATAGGCTGGGGCATAGCTAAAACTGAAAAGGTCCATTGTATGAAAATAACAGGATAATTGTGCACTACCTAGAAATGTGCCCAGCGTTAAAATTCTTTTCATTGTTCCATCTTATCAGTCATGCACCCATTAGTTTAATTTGCTAATCACCATCTCCAGGTTGGGGGATCGAACCACCATACTGCAACTCCGCATAGCATCAGCAACCAGACATCTTTCCACTGGACCACCGCGCCAAGACAAAGTCTCAGGTTAGCAGACCAGCTTTCACATGTCTGATATACTGAGACACTGGCGATTCATATGGGACTATCTGCGGATGCACCTGCCATGATTCAATCCTTGGCATTTAAGCCTATTGTACTCTGACTCCATCACGTCTCTGGCAGTATATGTATTGACTCATTGGCAACGTGCGGCTTCAATTTCCATGTGCTAACCAGCAGACACTCATACACCCATTAGTTTGATTTGTTGATCACCATCTCCCAGTCGCGGGATCGAACCACCATACTGCAACTCCGCATGGCATCAGCAACCAGACATCTTTCCACTGGACCACCGCACCAAGACAAAGTCTCAGGTTAGCAGACCAGCTTTCACATGTCTGATATACTCACACACTGTCGATTCATATGGGACTATCTGTGGATGCACCTGCCACGATTCAATCCTTGACATTTAAGCCTATTGTACTCTGACTCCATCACGGCTCTGGCAGTATATGTATTTTTATTTTATTGACGCACTAGCAACGTGTGGCTTCAATTTCCATGCGCTAACCAGCCGACAGTCATGCACCCATTAGTTTAATTTGTTGATCACCATCTCCCGGTCCGGGGATCGAACCACCATAGTGCAACTCCGCATAGCATCAGCAACCAGACATCTTTCCACTGGACCACCGCCCCAGGACAAAGTCTCAGGTTAGCAGACCAGCTTTCACATGTCTGATATACTGACACACTGGCGATTCATATGGGACTATCTGCAGATGCACCTGCCACGATTCAATCCTTGGCATTTAAGCCTATTGTACTCTGACTCTATCACGGCTCTGGGAGGATATGTATTTTTATTTTATTGACGCACTGGTAATGTGCGGTTTCAATTTCCATGTGCTAACCAGCCGACAGTCATGCTCCCATTAGTTTAATTTGTTGATCACCATCTCCCGGTCGGGGGATCGAACCACCATAGTGCAAATCCGGATAGCATCAGCAACAAGACATCTTTCCACTGGACCACCGCGCCAAGACAAAGTCTCAGGTTAGCAGACCAGCTTTCACATGTTTGATATACTGACACACTGGTGATTCATATGGGACTATCTGTGGATGCACCTGCCATGGGTCAATCCTTGGCATTTAAGCCTATTGTACTCTGACTCCATCACGGCTCTGGCAGTATATGTATTGATGCACTGGCATCGTGAGGCTTCAATTTCCATGTGCTAACCAGCCGACAGTCATGAACCCATTAGTTTAATTTGTTGATCACCATCTCCCGGTCGGGGGTGGGGGGGATCGAACCACCATACTGCAACTCCGCATAGCATCAGCAATCAGACATCTTTCCACTAGACCACCGCGCCGAGTCAAAGTCTTAGGTTAGCAGACCAGCTTTCACATTTCTGATATACTGACACACTGGCGATTCATATGGGACTATCTGTGAATGCACCTGCCACGATTCAATCCTTGGCATTTAAGCCTATTGTACGCTGACTCCATCACGGCTCTGGCAGTATATGTATTTTTATTTTATTGATGCACTGGCACCATGCGGCTTCAATTTCCATGTGCTAACCAGCCGACAGTCATGCACCCATTAGTTTAATTTGTTGATCAACATCTCCCGGTCAGTGGATCGAACCACCATAGTGCAACTCCGCATAGCATCAGCAACCAGACATCTTTCCACTGGACCACCACGCCAAGACAAAGTCTCAGGTTAGCAGACCAGCTTAAACATATCTGATATACTGACACACTGGCGATTCATATGGGACTATCTGTGAATGCACCTGCCACGATTCAATCCTTGGCATTTGAGCCTATTGTACTCTGACTCCATCCCGGCTCTGGCAGGATATGGATTTTTATTTTATTGACGCACTGGCAATGTGCGGCTTCAATTTCCATGTGCTAACCAGCCAACAGTCATGCACCCATTAGCTTAATTTGTTGATCACCATCTCCCAGTCGGGGGATCGAACCACCATACTGCAACTCTGCATAGCATCAGCAATCGGACATCTTTCCACTGGACCACCGCGCCAAGACAAAGTCTCAGGTTAGCAGACCAGCTTTCACATGTCTGATATACCGGCACACTGGCGATTCATATGGTACTATCTGTGGATGCAGATGCCACGATTTAATCCTTGGCATTTAAGCCTATTGTACTCTGACTCCATCACGGCTCTGGCAGTATATGTATTTTTATTTTATTGACGCACTGGCAACGTGCAGCTTCAATTTCCATGTGCTAACCAGCCGACAGTCATGCACCTATTAGTTTAATTTGTTGATCACCATTTCCCGGTCGGGGGATCGAACCACCATACTGCAACTCCGCATAGCATCAGCAACCAGACATCTTTCCACTGGACCACCGCGCCAAGACAAAGTCTCAGGTTAGCAGACCAGCTTTCACATGTCTGATATACTGACACACTGGCGATTCATATGGGACTATCTGCGGATGCACCTGCCATGATTCAATCCTTGGCATTTAAGCCTATTGTACTCTGACTCCATCACGGCTCTGGAAGTATATGTATTTTAATTTTATTGACGCACTGGCAACGTGTGGCTTCAATTTCCATGCGCTAACCAGCCGACAGTCACTAGTTTAATTTGTTGATCACCATCTCCCGGTCGGGGGATCGAACCACCATAGTGCAAATCCGGATAGCATCAGCAACAAGACATCTTTCCACTGGACCACCGCGCCAAGACAAAGTCTCAGGTTAGCAGACCAGCTTTCACATGTTTTGATATACTGACACACTGGTGATTCATATGGGACTATCTGTGGATGCACCTGCCATGGGTCAATCCTTGGCATTTAAGCCTATTGTACTCTGACTCCATCACGGCTCTGGCAGTATATGTATTGATGCACTGGCAACGTGAGGCTTCAATTTCCATGTGCTAACCAGCCGACAGTCATGAACCCATTAGTTTAATTTGTTGATCACCATCTCCCGGTCGGGGGCGGGGGGATCGAACCACCATACTGCAACTCCGCATAGCATCAGCAATCAGACATCTTTCCACTAGACCACAGCGCCGAGTCAAAGTCTTAGGTTAGCAGACCAGCTTTCACATTTCTGATATACTGACACACTGGCGATTCATATGGGACTATCTGTGAATGCACCTGCCACGATTCAATCCTTGGCATTTAAGCCTATTGTATGCTGACTCCATCACGGCTCTGGCAGGATATGTATTTTTATTTTATTGACGCACTGGTAATGTGTGGCTTCAATTTCCATGTGCTAACCAGCCGACATTCATGCACCCATTAGTTTAATTTGTTGATCACCATCTCCCGGTCGGGAGATCGAACCACCAAACTGCAACTCCACATAGCATCAGCAACCAGACATCTTTCCACTGGACCACCACGCCAAGACAAAAGTCTCAGGTTAGTAGACCAACTTTCACATGTCTGATATACTGACACACAGGCGATTCATATGGGACTATCTGTGGATGCACCTGCCATGATTCAATCCTTGGCATTGAAGCCTATTGTACTCTGATTCCATCACGTCTCTTGCAGTATATGTATTTTTATTTTATTGACGCACTGGCAATGTGCGGCTTCAATTTCCATGTGCTAACCAGCCAACAGTCATGCACCCATTAGTTTAATTTGTTGATCACCATCTCCCAGTCGGGGGATCGAACCACCATACTGCAACTCTGCATAGCATCAGCAATCGGACATCTTTCTACTGGACCACCGCGCCAAGACACAGTCTCAGGTTAGTAGACCAGCTTTCACATGTCTGATATACCGGCACACTGGCGATTCATATGGGACTATCTTTGGATGCACCTGCCACGATTTAATCCTTGGCATTTAAGCCTATTGTACTCTGACTCCATCACGGCTCTGGCAGTATATGTATTTTTATTTTATTGACGCACTGGCAACGTGCAGCTTCAATTTCCATGTGATAACCATCCGACAGTCATGCACCCATTAGTTTAATTTGTTGATCACCATCTCCCCGGTCGGGGATCGAACCACCATACTGCAACTCCGCATAAGAATCTTGGTTTAGCAGACCAGCTTTCACATGTCTGATATACTGACACTCTGACGATTCATATGGGACTATCTGTGGATGCACCTGCCACTATTCAATCCTTGGCTTTTAAGGTTTTTAATATTTATATTGCGACTTTTATGTTACATTTCTTACAGAAATACTTCTCCAGCCAAAATTCGCAAATGATTCATATTCATTGCGCATATATTAAAGATGCATATTTACACCAGAATGCGCTAAAATAAAATTGTTTAGATTGCATACATTTAGAAGCTTAAACTATATACCTCAATTTAATGAAACGAAATAAATCTTAACATATGTTGATTTCATTGAGTATAAATTAATACAATTTTTTAATTGTGAAGTGGAAATCGAGGCAAATCTCATTTCACAACTTAAAAAAATTATATAATTTTGTACGTAATGAAATCATCATTTTTTTTATGGTTGCAGATTTATTTCGATTCATTACATCTAGCCACACAATTTAAACCTCTACAAGTATAAAATTTGAACAATTTTTTTTCTAGTATATATATTCCAAAATGCACGCGATCTCGCAGGCGAAAGATGCAGACCAAGTATGAATTTGTTTTAAATAGCTATAGAGATATGCATTCGGAAGGAAACCGTTCAGAGAAAGTATTCTGATACATTAAATCTCAGAAATAATGTAACATATTTCCAAAGCAAAAAAAACCATACTGTTGACGATTTTGAACAAAGCTTGTTGGAAGACATTACTACCTAAGGCAGCAATTTCTTCCAGTCTAATTATGTTAAATATGGTAAAAACGAGTTTTCATATCGTGTTCAAATCTGTAGTAACAAATATGTTTCGGTGTTTGTTTTGGAAACATGTCAGGTTATTTCTTAATGAGATGTATTGTAGTACGCATGCCTAGTGGTTCTAAAGTATACAGCGAGCTGGACTTAGCACTTTTCCGTGTTGTGTACATGGATACATCTTTAATAATGAAAATAAGATTAAACATATAACCAGGTAGTAATTAATAATTATTTCATTGTGATGAATGTAATAATACTAATCAGCAATACTACATTGTAATACTAAGGACATGCGTTCTGGTTTTTAAAATCGATATCAAAATATCTCGCGTATTCACACCAAAATGGTTTGGAATAAAATGGTTAAACTTGTATACCTTTTAGGGTCCTAAGTTGGATAACTCGGTATAATGAAACGAAATAAATATTAACGGTGCATATTCACAACAAAATTCCTAAATGTAAAATTGGTAAAATTGTATACTTTTTGAGGCTTAAATCGTATGCCTAATTGTAATGAAACGAAACAAATCTTAACATATGATGGTTTCAATACATATAAATTAATATAATTTTTTTAGATGTGAAATTGAATTATGTACTTGTGTCTCTAATTCAATTTCACAACTGTAAAAAGTAGGAAATCATCATATGTTAAGATTTAGGCCCCCGCTCACCCCTATTTCGTTTCATTATTTCTAGACATATAAGTCCAACCTCTAAAGTATATAATTTTAGCAATTTTATTTTTAAGCATTTAGTTCTCAATATGCATCTTGAAATAGGCCTCTATATACCACACGCACGCACGCACGCACGTATGCACGCATATACTAAGCGGTCTCAGAAGCAATTCAGCGTACGTTTCTCCAGTTGATGGTCAAGGTTGTATAAGCCTTTGTAACAATAAGATTAATAAGTCCCCGATCAACCATATGATACAAGTTCTACTTGCTTATCTAGATATGGAGACGCGCATGCACACACGCACGCACGCACGCGCGTACAGTACACGCACGCACGCACACGCACGCACGCGTATGCTAGCGGTCTCAGAAAAATTCAGCATATGTCGCCAATTGTTGTGCAAGGTTCTAGAAGCCTTTACAAAAACATGTCCGAATCAACCATATGATACTATCTCACCTGCTTATGGAGAATCGCAGGCATACGCGCACGCTCACGCGCTAGAGCATGGAGATGACACACGTACGCCAACCTCCCCGCCCGCCAGTCCACACGTATGCACGCGCGCATGCACACACACACGCACGCACACACGCACGCACACACGCACTCACGCAAACACGGACGCACGCACGCACGCACGCACGCACGCACGCAGACATGCACGTGTGTACTCACGTACACGGCTTTGGCAGATATTTTTCGGCTACTGTAGCCTCCTTGTGTAGATCTGATAACGCCCAACATGTTGGTTTATCCTCTCAGTTATGGCTACTCTAGTGTGTTCGGTCAAGTAGTATCTTACAAGCCCTTCATCATGAGCACAAAGTTGTTTGTGCTTGCAACCATTTTGCTTTAGTGTTTAACGTTCAATGGCCATGTTATCTCAAATTCTACTGAATGGTCACCAAGTCCTGTAAACTACACTGGAATCATGCAAATATTTCCTTTCCCGAGGACTTGTTGTCATCCCGTTTTTCAGCAGAGTAATCCGGGAAGAGATGCAGGCAAACTGAAAGAGTCTTCCCATAAGCCAAACGTATCCAAACATCGTTTGTCGTCCATCAACAATTTCTTCATTAAATAATGCAGATTTTGGACACAATTTAAGGAACTCTGCCACAGATTTCTGAGCTGCCTCTATATTTGCCCAGTGCATGCTTCTATACAATACACTCTCCAGAAGCATATCTGTCATGGCGTGTGAGTTTTGCTGGTCCATCCATAGCTCGAAATGCCATACATTTATAAGGAGGGTCACACATCAGCGTATGAAATATGACTCATCAATCGGATTTCTTGATAGCTCACCTGGCCTGATAGACCAAGGGAGTTTATGCCGTGGCGACCATCCGTCCGTCTGTCACCAGTCGTCCGTCTATCATTCGTCCAACTTTACACGACATCTTCTCAAGAACTACTGGGCCGAGTTCAATTATATGGGACAGGAAGCATCCGTAGGGCATAGAGCTCCAAGATTCTTATAAAGAAGCCAATATGCCAATTTGACAGGTGACCATCTGAGATTTCGGCCGATTTTTAGAATGTCTAAAATTATTCTGCAAAACGCCTTGGCGGATTAAATCAAAACTCATCAAACACGTTTCAAACATCATCTAGGGCAACAACTGGACCAAGTTTTTTCAATGAAGCCTGATTAGCCAAATGACATCACATGCAAGCACATAATTCAGTTTGAATCGCGGTTCAGTACGTAATTCTATGACATCACATACTAGAAAGTACTTCAGGTTGAATCACGGTCTAGACCGTAATTCGGATGACATCACATGTTAAAACATAATTTACTTTGAATCATGGTCCAGACCGTAATTCGGATAACATCACATGTTAGAACATAATCCAGTTTTGAATCACAGTCCAGAACGTAATTCGGATGACATCACATGCATGAACATAACTAAATTTTGAATCACAATCCAGACCGTAATTCGGATGACATCACATTTTAAAACTTAATTCAGTTTGAATCATGTTCCAGACAGTAATTCGGATGACATCACATGCAAGAACATAATTCAGTTTGAATCACGGGCCGGATGGTACTTCGGGTGACATCACATTTTAGAACTTAATTCGGTTTGAATAACGGTCCGGATCGTAATGTGGATGGATGAACATAATTAAGTTTCGAATCACAGTCCAGACCGTAATTCGGATGACGTCACATGCAAGAACTTAATTCCGTTTTGAATCACAGTCCAGACCAGAGTTCGGATGATGTCACATGCAAGAACTTAATTCCGTTTTGAATCACAGTCGAGACCGTAATTCGGATGGCATCGCGTGCTAAAACATAAGTCAGTTTGAATCACGGTCCAGACCATAATTCGCGTGACATCACATTTTAGAACTTAATTGAGTTTGAATAACGGTCCAGATCGTAATTCGGATGACGTCACATGCAATAATATAATTCGGTTTTGAATCACAATCCAGACCGTAATTCGGATGACATCATATGCAAGAACATAATTCGGTTTTGAATCACAGTCTAGACCGTAATTCGGATGACATAACATGTTAGAATATAATTCAGTTTGAATCACGGTTCAGATCGTAATTCGGATGACATCATATGCACGAACATAATTCGGTTTTGAATCACAGTCTAGACCGAAATTCGGATGACATAACATGTTAGCACATAATTAAGTTTGAATCCCGGTCCAGACCGTAATTCGGATGACATCATATGCAAGAACATAATTCAGTGTGAATAATGGTCTAGACCGTAATTCGGATGACATAACATGTTAGAACATAATCAAGTTTGAATCACGGTCTAGATCATAATTCGGATGACGTCACATGCAATAATATAATTCGGTTTTGAATCACAATCCAGACCGTAATTCGGATGACATCATATGCAAGAACATAAATCGGTTTTGAATCACAGTCTAGACCGTAATTCGGATGACATAACATGTTAGAATATAATTCAGTTTGAATCACGGTTCAGATCGTAATTCGGATGACATCATATGCACGAACATAATTCGGTTTTGAATCACAGTCTAGACTGAAATTTGGATGACATAACATGTTAGCACATAATTCAGTTTGAATCACGGTCCAGACCGTAATACGGATGACATCATATGCAAGAACATAATTCAGTGTGAATAATGGTCTAGACCGTAATTCGGATGACATAACATGTTAGAACATAATCAAGTTTGAATCACGGTCTAGATCATAATTCGGATGACATCACATGAAAGAACATAATTAAGTTTTGAATTACAGTCCAGACCGTAATTCGGATGGCATCACATGTTAGCACATAATTCAGTTTGAATCACGGTCCAGATCGTAATTCGGATGACATGACATGCATGAACATAATTAAGTTTTGAATCACAGTCCATACCGTAAATTGGATGACGTCACATGCAATAACATAATTCAGTTTTTAATCACAGTCGAGACCGTAATTCGGATGACATCACATGTTAGGACATCATTCACTTTGAATCACGTTCCAGATCGTAATTCGGATGACATCACATATTAGAACTTAATTCAGTTTGAATCACGGCTCAGACCGTAATTCGGATGACATCACATGCATGAACACAATTAAGTTTTGAATAACGGTCCAGACCATAATTCGGATGACATCACATGTTAGAATATAATTCAGTTTGAATCACGGTCCAGACCGTAATTCGGATGACATAACATGTTAGAACATAATTCTGTGTGAATAACAGTCTAGAGAGTGATTCGCATGACATCACATGCAAGAACATGATTCAGTTTGAATCACGGTTCAGTACGTAATTCGATGACATCTCATGCTAGAAAGTAATTCAGGTTGAATCACGGTCCAGACCGTAATTCGGATGACATCATATGCAAGAACATAATTCAGTGTGAATAATGGTCTAGACCGTAATTCGGATGACATAACATGTTAGAACATAATCAAGTTTGAATCACGGTCTAGATCATAATTCGGATGACATCACATGAAAGAACATAATTAAGTTTTGAATTACAGTCCAGACCGTAATTCGGATGACATCACATGTTAGCACATAATTCAGTTTGAATCACGGTCCAGATCGGAATTCGGATGACATGACATGCATGAACATAATTAAGTTTTTAATCACAGTCCATACCGTAAATTGGATGACGTCACATGCAAGAACATAATTCAGTTTTTAATCACAGTCGAGACCGTAATTCGGATGACATCACATGTTAGGACATCATTCACTTTGAATCACGTTCCAGATCGTAATTCGGATGACATCACATATTAGAACTTAATTCAGTTTGAATCACGGCTCAGACCGTAATTCGGATGACATCACATGCATGAACACAATTAAGTTTTGAATAACGGTCCAGACCATAATTCGGATGACATCACATGTTAGAATATAATTCAGTTTGAATCACGGTCCAGACCGTAATTCGGATGACATCACATGTTAGCACATAATTCAGTTTGAATCACGGTCCAGATCGTAATTCAGATGACGTCACATGCAAGAACATAATTCGGTTTTGAATCACAATCCAGACCGTAATTCGGAGGACATCACATGTTAGAACATAATTCAGTTTGAATCACGGTCCAGAGTGTAATTCGGATGAGGTCATATGCAAGAATATAATTCGGGTTTGAATCACAGTCTAGACCTTAATTCAGTGTGAATAATGGTCTAGACCGTAATTCGGATGACATACCATGTTGGAACACAACCAAGTTTGAATCACGGTCTAGATCATAATTCGGATGACATCACATGCAAGAACATAATTAAGATTTGAATCACAGTCCAGACCGTAATTCGGATGAAATCACATTTTGGAACTTAATCCAGTTTGAATCACAGTCCAGACCGTAATTCGGATGACATCACATGTTAGGACATCATTCACTTTGAATCACGTTCCAGATCGTAATTCGGATGACATCACATGATAGAACATAATTCTGTTTGAATCACGGTCCAGACCGTAATTCGGATGACATCATATGCAAGAACATAATTCGGTTTTGAATCACAGTCTAGACCGTAATTCGGATGACATAACATGTTAGAATATAATTCAGTTTGAATCTCGGTCCAGATCGTAATTCGGATGACATGACATGCATGAACATAATTAAGTTTTGAATCACAGTCCATACCGTAAATTGGATGACGTCACATGCAAGAACATAATTCAGTTTTTAATCACAGTCGAGACCGTAATTCGGATGACATCACATGTTAGGACATCATTCACTTTGAATCACGTTCCAGATCGTAATTCGGATGACATCACATATTAGAACTTAATTCAGTTTGAATCACGGCTCAGACCGTAATTCGGATGACATCACATGCATGAACACAATTAAGTTTTGAATAACGGTCTAGACCATAATTCGGATGACATCACATGTTAGAATATAATTCAGTTTGAATCACGGTCCAGACCGTAATTCGGATGACATAACATGTTAGAACATAATTCTGTGTGAATAACAGTCTAGAGAGTGATTCGCATGACATCACATGCAAGAACATGATTCAGTTTGAATCACGGTTCAGTACGTAATTCGATGACATCTCATGCTAGAAAGTAATTCAGGTTGAATCACGGTCCAGACCGTAATTCGGATGACATCATATGCAAGAACATAATTCAGTGTGAATAATGGTCTAGACCGTAATTCGGATGACATAACATGTTAGAACATAATCAAGTTTGAATCACGGTCTAGATCATAATTCGGATGACATCACATGAAAGAACATAATTAAGTTTTGAATTACAGTCCAGACCGTAATTCGGATGACATCACATGTTAGCACATAATTCAGTTTGAATCACGGTCCAGATCGGAATTCGCATGACATGACATGCATGAACATAATTAAGTTTTTAATCACAGTCCATACCGTAAATTGGATGACGTCACATGCAAGAACATAATTCAGTTTTTAATCACAGTCGAGACCGTAATTCGGATGACATCACATGTTAGGACATCATTCACTTTGAATCACGTTCCAGATCGTAATTCGGATGACATAACATGTTGGAACATAATCAAGTTTGAATCACGGTCTAGATCATAATTCGGATGACATCAGATGCAAGAACATAATTAAGTTTTGAATCACAGTCCAGACCGTAATTCGGATGACATCACATGTTAGCACATAATTCAGTTTGAATCATGGTCCAGATCGTAATTTGGATGACATGACATGCATGAACATAATTAAGTTTTGAATCACCGTCCATACCGTAATTCGGATGACGTCACATGCAAGAACATAATTCAGTTTCTAATCACAGTCCAGATAGTAATTCGGATGACATTACATGTTAGGACATCATTCACTTTGAATCACGTTCCAGATCGTAATTCGGATGACATCACATGCAAGAAAATAATTCAGTTTGAATCACGGGCCAGATGGTAATCAGGGTGAATCACATTTTAGAACTTAATTCGGTTTGAATAACGGTCCAGATCGTAATGCGGATGACGTCACATGCAAGAACATAATTCGGTTTTGAATCACACTCTAGACCGTAATTCGGATGACATAACATGCTATAGTATAATTCAGTGTGAATAATGGTCTAGACCATAATTCGGATTACATATCATGCAAGAACATAATTAAGTTTTGAATCACAGTCCAGACAGTAATTTGGATGAAATCACATTTTGGAACTTAATCCAGTTTAAATAACGGTCCAGACCATAATTCGGATGACATCACACATTAGCACATAATTCAGATTGAATCACGGGCCAGATCGTAATTCGGATGGCATGACATGCATGAACATAATTAAGTTTTGAATCACAGACCATACCTTAATTCGGATAACGTCACATGCAAGAACATAATTCAGTTTTTAATCACAGTCCAGACCGTATTTCGGATGACATCACATGTTAGGACATCATTCACTTTGAATCACGTTCCATATCGTAATTCGGATGACATCACATATTAGAACTAAATTCAGTTTGAATCACGGCCTAGACAGTAATTCGGATGACATCACATGCGTGAACACAATTAAGTTTTGATCACAGTCGAAACCGTAATTCGGATGACATGACATGCATGAACATAATTAAGTTTTGAATCACAGTCCATACCGTAATTCGGATGACGTCACATGCAAGAACATAATTCAGTTTTTAATCACAGTCCAGACCGTAATTCGGATGACATCACATGCATGAACACAATTAAGTTTTGAATCACAGTCGAGACCGTAAGTCGGATGACATCACATGCTAGAACGTAATTCAGTTTCTTCTTCTTCTTGCGTTCATGTAATTCTGTTTGAATAACTGTCCAGACCGTAATTCGGATGACATAACATGTTAGAACATAATTCTGTGTGAATAACAGTCTAGAGAGTAATTCGGATGACATCACATGCTAGAAAGTAATTCAGGTTGAATCACGGTCCAGACCTTAATTCGGATGACATCACATGTTGAAACATAATTTACTTTGAATCACGGTCCAGACCGTAATTCAGATGACATCACATGTTAGAACAGAATCCAGTTTTGAATCACAGTCCAGAGCGTAATTCGGATGACATCACATGCATGAAAATAACTAAGTTTTAAATCACAGTCTAGACCGTAATTCGGATAACATAACATCTTTGAACATAGTTTAGTGTGAATAACGGTCCAGATGGTAATTTGGATGACATGACATTTTAGAACTTAATTCAGTTTGAATCATGTTCCAGACAGTAATTCGGATGACATCACATGCAAGAACATAATTCAATTTGAATCACGGTCCAGACCGTAATTCGGATGGCATCACGTGTTAAAACATAATTCAGTTTGAATCACGGTCCAGATGGTAATTCGGGTGAGATCACATTTTTGAACTTAATTCGGTTTGAATAACGGTCCAGATCGTAATGCGGATGGATGAACACAATTAGGTTTTGAATCACGGTCCAGACCGTAATTCGGATGACGTCACATGCAAGAACATAGTTCAGTTTTGAATCACAGTCCAGACCGTACTTCGGATGACATCACATGCATGAACACAATTAAGTTTTGAATAACGGTCCAGACCATAATTCGGATGACATCACATGTTAGAATATAATTCAGTTTGAATCACGGTCCAGACCGTAATTCGGATGACATAACATGTTAGAACATAATTCTGTGTGAATAACAGTCTAGAGAGTGATTCGCATGACATCACATGCAAGAACATGATTCAGTTTGAATCACGGTTCAGTACGTAATTCGATGACATCTCATGCTAGAAAGTAATTCAGCTTGAATCACGGTCCAGACCGTAATTCGGATGACATCACATGTTGAAACATAATTTACTTTGAATCATGGTCCAGCCAGTAATTTGGATAACATCACATGTTAAAACATAATTCAGTTTGAATCACAGTCCAGAGCGTAATTCGGATGACATCACATGCATGAACATAACTAAGTTTAAAATCACAGTCTAGACCGTAATTCGGATAACATAACATGTTAGAACATAATTCAGTTTGAATCATGGTCCAGATCGTAATTCGGATGACATCATATGCAAGAACATAATTCGGTTTTGAATCACAGTCTAGACCGTAATTCGGATGACATAACATGTTAGAACATAATTCAGTGTGAATAATTGTCTAGACCGTAATTCGGATGACATAACATGTTGGAACATAATCAAGTTTGAATCACGGTCTAGATCATAATTCGGATGACATCAGATGCAAGAACATAATTAAGTTTTGAATCACAGTCCAGACCGTAATTCGGATGACATCACATGTTAGCACATAATTCAGTTTGAATCATGGTCCAGATCGTAATTTGGATGACATGACATGCATGAACATAATTCAGTTTTGAATCACAGTCCAGACCGTACTTCGGATGACATCACATGCATGAACACAATTAAGTTTTGAATAACGGTCCAGACCATAATTCGGATGACATCACATGTTAGAATATAATTCAGTTTGAATCACGGTCCAGACCGTAATTCGGATGACATAACATGTTAGAACATAATTCTGTGTGAATAACAGTCTAGAGAGTGATTCGCATGACATCACATGCAAGAACATGATTCAGTTTGAATCACGGTTCAGTACGTAATTCGATGACATCTCATGCTAGAAAGTAATTCAGCTTGAATCACGGTCCAGACCGTAATTCGGATGACATCACATGTTGAAACATAATTTACTTTGAATCATGGTCCAGCCAGTAATTTGGATAACATCACATGTTAAAACATAATTCAGTTTGAATCACAGTCCAGAGCGTAATTCGGATGACATCACATGCATGAACATAACTAAGTTTAAAATCACAGTCTAGACCGTAATTCGGATAACATAACATGTTAGAACATAATTCAGTTTGAATCATGGTCCAGATCGTAATTCGGATGACATCATATGCAAGAACATAATTCGGTTTTGAATCACAGTCTAGACCGTAATTCGGATGACATAACATGTTAGAACATAATTCAGTGTGAATAATTGTCTAGACCGTAATTCGGATGACATAACATGTTGGAACATAATCAAGTTTGAATCACGGTCTAGATCATAATTCGGATGACATCAGATGCAAGAACATAATTAAGTTTTGAATCACAGTCCAGACCGTAATTCGGATGACATCACATGTTAGCACATAATTCAGTTTGAATCATGGTCCAGATCGTAATTTGGATGACATGACATGCATGAACATAATTCAGTTTTGAATCACCGTCCATACCGTAATTCGGATGACGTCACATGCAAGAACATAATTCAGTTTCTAATCACAGTCCAGACCGTAATTCGGATGACATTACATGTTAGGACATCATTCACTTTGAATCACGTTCCAGATCGTAATTCGGATGACATCACATGCAAGAAAATAATTCAGTTTGAATTACGGGCCAGATGGTAATCAGGGCGAATCACATTTTAGAACTTAATTCGGTTCGAATAACGGTCCAGATCGTAATGCGGATGACGTCACATGCAAGAACATAATTCGGTTTTGAATCACACTCTAGACCGTAATTCGGATGACATAACATGCTATAGTATAATTCAGTGTGAATAATGGTCTAGACCATAATTCGGATTACATATCATGCAAGAACATAATTAAGTTTTGAATCACAGTCCAGACAGTAATTTGGATGAAATCACATTTTGGAACTTAATCCAGTTTAAATAACGGTCCAGACCATAATTCGGATGACATCACACATTAGCACATAATTCAGATTGAATCACGGGCCAGATCGTAATTCGGATGGCATGACATGCATGAACATAATTAAGTTTTGAATCACAGACCATACCTTAATTCGGATAACGTCACATGCAAGAACATAATTCAGTTTTTAATCACAGTCCAGACCGTATTTCGGATGACATCACATGTTAGGACATCATTCACTTTGAATCACGTTCCATATCGTAATTCGGATGACATCACATATTAGAACTAAATTCAGTTTGAATCACGGCCTAGACAGTAATTCGGATGACATCACATGCGTGAACACAATTAAGTTTTGATCACAGTCGAAACCGTAATTCGAATGACATGACATGCATGAACATAATTAAGTTTTGAATCACAGTCCATACCGTAATTCGGATGACGTCACATGCAAGAACATAATTCAGTTTTTAATCACAGTCCAGACCGTAATTCGGATGACATCACATGCATGAACACAATTAAGTTTTGAATCACAGTCGAGACCGTAAGTCGGATGACATCACATGCTAGAACGTAATTCAGTTTCTTCTTCTTCTTGCGTTCATGTAATTCTGTTTGAATAACTGTCCAGACCGTAATTCGGATGACATAACATGTTAGAACATAATTCTGTGTGAATAACAGTCTAGAGAGTAATTCGGATGACATCACATGCTAGAAAGTAATTCAGGTTGAATCACGGTCCAGACCTTAATTCGGATGACATCACATGTTGAAACATAATTTACTTTGAATCACGGTCCAGACCGTAATTCAGATGACATCACATGTTAGAACAGAATCCAGTTTTGAATCACAGTCCAGAGCGTAATTCGGATGACATCACATGCATGAAAATAACTAAGTTTTAAATCACAGTCTAGACCGTAATTCGGATAACATAACATCTTTGAACATAGTTTAGTGTGAATAACGGTCCAGATGGTAATTTGGATGACATGACATTTTAGAACTTAATTCAGTTTGAATCATGTTCCAGACAGTAATTCGGATGACATCACATGCAAGAACATAATTCAATTTGAATCACGGTCCAGACCGTAATTCGGATGGCATCACGTGTTAAAACATAATTCAGTTTGAATCACGGTCCAGATGGTAATTCGGGTGAGATCACATTTTTGAACTTAATTCGGTTTGAATAACGGTCCAGATCGTAATGCGGATGGATGAACACAATTAGGTTTTGAATCACGGTCCAGACCGTAATTCGGATGACGTCACATGCAAGAACATAGTTCAGTTTTGAATCACAGTCCAGACCGTACTTCGGATGACATCACATGCATGAACACAATTAAGTTTTGAATAACGGTCCAGACCATAATTCGGATGACATCACATGTTAGAATATAATTCAGTTTGAATCACGGTCCAGACCGTAATTCGGATGACATAACATGTTAGAACATAATTCTGTGTGAATAACAGTCTAGAGAGTGATTCGCATGACATCACATGCAAGAACATGATTCAGTTTGAACCATGTAAGAACATAATCTAGTTTTGAATCACAGTCGAGACCGTAATTCGGATGGCATCACATATTAGAACATAATTCAGTTTGAATCACGGTCTAGACCGTAATTCGGGTGACATCACATTTTAAAACCTAATTGAGTTTGAATAACGGTCCAGATCGTAATTCAGATGACATCACATGCAAGAACATAATTCGGTTTTGAATCACAATCCAGACCGTAATTCGGATGACATCACATGTTAGAACATAATTCAGTTTGAATCACGGTCCAGAGTGTAATTCGGATGAGGTCATATGCAAGAATATAATTCGGGTTTGAATCACAGTCTAGACCTTAATTCAGTGTGAATAATGGTCTAGACCGTAATTCGGATGACATACCATGTTGGAACACAACCAAGTTTGAATCACGGTCTAGATCATAATTCGGATGACATCACATGCAAGAACATAATTAAGATTTGAATCACAGTCCAGACCGTAATTCGGATGAAATCACATTTTGGAACTTAATCCAGTTTGAATCACAGTCCAGACCGTAATTCGGATGACATCACATGTTAGGACATCATTCACTTTGAATCACGTTCCAGATCGTAATTCGGATGACATCACATGATAGAACATAATTCTGTTTGAATCACGGTCCAGACCGTAATTCGGATGACATCATATGCAAGAACATAATTCGGTTTTGAATCACAGTCTAGACCGTAATTCGGATGACATAACATGTTAGAATATAATTCAGTTTGAATCTCGGTCCAGATCGTAATTCGGATGACATGACATGCATGAACATAATTAAGTTTTGAATCACAGTCCATACCGTAAATTGGATGACGTCACATGCAAGAACATAATTCAGTTTTTAATCACAGTCGAGACCGTAATTCGGATGACATCACATGTTAGGACATCATTCACTTTGAATCACGTTCCAGATCGTAATTCGGATGACATCACATATTAGAACTTAATTCAGTTTGAATCACGGCTCAGACCGTAATTCGGATGACATCACATGCATGAACACAATTAAGTTTTGAATAACGGTCTAGACCATAATTCGGATGACATCACATGTTAGAATATAATTCAGTTTGAATCACGGTCCAGACCGTAATTCGGATGACATAACATGTTAGAACATAATTCTGTGTGAATAACAGTCTAGAGAGTGATTCGCATGACATCACATGCAAGAACATGATTCAGTTTGAATCACGGTTCAGTACGTAATTCGATGACATCTCATGCTAGAAAGTAATTCAGGTTGAATCACGGTCCAGACCGTAATTCGGATGACATCATATGCAAGAACATAATTCAGTGTGAATAATGGTCTAGACCGTAATTCGGATGACATAACATGTTAGAACATAATCAAGTTTGAATCACGGTCTAGATCATAATTCGGATGACATCACATGAAAGAACATAATTAAGTTTTGAATTACAGTCCAGACCGTAATTCGGATGACATCACATGTTAGCACATAATTCAGTTTGAATCACGGTCCAGATCGGAATTCGCATGACATGACATGCATGAACATAATTAAGTTTTTAATCACAGTCCATACCGTAAATTGGATGACGTCACATGCAAGAACATAATTCAGTTTTTAATCACAGTCGAGACCGTAATTCGGATGACATCACATGTTAGGACATCATTCACTTTGAATCACGTTCCAGATCGTAATTCGGATGACATAACATGTTGGAACATAATCAAGTTTGAATCACGGTCTAGATCATAATTCGGATGACATCAGATGCAAGAACATAATTAAGTTTTGAATCACAGTCCAGACCGTAATTCGGATGACATCACATGTTAGCACATAATTCAGTTTGAATCATGGTCCAGATCGTAATTTGGATGACATGACATGCATGAACATAATTAAGTTTTGAATCACCGTCCATACCGTAATTCGGATGACGTCACATGCAAGAACATAATTCAGTTTCTAATCACAGTCCAGACAGTAATTCGGATGACATTACATGTTAGGACATCATTCACTTTGAATCACGTTCCAGATCGTAATTCGGATGACATCACATGCAAGAAAATAATTCAGTTTGAATCACGGGCCAGATGGTAATCAGGGTGAATCACATTTTAGAACTTAATTCGGTTTGAATAACGGTCCAGATCGTAATGCGGATGACGTCACATGCAAGAACATAATTCGGTTTTGAATCACACTCTAGACCGTAATTCGGATGACATAACATGCTATAGTATAATTCAGTGTGAATAATGGTCTAGACCATAATTCGGATTACATATCATGCAAGAACATAATTAAGTTTTGAATCACAGTCCAGACAGTAATTTGGATGAAATCACATTTTGGAACTTAATCCAGTTTAAATAACGGTCCAGACCATAATTCGGATGACATCACACATTAGCACATAATTCAGATTGAATCACGGGCCAGATCGTAATTCGGATGGCATGACATGCATGAACATAATTAAGTTTTGAATCACAGACCATACCTTAATTCGGATAACGTCACATGCAAGAACATAATTCAGTTTTTAATCACAGTCCAGACCGTATTTCGGATGACATCACATGTTAGGACATCATTCACTTTGAATCACGTTCCATATCGTAATTCGGATGACATCACATATTAGAACTAAATTCAGTTTGAATCACGGCCCAGACAGTAATTCGGATGACATCACATGCGTGAACACAATTAAGTTTTGATCACAGTCGAAACCGTAATTCGGATGACATGACATGCATGAACATAATTAAGTTTTGAATCACAGTCCATACCGTAATTCGGATGACGTCACATGCAAGAACATAATTCAGTTTTTAATCACAGTCCAGACCGTAATTCGGATGACATCACATGCATGAACACAATTAAGTTTTGAATCACAGTCGAGACCGTAAGTCGGATGACATCACATGCTAGAACGTAATTCAGTTTCTTCTTCTTCTTGCGTTCATGTAATTCTGTTTGAATAACTGTCCAGACCGTAATTCGGATGACATCACATGCATGAACACAATTAAGTTTTGAATCACAGTCGAGACCGTAAGTCGGATGACATAACATGTTAGAACATAATTCTGTTTGAATAACTGTCCAGACCGTAATTCGGATGACATAACATGTTAGAACATAATTCTGTGTGAATAACAGTCTAGAGAGTAATTCGGATGACATCACATGCTAGAAAGTAATTCAGGTTGAATCACGGTCCAGACCTTAATTCGGATGACATCACATGTTGAAACATAATTTACTTTGAATCACGGTCCAGACCGTAATTCAGATGACATCACATGTTAGAACAGAATCCAGTTTTGAATCACAGTCCAGAGCGTAATTCGGATGACATCACATGCATGAAAATAACTAAGTTTTAAATCACAGTCTAGACCGTAATTCGGATAACATAACATCTTTGAACATAGTTTAGTGTGAATAACGGTCCAGATGGTAATTTGGATGACATGACATTTTAGAACTTAATTCAGTTTGAATCATGTTCCAGACAGTAATTCGGATGACATCACATGCAAGAACATAATTCAATTTGAATCACGGTCCAGACCGTAATTCGGATGGCATCACGTGTTAAAACATAATTCAGTTTGAATCACGGTCCAGATGGTAATTCGGGTGAGATCACATTTTTGAACTTAATTCGGTTTGAATAACGGTCCAGATCGTAATGCGGATGGATGAACACAATTAGGTTTTGAATCACGGTCCAGACCGTAATTCGGATGACGTCACATGCAAGAACATAGTTCAGTTTTGAATCACAGTCCAGACCGTACTTCGGATGACATCACATGTAAGAACATAATCTAGTTTTGAATCACAGTCGAGACCGTAATTCGGATGGCATCACATATTAGCACATAATTCAGTTTGAATCACGGTCTAGACCGTAATTCGGGTGACATCACATTTTAAAACCTAATTGAGTTTGAATAACGGTCCAGATCGTAATTCAGATGACGTCACATGCAAGAACATAATTCGGTTTTGAATCACAATCCAGACCGTAATTCGGATGACATCACATGTTAGAACATAATTCAGTTTGAATCACGGTCCAGAGTGTAATTCGGATGAGGTCATATGCAAGAATATAATTCGGGTTTGAATCACAGTCTAGACCTTAATTCAGTGTGAATAATGGTCTAGACCATAATTCGGATGACATACCATGTTGGAACACAACCAAGTTTGAATCACGGTCTAGATCATAATTCGGATGACATCACATGCAAGAACATGATTAAGTTTAATTAATTCGTAATTCGGATGAAATCACATTTTGGAACTTAATCCAGTTTGAATCACAGTCCAGACCGTAATTCGGATGACATCACATGTTAGGACATCATTCACTTTGAATCACGTTCCAGATCGTAATTCGGATGACATCAAATGCTAGAACTGAATTCAGTTTGAATCACGGTCCAGACCCTAATTCGGATGACATCACATGCTAGAATGTGATTCAGTTTCTAATCACGGTCCAGACCGTAATTCGGATGACATCAAATGCTAGAACGTAATTCAGGTTGAATCACGGTCCAGACCGTAATTCGAATGGCATTACATGATAGAAGGGTATTCAGTTTGAATCATGGTCCAGACCGTAATTCGGTTTGCCTCTTATTGCTAGAACGTACTTCGTTATTCACTCTATAGATCGGCCTGCACAATCTATATACATATGTGCGCCATCCTTCTGGAATTTTATCCATCTTGAATTACAGTCCAGAGCGTAATTTGGATTGCATCTTATTGCTAGAACGTAGTTCGTAATTCAGTTTATATTACTAGGCTTGCATACTATTTATGTATGTATACACACGGCCGTTAGACTTGCCGCCTATGGCTTAATCTGCAGCATCTAATATTTACCCTATAATACCTGCCTGCTCCCATCGAATTTCGAACTACGATCTACGAATTTCGGTCTTACTTATTAAGAGGTTAGTATTATTTAATTTGGTACGGTATGGTTCTATTTCATAGTTCGGCTTATAGATATTATAGATTTTTCCATTTGAAGATGCGTTCATCTGCCCTCTCCATGAGTGTGTGTATTGGTCTATAAGTATTTGATTTATATGTTTCGTTGCGTTACTTGTGATGCTCTGTCTTTCCCATAGATATCCCATTCCCACGTTATTTAATATTGCCTTTACTACTCCAATCCATTTGTATTGTACGTTTTTATTGGTATGGTCAGTGTACATATATTTATAAAGAAGACATGATAGTTTTGTTTCCTTGTCATTTAGCAGTTTTTCCCAGTGTAGGATGGCTCTATATTTTTATAGTGATGTCGAGTGGGTATCTACCTCATTCACTATATATCATGAATTTTAGTGTATGCATGTTTACTTTTAGTAACCGTCGATAGAAGCCTATTTGTATTTTTTCAACTAGTGTTGTGTTTTCCGTAGTCCACATTTCACACCCACACGTGAGAATCGGTAATATTATTGAATCAAACAGTTTTATTTGGCAGTTTGTTGGTGGATCCATATCTTCGCATCTCCGGTATAGTGAATATAGCGCTTTAGTAGCTTGTTCTGCTAGGTGTTTTAGTGCTGTTATATACCGGGAGTTGTAAAAGAAATGTATACCTAAATACTTATATTTATCGACTATTTCAATATGTTCATCATCTAATATAAAATTACAATTCCGCCATCCCCTTTTATTGCTTCCGAATATTACCACTTTTGTTTTATCGTTATTAACTTTGAGATTCCACAATTTACAGTAACTGTTGTAGGCATTCAGACTCCGCTGTAGAGTAATACCATCTTCTGCTGTCAACACTGTGTCATCTGCGCATAGGAACACCAGCAATTTAAGATAGACATACAATTCGTACAACGTGTCGGACTTTGAAGCTTTAAAGACCTGCTTAATCGAATCATTCATGACGTCATGATTATGACGTGCCATGATTATGACGTCAGTATACACGTCGTGGACTATGACGTCATATTGTGCACGTAGTAGAGTCGGTCGTTCTTACACCGGACGTTGACTAACGCCTTTATGTCGCACTAGGCCCCAGACTAACGACCTAAAGGGTGTCCAAAAATTACACACCTAATGACTGACTACAGGACCTGTTCTCATCTTGCATTACACACCTTAAGACCCTAGAAGCCAGGTCTTACGACCATCTTCTTATGCAATAAGAAAGATTATTAACTGAGTTGCCCATTTATGATTGATGGATAAACTGGAAAGGTCCATTGAATTAGAGATATGTATCTTTGCAGTGGTCTTCAGACATGCTATTTGAAAGGCCGAGAGAAGTGTGTTTAAAAATATTTATCACTAGAATGACTGGCTCGGTAACCGAGCCAGTCATTCTACTGGTAAATTTTCAAAAATACTGTTCTCTCGACCTGCAGATAGACAGTGGCTAACTAAAAACTTAATTTTCTTTACCATTACCCCTTCA
Source organism: Chaetoderma sp. LZ-2023a (assembly GCA_034401795.1). Lineage (NCBI taxonomy): Eukaryota > Metazoa > Mollusca > Caudofoveata > Chaetodermatida > Chaetodermatidae > Chaetoderma > Chaetoderma sp. LZ-2023a. The sequence goes on from CM067359.1 coordinate 68,261,495, forward strand.
AGCCGGGGGAAAAATTCAGTGGTAAATTTACAAAAATAGTCTTCTAAAATTTAAATATCCTGACAAATATTGACCATCAAAATGTTTAATTGATATATCAAGTAGTATTTTGAGCGCTTTGAGGCGCTGTTGGTACAAGAGGGGTTAATATAAACACAGAGCAGGAATACATCTGTATAAAATGGATCACCGCGGTTTATCAATCGATCATATGACGTCATGATAAACTATGTGACGTGTATGCTGACGTCATAATGATCTACGTCCTGAATGACATAACTAGGTACATTACGAAGCCTATAAATGATAACGGACTAAGCGTTGTTGTACGAATTGTAATGTTCTTACGGTTTAATAAACATGCTGTTGAGTATTTTGAAACTAATTTGACTGGGTGCTGTTGCTGCCTATGGCAGCAACAACACCCATCGAAATTAGTTTCAAAACATTCAACAGATTACCTGTATAGTTTAAAAAAAGTTTATGGTCTGGTAGGTCAGGGATCGATCCCACAACGGGCGAAGTGTGGGTGGAGCTTAACTAATGATGGGCGAGGCGTAGCTAAAATTGGATTTTTCTATTAGTATGTAATAACAATATATCACGGCCGTTATGGCAACTGCGTGCAGCGCGCTATCTGAGCGTAGATAATTTGATAGACAGAACCACACGCATGCACGCACGCACGCGCGCACGCACGCTCACACTAGAACGGGCAAGTCGCAACTAAAAACAGAGTAGACCCATTTATACAAAAAATGTATGTCTATTTCTTGAAATTCTGGCCTCTTTGAAGATGTATATTCTATTAAAAATCTACGGAAACCCACCTATGTCTGGATAATGAAAATACATGACAGCGTCACAAATTCAAAAATATTTTCCCGCCGCCATGCGTATCTTATCAAAAAATGAATATTTTCTTTATAAATTATGAGGCCATTCCATCCCTCCATTACTGAATTCAGATAATCTAAATTTCAAGACAACTACGCAGGTAAACTGCTGACTATTTTGAAAATAATTCGATTGGGTTTTGTTGTGTCATAGGCAGCAAAAAACCTTCAGTAAAATTTGTTTCAAAATATTTAACAGAATATGTATTAACGAAAGTCCATAATACTAGTATTATAATAAATTGTAAATAGATCGTCGAATTCGGGTTCAAATGGATGAATTTATTGATTAAAATTACGCGATTCATGACTCTATAAATATATCTGTCTACCTTTAAAATTTTCATTAAATCATTAATTGAATCGAATTGGTGTTTTAAAACTTTACTCTTATAAAATAAAACTGCAAAATTCTGCTTTATTTATTTTCATTGAATCATTTATAGCTTTCGTGGTATGCAAATCATCGCATAAGTGAATTAATTATGAAATATTGTTCAAAGGATGATATGAATACAGCGTCTGTGAATAGTTCACGTTACCGTTATTACTGCTTACAGTTGACCTGGCAACAGCGGCATTCATTCCTAGCTATGCCTCACCCATTTATAGCTAAGTTAGCCTGTTACCCTTACGGAGCGATAGCACAAAAACAATTTAAAATCTGTTTTAACTCTTTACTGACTAAAATTGGGAAAGCAAATTTAATTTTCGCTCATTGAATATCCATTTGTAGGCCCAGCGAAGACTATTTATGAAAATTTAACACTGGGATGACTGGCTCGCTTATCTAGCCAGTCATTCCAGTGGTAGAATTTCAAAAAGTTTATTATCTTAGTATGAAAAATAGACATTCTGAAAGATCAACGCAGAGGGCGGTTTTGGCTGGATTCGGCGTCAAAGAGTTAAATTGAAAACCCACCCAAATGTTGTATCATTTTATTAACATGAGATCATTATTAAATCGTTTACGCACACATGCACACACGTACAATTTTATCTAGTGTTTCTGTCATGCATAGCGTCATGCGGCGTAAACAAATCCATCCCAATGCACAATTTTAAATACATTTTCAGCAAGATGTCACATCTACAACCCGGATACCATGTTACCGACCCCATATATCAACAGTGAAAAGAAAGCCACCTAATTGTTTTTCGATGCACGACTCACACCTGACCTCAGTGTGACAAATGGCCCATCCCTCATGTAGCCGACAAACGAGCTATTCATTTAATGTTCAGTAATCCGTGGAAGGGCGGTCAATTTGACACATTCTTATGCGTAGTGCATCTGACTCTTTGAACGCCGAACACACAGATTCTCAATTTCAAATTACCTACACAGGTAAGCTGTTGATTATTCTGAAACTAATTTGACACCAAGCTGTTGCTACCATACGCAGCAAGACCCTCCAGTAAAACTAGATTCAAAATATTCAACATAATTATTATTATATCATATAGAATATCCTCTTCCTCCTCCACCACCCCCTCCTCGTCCTCCATCTCCCCCTCCTCGTCTCATCACCTTCCGCCTCCTCCTCCTCCGCCTCCTCCATCTCATCCTCCCCCTCCTCCTCCTCCTCCCCCATCTCCTCCTCCGCATCCTCCTCCTCATCTTCCTCCTCCTCCTCAACCTCCTTCTCCTCCTCCTCCTCCTCCTCCTCCTTATTCTCCTTTCATCTAATTCCTCCTCCTCCACCTCCTCCCCCTCACCTCTCCTCCTTCTCCTGCTCTTCCACTTCCTCCTCTCCCTCTTCCTCATCCACCTCCTCCCCCTCTATGTCCTCCTCCTCCTACGCCTCCTCCTCCTCCTCTTCCTCCTCCTCCTCCTCCTGCTCCAGTTCCTACTCCTTCCCCTCGTTTCATCCCCTTCCCTATCCTCCATCGCTTCCTCCTTCTCCGCCCTCCTCCTCTACTTCCCCCCTCACTCACCCTCCTCCTGCTCTTCCTACCAGTCCTTTTCCTACTCCTCTGCCTCCTCTACCCCCTCACCTCCCCTACTTCTCGTGCACTTCATCCTCCTCCTCCTCCTCCTCCTCCACATCCTACTCCTCCTCCTCTTCCTCCACATCCTACTCCTCCTCTCCCATCTCCTCTTCCTCATCCACATCCTGCTCCTCCTCCTCCCCATCATCATCTCCTCCTCCACATCCACATCCTACTCCTCCTCCTCCTCCATCTCCCCTCCTCGTTTCATCCCCTTCCGCCTCCTCCTCCTCCATCTCCTCCATCTTCTCCTCCTCCTCATCCTCCTCCTCCTCCTCCATCTCCTCCTCCGCCTCCTCTTCCTTATCTTCCTCCTCCTCCTCAACCTCCTCCTCCTCCTCTTCCTCCTGCTCCTTATTCTCCTTTCATCTAATTCCTCCTCCTCCACCAATATCCTCCTCCTCCTCCACCTCCTTCCCCTCACCTCCCCTCCTTCTCCTGCTCTATCACTTCCTCCTCTCCCTGCTCCTCCCCCTCCTCCTCCACATCCTACTCCTCCTCCTCCTCCACATCCTACTTCTCCTCCTCCTCCACATCCTACTCCTCCTCCTCCTCGTTTCATCCCCTTCCTCCTCCTCCTCCTCTTCCACATCCTACTCCTCCTCCTCCACGTTTCATCCCCTTCATCATCCTCCATCTCCTCCTCCTCCTCCATCTCCTCCTCCTCCTCCTCCTCCACATCCTACTCCTCCTCCTCCTCCTCGTTTCATCCCCTTCCTCATCCTCATTCTCCTCCTCTATCTCCTCCTCCTCCTCGTCCTCCTCCTCCACATCCTACTCCTCCTCCTCTTTTCATCACCTTCCTCATCTTCCATCTCAACCTCCTCCTCCTCCAGCTCCTCCTCCTCCTGCATAAATGATTTTGTATGTCTCACTTAGACAGAATCTATGTGTGCATACTAGTCATTAGTGTCCATCAAACCTCGTGTGTGTGTGTGTGTGTGTGTGTGTGTGTGTGTGTGTGTGTGGGTGGGTGGGTGGGTGGGTGGGTGGGTGGGTGGGTGGGTGGGTGGGTGGGTGGGTGTGTGTGTGTGTGTGTGTGTGTGTGTGTGTGTATGCGAGGGATCTGTTATTAGATACGAAAATGACGGAACTGATTTATGAAGCCTAAGTATTTAAAAACGCCGACCCCAGGTATTTACATAGTTACCTATGCATACCTGCCAGTCTGCAAACTTCCGTCAAACCTCCTATGTGTGAGTGAGTGAGTGAGTGAGTGAGTGAGTGGGTGGGTGGGTGGGTGGGTGGGTAGGTGGGTGGGTGGGTGGGTGGGTGGGCGGGTGGGTGGGTGGGTGGGTGGGTGGGTGGGTGAGTGAGTGTGTTATGCTTTTTTGTTTATTCCGAACGGGTGCATCGTTTTGAGTTCTTTGATCCAGTAGTGTTCTCTGTTTAATCTTAGTTTTTTGTTATCTGTAAAAATTCTTTCAATTGGTCTTATCGTGATGTCTTTCATAGAATGTCTTGGATGGTTGAAATGCCATGAGATTCTCGTGTCTGTTTGGTGTCGGATTGCATGGATATGTTGTGTGAGTCGTTTGCTGAGTGTTTGACTTGTTTCTCCTATGTATTGAGAGCTGCATTGTTTGCATTCTATGAGGTAAATAATGTTGGTGGTATTGCAGCTCATTTGTGTGTTGATTTTGTAGTCTTTACCAGTGACGAAACTGGTGAATTTGTCAGCAGTGTTCATGTATTGTTTGCATGTGATGCAATTGTTGTTGTTGCATTGTCGGAGTGTCCCTACTATGTCGTGAGTGTCATTTGGTGTCGGTACGATCTTGTTGTTAGCATCTGGATTTTTTATTTTAATTAGGCTAGAGTGGACTAGGTGGTCCCTAATGCGTTTATTTTTCTTGAATGCTACTACTGGGTAGTTGGGAAAAATTGGTGCTAAGATTGGTGAAGACAAGATGTACTTTTCCCAGTAGGTTCGAATGGATTTGCCTATGTGTTCTAATGATGGGTGGTATTGTAGTATGCAAGCTGGCCTAGGCTGTTTTTGTGTGGGTTGTTTGTAAAGAATGTCTTCTCTCTGTGTGTTCTCGGTTTTTTCTATGATGGCTTTAATTTCTGTCTCTTTGTATCCCCGGTGGATGAATGCATCTGTGAGTTCCTGTGTGCGTTGTTTTAATCTAGTAGGATCTGTGATGATGCGTTTGTATCTTAATGCTTGGCTGTAGATTATGGAATGTTTTGTGTTTTTAGGGTGGCTTGATTGTTTGTGAAGATACTGTTGTTTGTCTGTAGGTTTTCTGTATAGGTCCAATTTAAGTTTGTTATCTTCTTTGTATACCATTGTGTCCAAAAATGGGATTTTTTCCGTTGAATATTCCAAGTCAAATTTTATTGTGGGATGCTCTTTATTAATGTGTGCGTGAAATTCAAGTAGTTCGTTCTCACTGGTGTTCCAAATGAAAAATATGTCATCTATGTATCTAACTAAGTGAGATGGAGTGCTGCCCATCCATGTTGATAACATTCTGCTTACTATGGTGTACACGTAAATGTTAGCATATTTGACAGCAAACTTGGCTCCCATGGCTGTTCCATGTGTTTGTATGTAGTAGTCTTCATTGAATTGGAAGCTGTTTTTTGTAAGAATGTATCTCGTTATTTGGGCCAATTCGTCTGGGTAGATGTGTGCAGGTGTGTGGTTATTGTTGTTTGTGTTTGTTTTTTCAAGTGTATGTCTGTAATGTTCTGTGACAATCTGTATGCCTTCTTCGTGTGGGATGTTTGTGTATAGTGATCTGACATCCATTGTGCATAGGATTGAGCCAGCATCCACTGTAGTGTTTTCTATATGGTGGATGAATGCAGTGGTGTCTCGTAGTAGATTTGGGATATCATTTTCCGTGTCTTTTAGTAGGTGGTCTGTGAATTCATTAATGCGTGACGTGGGGCCATCGCAGTTGGATACAATCGGGCGTCCGGGTGGAGGTATTTTGCCTTTGTGTATCTTAGGGTTAATGTAGATGCGCGGAGTTCTGACTTTGAATTCGGTGAGATATCTGTGTGTCTGTCCTGTGATGGCTCCGGTGATTAGAAGTTCGTTAATGTATGCATCTATGGTGTCTTTATATTCTAAAGTGGGATTTTCACTGAGTTTGGTGTAGTATGCGACATCTGTAAGTTGTCTGTGTACTTCTGCAATGTAGTCTGTTTTGTTGAGAATGACTATTGCGGAGCCTTTGTCTGCTGGTCTGATGACTATGTTTCTGTTATTAGCTAATGTTTTGAGGGCTGTTTTCTCATGGTGTGTGATGTTGGATCGTGGTGACTTGTCGGGTGGTTTGGTGATAAGCTTGGTGAGTGATGACCGGAGTTTGTTGATGGCATTGGGTGTTGTGCTTGGTCTCCATTCTGAGGGTAGTTTGAATTTAGATGGTGCTGTGGGTTTTTCAAGGTTGTTGCTGTAAAAGTAGTATTTGCATTCTAACTTCCTGATGAATTGATCTATGCAATGTATTTGTGTGTCTGGTGATATGTGGTGTGGTGTGGGTACAAATGAAAGGCCTTTGTTTAGAACGGAATTTTCTGTTTTGGTAAGTTTGTGGTTGGACAGGTTAACGACAATATCTGGTGTTGTTTTTTGTTTGTTGATGATGCGTTGTTTTCTGCGTTTTTGTAGTTGTGTACCTGATGTTAAACGTCTAATTGGCCGATTATTTCTAAGAGTAGTTTTTTCACATTTTCGTTTTTGGATTGTTTTATGGCTTCGGCATATGATTTGGTTTGTGGTGTGCTTGTACTTGTCTGTGATGTTGTTTGGATGGGTTGGGTTCTGGGTTGGTGTGTTGAGTGTGTGATAGGTTGTGTTCTGGGAAGGTACATCTGCTCTCTTGGTGGTGATGGATGTGCGTGGTGGATCGGAGGTGGTTGTCTTGAGTAGGGTATTACAAAGTGTCGGTTGTTTGTGTAGTGGCGGTTGGTTTGTGATGTTTGTTTTGGTCCAACTTGCCCTGGTTTGAAGGTGGTTTGTGGTGAATGTGGTTTGTTCTGTATGTGTGGTGCTCCCCCGTTTTTTGGCAGGGGAAGTGGGTTACTCCTCGGTTGTCTCTCTGTGTTGATCTGTGGTTGCTGTTTGAGCTGTGTAGGTCTAAACCATTGAGTTGTGGTTTGGTTGTTCTGTGGTGTTTGTGGTCTTGTGTATGTATGTGGGTTTTGCTGTGTGTGTTGTCTTTGTGCTGGTTGAGGTGTTGGCAACAGCGGTGGTCTGTGGCGTCTCTCTGTTGGTGCGTGTTGTGCTGGGTGTACTTGCTTCTGCGTGTGGTTTGTTTGATGTTGTAGATCCATCAAAGGCGGGATGTTTGCCTTTCGCATGACCGGGTTTTGTGTGCTTTGTTTGTGTGTGTCATTGTGTGTCCTGTTTGTGTTTGTTGTGTGTGTCTTTATGCTGGTTGTGGCGAACTTAGCAGCTATCCTGTGGGCCTTAGCAACAGCTCTGTCCGCTTCGTATGTGTGTGAGTCTAACAGATTCCCTTCAATTATGTGTGCTTGCTGTTTGTGGTAGTGTAGTTTTTTGTAGTAATGTTCTAGGATTGCGTGTTGGATGCTGTTAGCCGTGGCTTTTAAGATCGAGTCGATCTCTGCAGTGGTTTCTGTGTTGGGGTCTACGATGGCTAGTGCTATGTCTGGCTTAACGATATGTGTGTTGTTCTTGATGGCATGTTCTATGTTCTGTATGTGGTGCTGCAGTTGTTCTGTTTTGTATAGGGATTTGTATAGTTGCTGAAATGTTTTTTCGTGCTGTTGGTTGACAGGGTGCTCTAAATCGTCTTTGCTGAAGATTGGTGGTAGGCGTGTCTGTGTTTCTGCATCCGTGTGTGCTTTTGTTGTTAATGTGGTGGTGTTAGTAGTGGCTGCAGAGGTGGCCGATTGTTGTGGTGGTGGTGGTGACGGCGGGGTGGTTGCTGTTGGGTTGTGCGTTGTAGTTGTGTGTTCTTCTGTAGGGTTGACTGAGTGTGTGGTTTGTATTGGTGTGGGTGTGGACTTTGGGTGTAACTCTGTCTGGCTCCTGGTCTGTGGCCTGTTATCCTCTGGATTCATAGTGGACAGGTGCGTGCGCGCGCGTGTGTGTGTGTGCGTGTGCGCGTGTGGGTGTGTGTGTGTATGTGTGTGTGTGTGTGTGTGTGTGTGTGTGTGTGTGTGTGTGTGTGTGTGTGTGTGTGTGTGTGTGTGTGTGTGTGTGTGTGCGTGTGTGCGCTTGTGAGTGTGTGTGGTTAAAAACAAGATTGGAAGATATGGTGTCTGTTTACGAAGATATATTATATTGTAAGCAAAACAAACACATTATTACAGTATATATATTACAATAAAAACTTACGTTTGTTGATTTCTGTTGGAGGCCATATTTCCTAGATTATTTGCACTAAAACACTAAAGTGGCTAAGCTATTATGAAACACTAATCTGGCAAAACTGTTATAAAACACTAATCTGGCTTAAACTTTTGTCAAAACTTATAATAAGGTGGTCCTAAAGTGGCTAAGCTATTATAAATCACTAATCTGGCAAAACTATTATAAAAACACTAATCTGGCTAAACTATTATCAAAACTTATAATAAGGTGGTCCTTAGGATCCTTTCGGCTGTTGTTACCTTCGTCAGACGAAAGGATCCTAAGGACTACCTTATTATAAGTTTTGATAATAGTTTAGCCAGATTAGTGTTTTTATAATAGTTTTGCCAGATATCTCACCGAATTCAAAGTCAGAACTCCGCGCATCTACATTAACCCTAAGATACACAAAGGCAAAATACCTCCACCCGGACGCCCGATTGTATCCAACTGCGATGGCCCCACGTCACGCATTAATGAATTCACAGACCACCTACTAAAAGACACGGAAAATGATATCCCAAATCTACTACGAGACACCACTGCATTCATCCACCATATAGAAAACACTACAGTGGATGCTGGCTCAATCCTATGCACAATGGATGTCAGATCACTATACACAAACATCCCACACGAAGAAGGCATACAGATTGTCACAGAACATTACAGACATACACTTGAAAAAACAAACACAAACAACAATAACCACACACCTGCACACATCTACCCAGACGAATTGGCCCAAATAACGAGATACATTCTTACAAAAAACAGCTTCCAATTCAATGAAGACTACTACATACAAACACATGGAACAGCCATGGGAGCCAAGTTTGCTGTCAAATATGCTAACATTTACGTGTACACCATAGTAAGCAGAATGTTATCAACATGGATGGGCAGCACTCCATCTCACTTAGTTAGATACATAGATGACATATTTTTCATTTGGAACACCAGTGAGAACGAACTACTTGAATTTCACGCACACATTAATAAAGAGCATCCCACAATAAAATTTGACTTGGAATATTCAACGGAAAAAATCCCATTTTTGGACACAATGGTATACAAAGAAGATAACAAACTTAAATTGGACCTATACAGAAAACCTACAGACAAACAACAGTATCTTCACAAACAATCAAGCCACCCTAAAAACACAAAACATTCCATAATCTACAGCCAAGCATTAAGATACAAACGCATCATCACAGATCCTACTAGATTAAAACAACGCACACAGGAACTCACAGATGCATTCATCCACCGGGGATACAAAGAGACAGAAATTAAAGCCATCATAGAAAAAACCGAGAACACACAGAGAGAAGACATTCTTTACAAACAACCCACACAAAAACAGCCTAGGCCAGCTTGCATACTACAATACCACCCATCATTAGAACACATAGGCAAATCCATTCGAACCTACTGGGAAAAGTACATCTTGTCTTCACCAATCTTAGCACCAATTTTTCCCAACTACCCAGTAGTAGCATTCAAGAAAAATAAAAGCATTAGGGACCACCTAGTCCACTCTAGCCTAATTAAAATAAAAAATCCAGATGCTAACAACAAGATCGTACCGACACCAAATGACACTCACGACATAGTAGGGACACTCCGACAATGCAACAACAACAATTGCATCACATGCAAACAATACATGAACACTGCTGACAAATTCACCAGTTTCGTCACTGGTAAAGACTACAAAATCAACACACAAATGAGCTGCAATACCACCAACATTATTTACCTCATAGAATGCAAACAATGCAGCTCTCAATACATAGGAGAAACAAGTCAAACACTCAGCAAACGACTCACACAACATATCCATGCAATCCGACACCAAACAGACACGAGAATCTCATGGCATTTCAACCATCCAAGACATTCTATGAAAGACATCACGATAAGACCAATTGAAAGAATTTTTACAGATAACAAAAAACTAAGATTAAACAGAGAACACTACTGGATCAAAGAACTCAAAACGATGCACCCGTTCGGAATAAACAAAAAAGCATAACACACTCACTCACTCACCCACCCACCCACCCGCCCACCCACCCACCCACCCACCCACCTACCCACCCACTCACTCACTCACTCACTCACTCACTCACTCACTCACACATAGGAGGTTTGACGGAAGTTTGCAGACTGGCAGGTATGCATAGGTAACTATGTAAATACCTGGGTCGGCGTTTTTAAATACCTGCTCATCCTCCACCTCCTCCACCTCCTACTCCTCCTACTCCTCTTCCTCCTCGTTTCATCCCCTTCCTCATCCTCCATCTCCTCCTCCTCCTCCGCCCTCCTCCTCTACTTCCCCCTCACCCACCCTCCTCCTGCTCTTCCTACCACTCCTTTCCCTCCTCCTCTGCCTCCTCTACCCCGCTCACCTCCCCTCCTTCTCGTGCACTTCATCCTCCTCCTCCTCCTCCACATCCAACTCCCCCTCTCCTCGTTTCCTCCTCCTCCTCCTCCAGCATCTCCATTTCCTCCTCTTCCGCCTCCTCCACATCCTACTCCTCCTCCTGCTCCATATCCTACTCCTCCCCTTCCTCATCCTCTATCTCCTCCTCCTCCGCCCTCCTCCTCCTCTACTTCCGCCCTCACTCACCCTCCTCCTGCTCTTCCTACAACTCCTTTTCCTCCTCCTCTGCCTCCTCTACCCCCTCACCTCCCCTCCTTCTCGTGCACTTCATCCTCCTCCTCCTCCTCCACATCCTACTCCTCCTCCTCGTTTCCTCCTCCATCTTCTCCTCCTCCTCCTCCACATCCTACTCCTCCTTGACCTCCTCCTCCATCATCTCATCCTCCTCCTCCACATCCACATCCTACTCCTCCTCCGCGTTTCCTCATACATCTCCTCCTCCTCTTCCATCTCCTCCTCCTCCACATCCTCCTCCTCCCCCCCCCTCCTCCTCCTCCTCCATCATCTCCTACTCCTCCTCCTCCACATCTACATCCACATCCACATCCTACTCCCACTCCTCCTCCTCCATCTCCCCTCCTCGTTTCATCCCCTTCCACCGCCTCCTCCCTCTCCTCCTCCATCTCCTCCTCCTCCTCCATCTCCTCCTCCGCCGCCTCCTCCTTATCTTCCTCCTCCTCCTCAACCTCCTCCTCCTCCTCCTCCTCCTTATTCTCCTTTCATCTAATTCCTCCTCCTCCACCACCATCCTCCTCCTCCTCCACCTCCTCCCCTTCACCTCCCCTCCTTCTCCTGCTCTTCCACTTCCTCCTCTCCCTCCTCCTCCCCCTCCACATCCTACTCCTCCTCCTCCACATCCTACTCCTCCATCACATCCTACTCCTCCGCCTCCTCGTTTCATCCCCTTCCTCATCCCCCTCCTCCTCCATCTCCTTCTCCTCCCCCTCCTTCTCCTCTTCCACATCCTACTCCTCCTCCTCCACGTTTCATCCCCTTCCTCATCCTCCATCTCATCCTCCTCCCCCTCCTCCTCCACATCCTACTCCTCCTCCACACACTACTCCTCCTCCTCCTCCTCCTCGTTTCATCCCCTTCCTCATCCTCATCCTCATCCTCCATCTCCTCCTCCTCCTCGTCCTCATTCTCCTCCACATCCTACCCCTCCTCCTCGTTTCATCACCTTCCTCATCTCCATCTCCATCTCCTCCTCCTCCTCCATCTTCCTCATCCACCACCTCCTCCACCTCCTACTCCTCCTCCTCCTCGTTTCATCTCCTTCCTCATCCTCCATCTCATCCTCATCCTCCATCTCCTCCACATCCTACTCCTCCTCCACATCCTCGTTTCATCCCCTTCCTCATCCTCCATCTCATCCTCATCCTCCATCTCCTCCTCATCCTCCATCTCCTCCTCCTCCTAACACATCCTACTCCTCCTCCTCCTCGTTTCATCCCTTTCCGCATCCTCCATCTCATCCTCATCCTCCATCTCCTCCTCCTCCTCCTCCTCCTACTCCTCCTCCTCCTCCACATCCTCCTCCTCTTCCTCGTGTCATCCCCTTCCTCATCCTCCATCTCTTCCTCATCCTCCATCTCCCCCTCCTCCTCCACATCCTACTCCTCCTCCCCCTCGTTTCATCCCCTTCCTTATCCTCCATCTCTTCTTCCTCCTCCTCCTCCTCCTCCTCTATCTCCTCCTACAGTAGTAGTGTCAGAATTAAAATGATACCACCTCCCTCAACTGACCGCCGTTCGGCGATCCATGGCCATGGAAGGCCGTGCCGACTATAAAGCTCCCGTGCGGACCCCACTGTCCGGGAGAACCTCCTCAGGATACCGGCTAGTGGCCGGCCTCTCTCTCTATTCTGACCAGTATCCTGAGGAGGTTTTTCTATTTGTGGGCCACTTTTCTACCTATCATACCTATCCTACCTATCTTACTCCACCTATCTCCTACCCCACCCTGTTGCTATTCGAGCCAGCTGGTGTGTGTGTGTGTGTGTGTGTGTGTGTGTGTGTGTGTGTGTCTGTGGTGCTTTGACCCTGCACTGTGGAGGGTCGTGGTGGGTCTTTATCTAACCTGGTCCTATTATCCCGGCCCTAGTGTCTTACCTAGTTACGAAATTTCAGGTACGTTCTAACGAGGCCTTTTGAGCGGATTTGAACCCCAGTCTGCAGCCTGGGAATCCTATGCAATTCAATACTCTATTGATTGACCCACCACAACACCACTAAAATCTCGCCTCTTAGTAATCTTATCACTGAGTGTGAGTTGTAAAATTGCTGTTACTGTGTTATCTCGAAGTGATGTCAAGATCTAGAGGGACTGATAAGCGCAGCAATACAGCAATGAGAACACATAACTTATCAGCTATAATTACTAATGCATACATGGCCGAGGTAGTTAATGCAGGGGATCCTTGTTTTGTGTTTATTAGCAAACTTAAAATCACAGGTTCAAATCTCACTATTATCATTTGTGGATAACTCGGCCATTTCTGATCCGATTTTAAAATGGTAAACAGTTTTGAAGTGATTTCTCGGTGCAATATAAGCATACACTCTCTCACAATACTGACACATGGATCTGATGCATGCGCATGCGTGCTACGCATTCTTACAGACTTAGCCATACCTCTCTCATAGGGAGGTACACACGCGCACGTACTATCCTATCCAGGGGGCATGCATGTGCACCACCAATTTAGAGACAGGCACGCACAGGGATATACACCCCCACAGGTACTGATCGCCAGCACCACACATAATAGGGTCTGAACGCCCATTTAGAGACAGGCATCCACAGGGATATACACCACCTACAGGTACTGATCGCCAAACATAATAGGGTCTGAACACCCAGACAGGCATCCACAGAGTTATACACCACCCATGGTACTGATCGCCACACATAATAGGGTATGAACACCCTCTTAGAGACAGTCATCCACAGGGATATACATCACCCATAATAGGGTCTGAACGCCCAGACAGGCATCCACCCACACATAATAGGGTCTGAACGCCCATTTAGAGAAAGGCATCCACCCACAGGTACTGATTACCAGCACCACACATAATAGGTCTTAATAGGGTCTGAACGCCCATTTAGAGACAGGCATCCACAGGGATATACACCATGAGTACTGTTGCACAGATTCACGCTATTGCAAAGCAATTTGGCCTTAGAGGCTACTCTAAGGCCAAGAAAGCCGACCTGCTCCAGATGATCGACCAGATCCGTACCGAGGAGTGGCAGAAGCGACTCACCCGAGCAATGAATATGGGAAGGTTTTGAGTGCTTACCGAGGATCCTTGGAATCCCAACAAGACAGCGCAGTGGATACATGAGTTTAGTCAGTTGGACAAGGAGGTGACTGCTAGCTTGTGAGCCAAGGCTGTAGTGAGGCGGATGGAGGCCTATTCACTGGAGCACTTAACTCTCCAATGCATGGGGCCCTGCACCCTATGCAGGCATCCACAGGGATATACACCATGAGTACTGTTGCACAGCTTCACACTATTGCAAAGCAATTTTGCCTTAGAGTCTAAGTGCAAATGGACACTGACTCTGCGTATATCGCTATAGTGGGCTCCAACCTCGACGACGTCATTCGCCCTGAGATGCGAGCAGAGTACCAGGCTCATAAGCGGGACTGGCTAGCTTGGGACAAATGGTCTGGATGGACTCCGGGACTATTCAAGCTCGAGTTCGAAGGCTCTCGTGGCATCACTCTCTGCTCCAAATGCTACTACATGGAGAGCACAGCTGCAAGTAAGTGCTCGGCTAAGGGAATGTCAAAGCAGCAGAATGAGGTCTCTTGGCAGAGGCTCTACAGCACCCTACATGGCGGGGTTGACAGTGCTAAAATCTGAGGCCTACGCATGTGCAACCAGGGTATGGTGACATATGCACAGGAAAAACTCAGACTCTCCGCTTACTATGATAAGCGCCATGTGCTGCCAGATGGGTCCATACCGAGCCCATCGAGTATCCTGTTAGCACCCTAGGGGGTGGTAGCTGTGTGTCTTCAGGGACTAGCTGAAGCTCTTCTACGACAAATGGTCGCCTAGGCACTCTGTGCTGGCGTGCCAGGTAGTACAGTGTAGGCTGCCCCTCCGCCTCCACATACCTGTCAAGCCTGTGAACATCTATCGACCAGTTAGGATCTGTTGCACGCCGTCGACCACCTTCCAGCTCACCAGGCTCATACAAGTACTGAACCAGAGCATCAGGTAGTCGGCACTCCTCTCCCTTGTTCGCTCCTCTAGAGCTGTGACCAGCAGAGTGTCTGATATCCTCTACCGACGTCTTCCCGATTAGCCTAATAACCTCGGCATTGGATCTCTCCACCACAGCAGGCAGCCCTCTCACTCATACTCTAGAACATTCACTCAGCGCGGCCATTTCCTGGGCATATTGGTGTGGGAACAGTCTCTCTTCCAGTGTCTGATTCCACCGCTCAACGATAGCCTGGGCACGTGATGCCCTATCTCGCCTCGCCTAACTGCAACACTGTGTTTCCACATGAGGGCTGCAGTCTCCCTTCTGAACTCCTTACCCTCATCCACCTGCAACAATTTCGGCCACTGGAGGGGATTTTCCAAAGCCTTGTAGATACCCTGGAATGCCTGGGCCACCTGGCCAGCCGACTTGTCTGTGAGCAGTACTGCCGCCTTGTACCTGCTGGCGACATCGACGATGGTGAGGGCATACTTGTAGGTCTTACGACCAACCCAGTCGTGTGGAAGGAATAGAACATCTGCTTGGTGAACTCTGTTTGGGACAGTTTCTTCGAAATGGTCATGCATGATGTGCCGTGGACAAGGTCTGTATATCGGTCACATCACCTGGCAGTTGAGCCACTGGCTAACTGTCTCCAATGTGAAGTTGTAGCCCTTGAGATGTGCAGCCTCAAGTAGTTGAGGGGGCTCATGGTAATATCCACCTGGCTGATAGTAGAGTTCCTCAAGAAAGACGGTTGATAAACTCCCGGATTTCATCACTGACGTCCACTCCCGTCCTGTCACACATGGCCTGGGTGAACTCTAAACAGATGAACAGATGGCCATCATTCATTCGACCATCACTGAAGACCTCCTCAAACACCTCCGTACACTGGCGTCTAATCTTTGCTGGATCCTCACTGAACAGTAGTTTATCGACCAACCCTCGGAAGTTAAGGGACTTGACCAAGTCGTACAGAGACGCCATCCTTATATAGTACAGCTTAAATGTTCGGTAGACCAGATGGCCACGAGCACTATGGCAACGTACGGTGGCCAAGGGCCTGCAACTCTGAAGAATGTACCTGCCCCTGAGCCGATGGCTGGTATTGCTTCAGAAATCTTCTCCACCCCATGGAGAGCATTGTTGGCGATCTTGTGGACTGTCTCGCCAGCCTTCATTATGAACAGAGCGATCAGAGCCCTAACTGTTGCCAGCGGACCGATAGAACCGTTTACGTAAGTGCAATAGATTCCTTTCACTCTGTGTACTAGCTTGTGGGATTCAGGCTCTACATCATCATACTCACCCGTGGTCTCCACTACATCGTAGTTGTCTGCATCATAATCAGCCTCCTCATCATAGTCCTCCTCATAGTCCTTGTCATCAATATCCTCGACTGTATCAGCCTCTGGTTCATATATTGCTCTGGGGATCCGTTGCTGGGGCAGCTATATAGTAGTAGCTTTAAACTGTAGTCTATAGCATGTCTTCCGCAATCTTAAATGCGGGCGTGTTTGCCTTAGTGAACTGGGGACTTCGCCAGCAAGAAGGTGGCAGAGGTCGAGCGTGAGTGTCATAACCAGGCGATGGAGAAGTTGTCTAATGAGAAGTTTGAGTACAGCAAAGCACTCGAGCGTATGCGCCAGAGGGAGGCACGCCGACGACAACTCCAAGCACAGGCCAACCAGAGCCTTAAAGAGGCAGATGAGAGTCTCAATGAGTACTACGAGGCTGTAAAGATATCTGAGCCAACGCTCGACTATGAATCATCGACAGGTCAGAAGACATCTGAGCTTATAGTAGTGGTGGCAGCTGCAGCAGTGACGACAGGAGTCGTGCTCTACGCACGCTCAAGCTGAATAACTGATGTGTTCGACATGCATACCATAGCCAAAGTAAAGTACCGTCACACCTAATGAGTGAGTCACAGATATGAGGTTTCCGATGTTGAAGGTGAGCCGGTTGCCCTGATTAAGTGGAATGTCCCTGCCCCCAAGGTTGTGACAGCCCTCGAGTGTCGACTCGAGGTCGTCGCTTCCACTGGTTAGGCGCAGAAGTGCATATGACTGAGTTTTCTGTCTGTAGAGTTGGCAATCAGCCAGCTCGCATACCTTACCAAGAACATTTGTCCCAGCAACCACAAGCATGAAGTTGTTAGCTTATCCACCTGCTGAATGGCTCCTCCCTTCTGAACCAGGACCGCAGCAGCGACACAGTCTGATGCACCATGATGCAATGTCAGCTCTACCGGTTTGTTAGCTGTGGATTGGACCTGCTGGTGTTCTCGCTCCACATGCACGATCCGCTGTTTGGAACACGTTTGCTTCAGCTACTGGTCATTCTCGCCATGCCCGATATGAAGTCTTGGAGCATTCATTGTCGCATCTGTGAGCTACTCAGTGTAAACCCGGAGGAACAGCCTATCCTGCATGGAAGCCGGATTCACGTGTGTGTTCTCGAGGAGGGTTAAGAGTGGAACTGCCACAGGCTTCTCGACACCTGTCCGTAGTTCAAATTCTGTGAATGCCTCATTGCACCCCACAGCGTAGTACCCCTTTCCCTTCGCATAGAAGGTTGGGCCATGAGCCAGCGGACCTAGGACTCCGTGCTCATCGTTCACAAAGGTGGTGTCCACGATGCTGTTGCTCTGCACGATCTTCCACCTGTTCAGAACCTGTGGGAGCTCTACCGCCTGTTCTATTGTGCTCTGAAGCTTGAACTCGAGGTTCATGCTCTTGATCTCGTGGATCTGTGCCGAGATTGCAAAGTCAATGTACTTCCCAGCAGCAGACAACGGGTTCTCAGCGTGTATACTGGGTCGTATGACCATCAGGCAGTCCTTCCGGGGATCAGTGCGGTGCGATGTCACGGGTTCAATGGCCCCATCTGGATGTTGCACATACTGCAGCATGTCTACGGTCTGGGTATAATGAGCGGTTAAACAGCTGCCATGTTTGGTAAAGTTCTCCAGCAGATTGTCTATAGGCAGCAGGATAAGTTGGCACGATAGTCAGCATGACAGTCAGCATGACAGCCACGGCGTGCACTGTCCCACTGTGACAGGGTCCGAGGACTGCTTCGTGACATCAACATTACCCACGTGCGAGCCAAGGTCACACCTCCATCTGATGCGGAGATACTGGCTGCCATAGAGGAAGGAGCGCCAGCTCGTAGTACAAAAGAACTCCTGACTCGGATACTCCACCGGAAGCTTGACAGCACCCAGGGCAGGACACTCGACCTACCTCCTGTGGCCCAAACCAACAGTCCTGTTATTCTAGCTCTCCAAAGGGCGAGGGTCGACCCCAAAGATTTACTAATGGTCGGGAAGTGGGCTGCCGTATTTAGCCTCCATAGCCAGGAAGAGCGAGATATGCTGGATAGCCTCCAGCCTGGAGCAAATAACTACTTCAGTGAGGAGGTCAGTGCTGCTGTAGCAGAGAGCCATGACACTGGTCATGCAAAAGGTACTCAGGAGGGGTTCACTGTTGGCTGCAAGGAGGCTGTTGAGCACATCTTCAACGAAAGAGGGCGCAGGAGATTGGCCAGTAATCTGCTAGCATTTCTGAAATTCCCAGATAACTACCAGGACTACCTCATCAAATCCGCTCACAAATCAGATGTTCGTCGCGCATGGACAAAGTGGATCTTCCGTGAGAAGTTCCATAAGAAGAGAGTCCTAGACATGGTCCAATGGGTAGAGTTTCGGCGACAGTATGGACTTGACGAAACTGCCAAAGTAGCAGCAGAGACCACTGATGAAGGTCCTCAAGCAGCGGAGATCGCGACGAAGTAGTGGAGACCGCGGACGAAGTAGCGGAGACCATGCAGCCTTCTGATGAATGAAAATGTTTCAGCGGAGACCGCCGCGGTCTCCACTCAGTCTGTCAGCGATGCCGCATAGAGCAGGCTAGTTTCCTGGCTGGGTTCAGCTTGTAAGTGAAGGTATGCGCCATTTCCAGAGATGGCTTGAAGTGTGACAGCTCACCTGTCTCCTTGTTGCTGAAGATGAAGTGGTACAGCTCAGCTGCCCTCTGTACATCTGTGATAAAGTCCCCTTTGGTCTCCTTGAGGGTTAGGCTGTCGTATATGGTCTCGAGCAGGGCACGTCCACACTTGGAGCTGAAGTATAGCAACCGGGCATTGTGGCGGATGTCTGGTGAGATCTGGTGGGTGTACTTCTGAAAGAGGATGAAGACAGTTATCTTTGTGTGCCGGATGCACCTGGTGATGTTGCTGAGGTAGGCGACTGTCCTCTGGTCCATTGCAGGATCATCGATAACTAGAACAAGTGGTCTGTCAGTCAGGCTGCCTGCAGCTTCTCCATCAGTGCTTGCAGGTTCTGCATCTTGGTGATTGGGCCATTGTACCATTGATCATTACTGTCAATCGCCTCAGTGGCGGAGTCAGACACCAGAAAGATGTATTGAGAGTGTAAATGTTCGGCCAGGAGAGCCCGCAGCAAAATGTTTTTCCCGTGTCCTGATGGGGCAATGATCAGCACCACCTGGCCAGCATCGACCGGCCTACTGTTGAATGGTACAGACATGCGTGCGGAGGATGGTTAGCACTTGGTCGGCGGTAGCCTCGTCTATATCTGGGCGACTAAACGGCAATACTTCCTGCACCAGCTCTTTTTCCTGCAGAGCGGAGAATCCTGCACCTCCAGCGGATACGAAGGATGTGATGGAGGCATCAAGCATGACATCCCAGCAGCAGCTGAGAAGATAGCGTAGAGGGCCTGTGTCAGCACCCACAGTGTCTAGTACATCCAGTAGCTGTATGATACATGCTCAGGAAGCCATGACTATCATGTGGTCTTAAACGGCAAACCAAAGAACCCTGACTTTTTCACCTCTGGTAGCCGGTGGCTGGCGGGAGCACCTGTTTGGCCGTCGACAGTGATATGGCTCAGGCCGAGGGTGCCTATCTTGGGATTCTCTCCATCCTGTCGAAATGGGCTCCGTGGTTTCAGGAGATCCTTAACCAGGTCCTGTGCATATGACTCAGCCATAACCTAGATGGATCCAGCCTCATCGACTCCGAGCATACCTCGCATCGTCGCCCTCTCCTTGATTCCCATCACCTTGTATACAGTCTTGGCCTTGTTAATGGCAGGTTGTCCTACCGTATCAGTGTTCCCAATGAGATCTCGGGCTGGGATGGTACCTCGGATCTCCCGCGGGTCTCCCTTCTCATCGAAGTCTAGGTAGGAGATAGGGGTAACAGTGTCCTCTGAACCGAGGGGTGCCTCGCCCAGGTGAGCAAGATTGCCTAGCTCTTTGCTTTCTAGGTCTGTAAGTGACAGAGTCATATATATATATATATATATATATATATATATATATATATATATATATATATATATATATATATATATATATATATATATATATATATATATATATATAAATATACAGACGGCTTAAACCTACTAGTCATACCACCAGTGAAATAGTTGGACATAGGAAGACCACGCAGTCGGCCAATGGAATGGGTAGCAGTGCTCAAGGTACTGACCCTCTCTGCAGGGGCATGCCTTATGGGCAGTCTACAGTCCCGGGCATTGACCAATCCTCAGTCCGCGTGCTCGACTATGGGCTACACACTGCCATCTGGCACGGCATGCCTCATATGCTGCAGGAGTCTCGTGATCCATCTCTCACTATTCAGAGGTTTTAAACGTAGACGACGATGATCTCAGCTATTGCACTCGTTGCTATCCCTAGAACCGCTGCCTCCATTAGTGTAACACATTCACCAATGATCTTTGTGGCAACAGTGTAGGAGGCACCACTGAGGGCGATCTGTGGGATGGGGTGAGTTATTCCGAGACAGTGCCCGGCCACCCCACTCACCACTGTAGCGACGACAGCCGCAGAGGTGGCAGGAAGAACCTCATTTCCCCCTGTCATCTTCACCACGACCACATTCGCTGCCATGTTACTGGCGACATGGACTGCCAGAGGTTTTGCTTTGATCAGTACCTTATGTGTCTTGGTTCGTAGCAGGTTCTCCACCTTCTGAAGACTCGCCTGGCTCTCAGACAGTTGCTTCATGATCTGTACCATTGGCGTCATTGTTTAAGCACTGAGTATACAATGCGGTTAAACGTCTGCATCCCCTGTCGAGAGAGCTAATAAGATCTTCGCAGTCTGCATCTGCCAGGTGGCCGGGTTGGTATTCATCTCTCTATTGAGATATCTTAAACATGTCCGGGCTCACGCTATGTGAGAAGTACTATGATGTCATCCGGAGGGAGTTGAAGGACTACAAGAAGAAGACACCAGATGAGCTCACTCAGCTTTCCGGTGCTGAGCTGACAGAGGAGCTGACAGCTGTGAAGCTCTATCTAGGATTTGGTAAGGGAGAGATCTGCTTCCTCGAATACCTTATCATGGGCGGGAGTATCGTCGAGCAGCTCCTGCGAGCTAAAGGTTTCTACAAGGATTGGGAGTATCTGTCAGATGTGTTCCAGCAGTTGCAGACTGCCATGGCCTCACCTGACTCAGAGCTGAACAAGGCTCTGCGATACTACAAGCTGGAAAAAGAATGCTCTGCCGAACCCTCTAGCCTTTGGATGTGTATGTTGGCTATAGGGGCTGTAGGGCATGCCAAGCTGGTTCAGTATTTCACCGTGGTCCCCACTGTTACTGTAGAGAGCCAAGATAGTCTTATAGCTGATTTGCTAGCGGCTGAGTAGGCTGATCCTGAGCGCCATGATAGCTAGGCCTAACACCACATGTAGAGCTACCACGGGAAGCGGTGTGACGTCGACTGGCAATAAGACTACTGGGGTCTGCCACGATGATCATATCCTCAACGAGACTGATGAACATGGCCTAGACCTCTGCTCCACTGACACCATCTATGGAATGCCGCAGCTGGGTATGTGCCATAAGGAGGCAGTATCACAGTGCTTCCAGGGACGGGTTGATCGGAATGATCCCTGCTGGTGTGAGGCCTGAGGTGGTGTGTGGGACAAAGTACTTCCACACATCTGGATAGTCCTTCCTCACGCCAGTGATGTGCATATTTTGCACCAGCGCTCCAGGGTCGGCATCTGGATTGAACGAGATTGTCGCTGTCTTCCGACGGCCTACTTGTTGGGGGGTTCGATAGGGAAATCCTGAGTAGTCATGTCTTGGGTCACCGTACAAAACCCCTAGACTGCTGTTGTCTCCACCATGCCACCAATAGTCTAGGTGGGCACTGAACTCTCTCTGTAGTCTGCTGGCCGCTGCGACGCTATGACTGTTGAGCTGTGGGTCAAAGGCGTTTGTATCAGGGAGGCTTGCACCCAGCTCCTGGAGGATTCGTCGCACCGTGAAGTACACATGGAATCTGAGACAACTGGCGATGAGCACAGCTTCAGGAGTACCAGAATAGGAGTGAAGCAGGGTGGAACTTACTCCACATCCTGCCGTGGCACACCACACAGCAAAGTTCAGCTGCTGATTCCAGTATGATAGGCTTGGAGCAGCCATCCAAGTATGAGCTTGCTTCGCATCCTTGATGGTGATGGGGCGGTTGGTCAGTGGTCGTGGGTTGACGGAGAAGCTAGTTCGGGACCGTCCATCCACAGTGATGGAGAACGGTGTTAGCTCTGGTATATCATCCAGTAGACCTCTCAGGCCAGTCAATGGTGTACCCAGGAGGGGTGGTAGGCTCCCGATGACTGTCGTGAGGTTCAGTGGGAAGGCCATCTATACTGGTGTTCTTAAATCTACCGTACAGGCAGCACACTATTTGTAGTCATCTCAACTCCAGAGACCAGTGAGGCGACCTCGCCGTAACATCTCGTTTTTAGCTCCTCCATATCAACCCACCCACTGGAGCCTTTGAGGTATTGCTGTCACACTTTAGGTTTCTCCGTGTGGTACATGGCTTGGACCTTCAATATATGGTGGTACTCTTCATCGGTGACCTGGCCATCCTCGAGAGCTTTGCTGACAGACTCGTCGATAGTCCGTAGCATACTCTGTGCCAGTGCCACATACTTAGCATGCTTCTCCAGCCTCCTTGTGATCTGTCGCTGCCCCACCCGCAACCCCGTGGCCAAGAGAGTGGCGGCTAGTGTCACGCCACCCAGCCAGATGGCGACGATGGCCTCCACCCCTGTAGCGAGAGTGGCCACAGCTGTCACCCCAGCACTGGCTCCAATCACACCCGCAGCAGTGGTTGTACGTGCGATGACGTTGTAGGCTGTCTTATATCGCCCGCACATTCTGCTGTGCTTTTCTGCCTCATGGGCGAGATTCTGTCTGATAGTATCTATCTGCTGGAATCGCCAGCCGTGAATGGTACCGCCCTCGTCAGCCATCAGGGAGGGGTATATTTCTGGTTGCTTCCGCCACTCTGATTTTGCCATAATATACCTGGAGATTAAACCTGCATCACCTGCAGAATCTGCTCATGATTCCTAGAAGGGTACATTTTGGAGAGCCTGGCGAACCATGCCAGCTTGCTGGTGTCGAGACAGACGTCTTTTAGACAGAGGTCATCCAGCACTATGTCGGGTGCCAGGAGCTTTCTGAGACATGACATCTGGCCCTTCACCTTATGACCAAGATAGTAGGTCCACCGCTGGATGGCTTTCTTGGTCTTACACTTCTGCACCATCTCCTCTTCCCACTGTATGACATCTGGCTCATCCTCTTCTGTGAAGACACCTGGCTCATCGTCGTATGTGAAGACATCTGGCTCATCGTCCCGGTTACTCTCTGGCTCATCCTCATGCGCAGTCTCCGCTGCATCGTCTGTGGTCTCCGCTACATCTGGCTCATCGTCGTATGTGAAGACATCGTCCTGCTTACTCTCTGGCTCATCCTCGCCCACGGTCTATGCTACATCGTCCATGGTCGCTGCTACATCTGGCTCATCGTCGTATGTGAAGACATGGTCCCGCTTACTCTTCTCCAGGAGGACCTGCCAGTATTGGGAACCTTCACTTTTCCTTTGCCTCCTTGCAATGCTCGCTTTCTGTTGATACCAGCTCTCCCGCTGTAGTCGCTCTCCTTCTTGTTGACAGATCTGTTGTGCGAGCATCTGTACAGGGGTCATGAAGCGGCAACCCTGTAGCAGGCTCTTCATCATCTTGGCAAAGGTCAGATATTCCTGGTGTGATATCATGTCAGGTCAATGAGTAATAAGAGGGTAAATTCTAAATGGGCATCCGGTACCCTATCCATGCTAGCATATATGTTAATGAGGGGGGGGGGGGGCTGTCAAACAGGTGATTTACAGGTGTGAACAGGCTAGGACTGATAGCTTTCCATAGGTTGCTGTTGGCACCTGGGAGATACTCTATCATGTCCCGGCCGACTTCTACCTGCTGCTGTGTGCACTACCTGGAGGTTGATGTAGCACATCGGCGTACATGTATGTTGTGCCACACTGGGGCACCTCGAAGAGGACCCATTCTACACGGTACTGTACCACCAGTCTGCCCTCTTGAGAGGGTGAGGTTACGTTCTCACCACCGGAGAGCAGCAGTCGGACAATCAGCATGGTTATATGTCCTGTTTAAACCCCTCCTATAGCGTGCTATGGAACCCATATTTGTTCAATCGACAGGTCTTGCTGACCTGACAGATGTGTACGCAGTTGATGCTGCCAAGGTAGAAGAGAGCTATGGCAAGTCATTCACCCTACAGTACGAAGCAAACTCAAAGGTATTCTCCCTCCACCCTATTGGTGATGATGGGGGTGGGGCTGCTCACAGACCTCAAGGATGTGTCGAAGGAGCGCCTGGGTTGCAACATAAATGGCCACTAGATCGTGTTTTGGTACGATTTCCCGAAGAGGAAGTACATCCTCGAGCCGTTGATTGAGCTCTCGGATACAGAGGTGGCAGACATCAACACCCTAAATAATGACCTCAGCTTTCATCTGGTCAAACCCTATTCGAGTGGTGCCCTGCCGATGGCCCATGATGGCCTGCTATTGACCCTGGCAAAAAACCTGCAGTTCATATTTGAGAAGAATGAAGTGTGGTACCGCGCGGGACATGGGGGTGACTGGCAAACATGGTTACCCCTATATAGGTCTCCCGTAGTCATTGACATAGAGGTTACTCCCCTCTCCACTGTTGTGAAAAAGGATGGGACAGTTCGAAAGCCCTACAATCGGGGATCATCCTTCCTCACCTACATAGGTGAAGGTGTCTCCCTGACGAGGGTGAGTCACCGGATCGGGGTTACAGGTGGAAAGCTCCTGCTGCATTGTCCATTCGATGGACCAGAAGAAGCTGTTAACCTCCAAGAGGGCACCCTATGGGTAGATGGTATGTCCCATGTCTCCAAAGTTAAGGGTGCTGTTAAACTGCTTCAGCGAGTCGGACTCACTAGCCCGCAAACGACTCATATAGTCCTAGAGCTACGTTTCTTAGCCAGCAGCAGAGTGAAGCAGCTAGCCCCTGCCTCTGAGGGAATGAAGATCACTATCAATCCCGATGGAACAGGGCTCGAACTGGCACAGATATTTCTCGAGGGGTTCACTTTGTTCAGTTTAACTCTTCATATATAGCCATGATTCTCATCATACTGCTCGTGCTGGCGTCTACAGCAGTGGCACAGGGCGCTGAGACTGCCATGATATTGGATGCCAAGTGGGCCCACTTCCAGGATGACCCCCAGTACAATCCTTGGGTCAACTCCTTGCGG
Source organism: Chaetoderma sp. LZ-2023a (assembly GCA_034401795.1). Lineage (NCBI taxonomy): Eukaryota > Metazoa > Mollusca > Caudofoveata > Chaetodermatida > Chaetodermatidae > Chaetoderma > Chaetoderma sp. LZ-2023a. The sequence goes on from CM067359.1 coordinate 68,287,070, forward strand.
AGAAACATTTACGACGTGAAGAGATCAAGTCTGTCTGCCGCTTCTATGGGGTGGAGAGGGTAGGCCGTGGTTGTCTGCTGGAGACCCCTGCTCAGCACCAGATTCTCTGCATAACATGGGAACATGCCAGATTCTGCCATGGTTCACAACATGCTAATCACTTTAGCCTCCTCCCAGGTGAGCATTGTCAAGGTAGATGGAAGCCCCTATGGGTGGTCCCATCATGCCGATGCGACTCTGGCAGAGACTACATGTTTGTCTGAGCCTACACAGAATAGAGAGAGAGAGAGAGAGAGAGAGAGAGAGAGGGGCCAGCCCTGTGGTTGATGGCGATCAATGGTGTATATCACTGTGGAGGCTTGTCTCTAAATGGGTGCTCAGACCCTGGTAGTAGTAGTGTTGGAATGATACTACCTCCCTGGCAGCCAGTCGGCGATCCGTGGTGGCCCCTGCAACCTATGCCCCAGGGATTGAGAGGGCAGTGGTATCATTTGCCTTGTAGTAGTGTCGGAATTAAAATGATACAACCTCCCTCAACTGGCCGCCGTTCGGCGATCGTGGCCCCCACCGCCCTCTCAATCCCTGGGGCCTCCATCTAGAGGCATAGCAACCACCTGTCTCAACAACCCTGGGCCTCCATCTAGAGGCTTACACCAACCACATTTCTCACCAACCTATGCGCCAGGGATTTAGTGGGTGGTGGGGGCCATGGATTGCCGAACGGCGGCCAGTTGAGGGAGGTGGTATCATTTTAATTCGGACACTACTACTCCTCCTCCTCCTACTCTTCCTCAGCCTCCTTTCATCTACTTCCTCCTCTTCCTCATTTATCCCCTCCTCCGCTTCCTCCTCCTCCTCCTCCTCTTCCATCTCCTCCTCTTCCACCTCCTCCTACTCCTCCTCTATCTCCTCTTTTCATCCACTTCCTCCTCCTCCTCCTCCCTCTTGCTCCTCGACCACCACCCTCACCCCACCCTCTTTCTGCTCTTCCTGTCACTCCTCTTCCTCCTCCTCTATCTCCTCCTCCTCCTACTCCTCCTTATCCTCCTTTCATCTACTTCCTCCTCCTCGTTTTATCCTCTCCTCCGCTTCCGCCGCCTCCTCTTCCTCTTCCGCCTCCTCTTCCATCTCCTCCTCCTCCTCCTACTGCCCCTCCTCGTTTCATCCCCTTCATCATCCTCCATCTACTCCTCCTCCTCCTCCTACTCCTTGTTGATCCTCTTCCTCCTCCTCCAGCTCGTCGTCCTCCTCCTCCTCCTCATCCTCCTTTCAATATACTTCCTCCTCCTCCACCCCCTCCTCATCCATCTCCTACCCCTCACCTCCCTCCTTCTCCTGCACTTCCTCCACGTCCACCACCACGTCCACCTCCTCCATCTCCTCATCCTCATTTCATCCACTTCCTCCTCCTCCTCCTCCTCCATCATCTCCTCCTCCTCCTCCTCCTCCTCCATCTCCTCCTCCTCCTTTCGTCCACTTCCTCCTCCTCTTCCCTCCTCCACCTCCACCTCGCCCAACACACTCCTCCTTCGTCTCCTCCTTCGTCTCCTCCTCCATGTTCTCCTACACCCTCTCCTCCTCATTTCATCCACTTCCTCCTCCCCTCCTCCTCCTCCTTTCATCCACTTCCTCCTCCTCCTCCACCCTCCTCCTCTACTTCCCCTCTCACCCACCCTCCTCCTGCTCTTCCTACCACTCCTCTTCCTCCTCCTCCTCTATCTCCTCCTCCTCCTCCTCCTCCTCCTCCATCTCCTCCTCTTTTCATCCATTTCCTCCTCGTCCTCCCTCCTCCTCCTCCTCCACCTCCCCCACACACCCTCCTCCCCCTTCGTCTCCTCCAACTCCGTCTCCTCCTCCTCCATGTCTTCCTACACCTGCTCCTCCTCCTTTCATCCACTTCCTCCTCCCCTTCCTCCTCCTCCTTTCATCCACTTCCTCATCCTCCTCCGCCCTCCTCCTCTACTTCCCCCATCACCCACCCTCCACCTGCTCTTCCTACCACTCCTTTTCCTCCTCCTCCGCCTCCTCCACCCCCTCACCTCCCCTCATTCTCATGCACTTCCTCCTCCTCCTCCATCTCCTCCTCCGCCACATTCTACTCCGCCTCCTCCTCGTTTCATCCCCCTCGTCATCATCCTCATACTCCTCCTCCTCCTCCTCCTCCTCCTCCTCCTCTTCCTCCCCCATCTCCTCCTCTTTTCCGCCACTTCCTCCTCCTCCCTCCTCCTCCACCCCCTCACCCACCCTCCTGCTCTTCCTACCACTCGTCTTCCTCCTCCTTCTCCTCCTCCTCCTCTAAGTCCTCCGCCTACTCCTCATCCTCCTTTCATCTACTTCCTCCTCCTCATCATCATTTTATCCCCTCCTCCGCTTCCGATTCTCCTCCTCCTCCTCCTCCTCTTCCATCTCCTCTTTTCATCCACTTCCTCCTCCTCCCTCCTCCTCCACCTCCCCCTCACCTTTCTCCCCCTGCTCTTCTTACCACTCCTCTTCCTCCTACTCCTCCTCATCCTCCTTTCATCTACTTCCTCCTCCTCCTCCTCGTTTTATCCCCTCCTCCGCTTCTTCTTCCCCCTCTTCCTCCTCCGCCTCTTTTTCCATCTCCTCCTCCTCCTACTCCTCCTCGTTTCATCACCTTCCTCCTCTTCCATCTCCTCCTCCTCCTCCAACCTCCTCTTCTTCATCCTCCTCCATCTCCTATCCCTCACCTCCCTCCTTCTCCTGCACTTCCTCCTCTTCCACCACCACGTCCACCTCTTCCATCTCCTCATCCTGATTTCATCCACTTCCTCCTCCTACTCCTCCATCTCCTCCTCCTTTCTTCCACTTCCTCCTCCCTCTCCACCTCCATCTCTTCCTCCTCCGCCTCCTCCTTCTCCATCTCCTCCTCTTCTTGTTACTCCTCATCATCCTTTCATCCACTTACTCCTCCTCCACCTCCTCTTCCATCGCTTCTTCCTCAACCCCTCCTCCTCCATCTCCCCCTCCTCCCCCTTTCGTCCACTTCCTCCTCCCTCTCCACCTCCATCTCCTCCTCCTCCTCCGTCTCCTCCTAATCCTCCTCATCCTCCTTTCATCTACTTCCTCCTCCTCCTCCAACCTCCTCCTCCTCCTCCATCATCTCCTACCCCTCACCTCCCTCCTTCTCCTGCACTTCCTCCTCTTCCACCACAACGTCCACCGCTTCCATCTCCTCATCCTCATTTCATCCACCCCCTCCTCCTCATCCGTCTCCTCCTTTCGTCCACTTCATCCTCTTCCATCTCCTCCTCCTCCTTCTTCTCTTAATCCTCCTCATCCTCCTTTCATCTACTTCCTCCTCCTCCTCCAACCTCCTCCTCCTCCTCCATCTCCTACCCCTTACCTCCCTCCTTCTCCTGCACTTCCTCCTCTTCCACCACCACGTCCACCTCTTCCATCTCCTCATCCTCATTTCCTCCACTTCCTCCTCCTCCATCTCCTCCTCCTCCTTTCGTCCACTTCCTCCTCCCTCTCCACCTCCATCTCTTCCTCCTCCTCCGCCTCCTCCACCTCCATCTCCTACTCTTCTTCCTACTCCTCATCATCCTTTCATCCACTTCCTCCTCTTCCTCCTCTTCCATCGCTTCTTCCTCATCCATCCCCTCTTCCTCCACCTCCTCCTCCTCCCCCCTTTCGTCCACTTCCTCCTCCCTCTCCACCTCCATCTCCTCCTCCTCCTTCTCCTCATCATCCTCCTGATCCTCCTTTCATCTACTTCCTCCTCCTGCTCCTCCTCCTCCATCTCCTACCCCTCACCTCCCTCCTTCTCCTGCACTTCCTCCTCTTCCACCACCACGTCCAACGCTTCCATCTCCTCATCCTGATTTCATCCACTTCCTCCTCCTCCTCCATCTCCTCCTCCTTTCGTCCACTTCCTCCTCTTCCATCTCCTCCTCCTCCTTCTTCTCTTAATCCGCCTGATCCTCCTTTCATCTACTTCCTCCTCCTCCTCCTTCTCCTCCATCTCCTACCCTTCACCTCCCTCATTCTCCTGCACTTCCTCCTCTTCCACCACCACGTCTACCGCTTCCATCTCCTCATCCTCATTTCATCCACTTCCTCCTCCTCCTCCTCCATCGCCTCCTCCTTTCGTCCACTTCCTCCTCGCTCTCCACCTTTATCTCTTCCTCCTTCTCCTCCTCCGCCTCCTCCTCCTCCTCCTCACCTCAATCTCCTCCTCTTCCCCTCCTGCTCCTCATCATCCTTTCATCCACTTTCTCCTCCTCCTCTTCCATCTTTTCCTCCTCATCCCCTCCTCCTCCATCTCCTCCTCCTCCCCCTTTCGTCCACTTCCTCCTCCCTCTCCACATCCATCTCCTCCTCCATCTCCTTTTCCGTCTCCCCTTCATCCTCTCCTCCATCTCCTCGTCCTCCTCCTCCTCCTCCTCCTCCTCCATCTACTCTTCCTCCTTCTCCTCTCATCCACTCCCTTCCCCTCCTCGCCCCCTCCTCTTCCTCCTCTACCTCTTCCCTCCTCATCTTCTCTCCTTCTCCTGCTCCTCCTCCTCCTCCTCCTCCTTTCATCCACTTCCTCCTCCCCCTCCTTTCATCCATTTCCTCCTCCTCCACCTCCCCCTCACCCACCCTTCTTTATCATGATAGTAGACTCCTAAAAATATGAAACTGACCAAATTTCGAAGTGGGGTGGGGGACGTGAGTGGTGCGTGCGTGCGTGCGTGCGTGCGTGCGTGCGTGCGTGCGTGCGTGCGTGCGAGCGTGCGTGCGTGCGTGGTCAGAGCACCCTTAATGTGCCTTCTATAACGAGCCCCAAATGGGTTCATTTACATGGACCAAACTTTGTCAAATCAAAGTAGCATGAGGGTAGATTACGAAAGAATAAGGCTGACCAAATTTATGAGGTGGGAAGATGTGGTCAGACCGTCCTTTATGGGCCCCATACAAAGAGCCCCAAAAGATTTACCCAATAGATTAAAAATAGGTTAAAAACATGATAAAACTGGGAAGTGTGGTCAGATCACCAGAAAGAGCTCGATCGGCTCATTTACACCTTAGTATACTTGTTAAACGTTTATTGTTCTGATCTTCAATAAAACATATTGGCTTTGTTGTCAGTCATTTTCCCATCAGTTTATGGAGTAAATACACCGCCGAGCTCTTTATGAGACCTTATTCCTTTTGGAATTGGGTAAGTTTAATTTTTCGTAATCTACCATCATGCTACTTTGTTTGACAAAGTTTGGTCCATGTAGCATATGGAATAGATACACCTTTTTGGGGATCTTCGTAGGGGGCCCATTACGGGTCGTATGCATACACGGATGGTCTGAATACATCCCTCCTAAATTTGTTCAGTGTGGTTTTTTCTCCCATTATGCTAAGTTCTTTTAACAAAATTTGGCTCATGTAGCTTATGGGGTAAACTATTGGGGTAAGTCTGACCCCTACCACCTTTGAAAATAGGAAGCTTTTCCATTTTTGTAATCTACTGCCACACAACTTCGGTTTGACAGTTTTATCCATGTATTGGATGGGGTAAATACAACACCATGGCGGGGCATTTCAAGAGGTTCCCTGGGTCACACCCACCAACAGGGGAGCATCTGAGAAACATTTTATGGACGACTTAGGTGGCCCAAGTAACTTTAAGAGGTCAAACCTTCTGGGTGAAATGGGGTTAAATTCTCCGTCAGGAGCTCCTAGACTAATAATACAACATAGAAATCACGATCACTCAAAACGTTGAAGCATAGTGACTTCATTTCCTCATAAAAGTGCATGTTCTCCTAAACACATTATTTATTCTTTTCCTAATATATATCCAGGTTAGAAGCTAGGAAGATTTTGAGACCATGCTAAATAGGTGTTGTCATACAAATACTGCCAAATTAAGCAATTTGTCGCATCGTAACATCAATCATTAGCTTACCAAAAAATTTAATAACACGTGGCTACTAGAAACACGTATTTTCATAGGTGAAATAGTGTTTGGTCGAGATTGTCAGGATTGACAGAAAACTTTGTCGGAAAGAGAACCGGAAAAAGTAATGTCTGTATTCTTGCTTCCAACAAAATATAGTGTAAAACAACAAATCTTTTAAAATTTTTAAACAGTATATGACGAAATATTGATGAGTGAAGAACCTGTTATCTCCGCGCGTCGGCATAACGTTTCTACTATAAATGGGATAGATTCAAGATGATTTTAAAATACAATGCATTGCGCAGTTAGATTATTTTGTGAGCTGCTTGCGTGTATTTGGACAATGGGATTTCACTGTTATTAATGGGTACCCGACCATATCTCTCAATTGTGAAAATTCTCCTAGCTAAGATTTGGCTACATTGACTGGTGGATTATGTGAGGGGACCGGGTGGCCCGTCATCGCGCAAGTTATCCTCTCCTTCGAGTCTCTCGAGCTCCAGGCTTGGGAGCCAGCTAGGTAAGGTCGGTCTGCCGGGACAGAGGCTGTCGATGCCCGTGAGTCCTCCAGGTGTCTGTCCTGGCCTCGGGGCTTGCGATGCCGTCCGCTGATTCGAGGTTCGGGCTTCTCCACAAACGTTTGCTGACCGAAGCAGTCAGCCGTCTCCTTGGAGACATGCAGGGCTAGCCGGGCATTTCTGACATAGTAGTGTGCCTGAGGTTGAGGCATCTGGGTTCTCCCCGGCGGTTGGCATGTCGGTCTCATCTTCGCTGCCCACAGGCAGAAGGTCTGGGCTTGGAGCAGCCATTCCTCTCTCAGCATCTGTCGCTCATCAGTGTGTGATCTATCTCTGGTCTTGCTTTCCTTCTGTTCCCTTTCTTTCATTCCGAGTGGAGGAGGGTCGCGCTGATGTGCACGTTTGTTCCGGCAGAAGTGGTCTGTGTGGCAGAAGCAGTCTGCAGCTGAGGCGGTGGTAATTGTTCATGTGGTAGTTGTTTCTGTGGCAGTGGTTTCTGTAGCAGATATTCCTATGGCGGTGGTGTTGGTGGTAGTTTTGGCGGTGGGAGTATCTGTGGCAATGGCGTAGCCGGTGGCCATGTCAGCGATGAGAGTGGTGATTCCTTCCGAAAAGATGGATTATGCAGGTAACAGGAGGTGCATGCAGATGCGGTGCGTGCAAAACGGGAAAACGGGCCACAGGTGGCTCCCCATAGCGCAGTTGGCTTTCGATCTTTCCCGCTTGCATTCAAGCCAAGCTCTTCTTAAGTAGCTCTCTCTCAGGCGCTAGTGTGTCGAGGAGGGGAATGGGAATGAGAGAGAGAGAGATGGTGCAAGCGCTGTCTTACATAACAGTATTTTTCTGTTGGCCGAAAGTCGCACACTGGGTGGTCAGTACATCACTAATGGTTATTATTCATCCGTCGGTCTGTATATCTAAGGTTTGTTCATCGTGAAAGTCGTTTGGCACTAATTCCTAGCAGTCTAATTACAGTGGAGCAGAAGAAGGAGGGAAATCATACTTTAGTGTACTAAGGGATAGGAACACATGTGTGTGTGTGTGTGTGTGCGTGCGTGCGTGCGTGCGTGCGTGCGTGCGTGCGTGCGTGCGTGCGTGCGTGCAAGCGTGCGTGCGTGCGTGCGTGCGTGCGTGCGTGAATGCGTGACCGTATGTGTGTGTGAAGTTTTAGTAGTTCCTGCCTGGTAGATCCGATGTTCTCAGCAGAGATCCAGAGGCAGGTCTTCTGTATGTGCCTAACTCTAACGTTAGAAGGGATCCCATTTGAGGCGGTAGTTTAGTTATTTAAGATGGTTTGCGGTTTAAGGCCCCAGGCAGCCGCAAAAGGATGTGATCAGTTAGATTAAGCAAGACCCTCTACCCTCGCAAGGTCGGGTGAATCTTTGGCTCAGAGCCTAGACCGATCTTTGCGACATAAAAAATATCTCAGTCCAAGGGGCGGACTTTCCGAGTTATTAAAAAAGAAAGAGTTTAGTGAAACCTCTCTCGAGCCTGGGCGCCACTGTGGTCTAAAATGATGACAGGCTAAGAAGGTGCTGCAAACTTGAAAAAGATTCCAGGTGATGCGACGGTTATCTGGTTTAGTCACATGGAACTGCCGACCAAGCAGTCTAAAAAGAAAAACGTTGGCTAATCAATGGAGAAGGTTAAGCTGCAGTGTTTGTTCTTTCCTATGGGGTATGCCTAGTGCATTCTACTGGATGTATAGAACTTAGGTGGCGAAACCTCCTCTATAGAAAAAAAAGATGCAAGGGTCGTAGGACCCGTAAGTGCAGTCGAAAGAATGGCGGGTGTTTTCGAAAGCTTGGAAGGAATTCGTCTGTGGGGAGCGGTCTCACGTGGCATGATGCGATATCGCAGCATCGAAACCATTCGCTATGTCATGGGGAGTCGGCGACAAGGTTTTCAGGTGCAAGTAACTCAAGCTGAGAGGTGTGGCGAGCCGAGGGACTCAGCTTTCATAGTCCTATTGATATTTCGTACTCAAGGTGGCTCAATACCTGCCGAAACAGCACAGATCGAGGTATCGAAAGGCATCCGTTGATTGTGGGAGTTTTGAACGGGAGCTAAACGGGGAAAGAAAGATCGGCAGAAACATCTGCTGGCGACATTACACTATTTGAGGGAGGTCCAAGTGAAGTGCAGGCAATCTACAGAACAAGCAAAAGAAATAGTCTTTTTGGCAGTGGAGGAATGATCGCAGCATTGTTTTAATTTCCTTAATCTTCACAAAGCGCCAAGGGCATCACCCACTTAGAAAAGCAGCAAAATTTGTGAACGTCCTTATTATTGTTTACAAGTAATCCAAAAGCGACATCTTCACGTTGAGTGGGGTGCACGATCGTCATCCGCAGGTGATGGCTAAGATGGGCGATCTCCTTTATAGCGTTTCCTAAAGTGAAAATGAAACAGCTGCTGAAGAGAGGGAGAGAAATAAACGGTGTGTAAGGCCATATATCTAGGTGTCTGTAAAGAATAGGGAACTAAATTTGTGAGTACATTTGAGCCCTAGAGGCGCGGTAAAAGGTTCACAGTCATGGAAATGTCCAGCGGTTGCGGGGTCTAGGTTTTGCTAATACGGACATTGTTGGCTTTGAAACAGCATTGGTAGGTATTTTCTTGATTAGACTCGCCGTTGTCATTTTGAAGAAGCCGAATCTTCATCGCCATTATGTCGAGGAAGAAGTCATGCAAAGATTATATACACGACCTAAAAGTGTCCACCCAGTTATCGGCGAACGTGGCCATGTCCTACTCTATGAAAGAAAACCTGTCCATTACGGGGATGCTCCCAGTGGCCCAGCACATGCGCAGAGGGGCCAAATCGTGCCTTAGCCAGTCTTGCCTTAGTGCGTGCATTGAGTATAGCCATCCACAGGGGTAGCCACATTGACGTTGTAAAATACAAAGGAATGTTGTGACTTCTGCTGTACTAACAACCAATTTCCGTTATTCTGAGTGGTAAAAGAGCATATTTAGTTTGCTTCCAATTTGAAATGTTCTGGTTGATTTTAAGAGGCTTAGTGTGTTTTGTAGGCTTTGGCAAATTTAAGGGTGGGGTGAGGTGGGTGCGGGGGGGGGGAGGGTGATGTGGTGCGGTGGAGGGTGTGTGGCTGTGGGTGTGTGCGTTCGCTGGGTACGCTGGGTACGCCCCTTTGAACCCGCCACTGGCAAAGAGATGTCGTAAGGTACTGTGGTGAATACAATAGACCTTTCCAGTTTTAGCTGTACCCCACCTATCCTTAGTTAAGCTCCACTCACACCTTACTCGTGTTGGGCTAGATCGATCCCTGAACGCCCTGGCTATCATTTTTCAGAAAACTATACAGGTAAGCTGCCGAATATTTTGAAACTAATTTGACTGGATGTTGTTGCTGCCTATGGCAGCAACACGGCCCAGTCAAATTAGTTTCAAGATATTCGACAAAACATGTATTAAATAGTAAAGCCATACAATTCGCACAACGTGTCCGACTATTGATCTTTAAAAACAGACTAAATCGAGTCATTCATGCTGTAATTGATTATGACGTCATCCTACCCGTCACGTGATGTTGTTTATGACGTCTTATGATGGATGGATGGATACACTTCAACGGTCCATTCTGTAGGCCATCTATGCAAAATGGGGCCGAGTACTAATCCATGTTGAATGTTTGATGTGACCGGGCAGGAATCTAAAGATGCACCGTCTACAAGGACTTGCTGAGAACGTCCAGTTAAGAAGCTTCGGATCCATTCTACTGTACAGCCCCGTACACCATAGTAGTTGCATACAGTTTATAAAGTTGTGGCCTACGCGAGCTCTTATCAAAGGCATTTGCAAAATATTTGGTGTTTGCTCTTTCGGGCCCAACAGGTTAATATACAGAGTTACCAACTGTAACATAGGATCCATGTAGTCTGGAAAAAAATTCAGACACAAATGGTTTTTGCTCTTCCTTGTGAAAAATATGGCATGTATATTTTTCTATAGAAAAATCGGCTGTGGTCAATTCTTTTGGGTTGTGGGTGATTGATTGAATTTTGGAGATCAGGGGTGGGTGGGCCATAAATTTCATACTGGTTTTGAAATATGGCGCCAAAATAAAAAAATAAAATGACACATCACAACTCACGTATTCAAAACTAGCGAAAACACATAGGAGCTAAGATCTGGAACGGTCCACAATTTGCACCCTTCTAAATCCCCATCATAAGGTGAATAAAAAATTAGTCCAGTTATGAGATATATCGTTAACGCTAGAATAGCCAGGCCCCATCAAGGTTTATCATGAGCCACTGATTAAACCTGTAATGTCTAAATTTGGTAAATACAATCAAAATATATCTTTATTTAATGTTACTTTGCAGGCCCAGAGAAGACTACTTTTGAAAATTTACCACAGAAATGACTGGCTCGGTAACCGAGCCAGTCATTTCTGTGGTAAATTTTCAAAATTAGTCTTCTCTTGGCCTGTATATGAACATTTCCTAAGATCACTGCAAAGGCCGATTTTGGCCGGCTTCGTCATAAAAGGGCTAATCCCGGAGGAGTAGCGATTACAAAATTTAATGAATGAATGAATGAGTTTATGTATCCCCCCACCCCCCAGTCTAGTAGTAAGTAGCAGTCTAGTAGTAAGCTACTCGCTAGGCGGAAGGTGTCGTAGAATTCACTGGTTCGAACCCCGCTCGAAAATTGAAAAAGGCAAAAATTACATTCCAGATAATGAATGAGTTATATCCTTGTGCCAGTGCGTCGTCAATGACAGGGTTCATAGAACGAATGCTTGACAATAATAAAAACTACATACATATAAATATATTTAACCGTTTTGTGGCTAAGCGAGGCCAAGAGAATCAAGATATCTGCTTATTGAATGCCTGTCTACTCGTCAGGAGAAAATTTTCCCCAAGACGCGCCACTGGAATAACTGGCTCAGTTATCTAGGCAGTCATTACAGCGGTAAATCCTCGAACACAGTCCTGTTCAGACCAGCAAAACGGCATTCCCCAAGACAACTACAGAGACTGGCTATGGCCAGCTTCGCCATGGAAGGGTCAATATATATATATATATATATATATATATATATATATATATATATATATATATATATATATATATATACGTCATTCATATATATATATATATATATATATATATATATATATATATATATATATATATATATATATATATATATATATATATATATATATATATATATATATATATATATATATATATATATATATATATATATATATATATATATATATATATATATATATATATATATATATATATATATATATATATATATATATATATATATATATATATATATATATATATATATATATATTCCGTTGTATACTTCGAGATAAATCAAACTGGGATGCGTTTCTGCTATAGGGCGCAACACCTCCCACTCAGGCCAGTCCCCAAATAATCAACGGTAATTGTATTATAATGATATTCTTGAATCTCCTGGCTAAAACGACCGAGACAAGTTCTATGACTTGGCTATCCTATCTGATTTTATCTCACACTTTTGTCTAGCCATAGACAGGTTTCATTATATGCCACGTAAAGCCTACTTGATTTCACGAAGCCAAATGTGATAGGTGCTTTCGTGATGATGACAATAGCGACAACGTTGATGACTATCGCCGAAACGATGACGCAAGCGAAGACAAGGGCTGTTATTACCCCTCAGTAATATCACATGATCAAATGCTGTTATTTAATTGGTTATGATCAGGGATGGATGATCTTGTGTTTCCCTCACGCGAGGGCAATACCATACGGTATCCCCCGTGTGAAAAACGTGTTTTAGTTTTACTGCGCAGCTAACCATAACAATAATATGCATGTTGCTAAAATGGCGGATACGCGCCCGCTTCGGAATTGTTGAATTTCAAGATTTCAAGTGACTCAGTTTTCAGGACAACTACATGGGAACGCTGTTGCATATTTTGAAATTAATTTAACAGGAGCTGTTGCTGCAGCAAGGTTGTATATCCAGCAAAACACTTGTAGTCGAATAGCGAATGCATTACTCGACAAATTAATCATAGCCATAAAAACGGCGAGTTAATTATCGATTGCAATCTTGTACATTTCTTCGTGACGTGATAATAATGATCCGCGTGACAAGCGTGTTACGTACGGAAATCAACATGTCAAGTTCACTCTTACAGAACTAGCCTAGAGATGTCTAATTCAAGAATTGCTTATCTAATTATGCTTGTTAAGTTATGATAAAATCTCTATCTTCGACTATTTATGCAACTGCTCTGTTATTTTATAGATGTAGTCATCAGTGCCATTGCAATGTCGTCGCCGTCGCCGTCGCCACTATCATCACTATTTTTGTTGTCGCTGCTATTATGGTGAAGTCACGGTTCTATTCCATCTTCCTATTTCTATTGGTAAATGGTTGTTTGCTGTTCTTCTAAAATCCAGCAGGGCAGAGACTCGAATAGCGGGCTCTGTAATCATGTCAATTGTGTCGCATAGAATATCCATTAAAAATGTTATCGAGATCTGTCCATAAATAACGGGGGAGTAATGATTATAATATTTAAGTGTGTGATACCCTATTAAGCCCAACAGACGGCTGCCTGCAACTGTCGTTCAGTTTTATACGAAAAATATGTGTCTAGATTTAGAAAATCTATATGTCAGCAAGCCAGATCCACATGGATCTCTAACTATTAAGTCGAAAGCTTGGAAAGCTGAAATTAACATCAATCACACGCGCCTCAAGAAAGTGTCTGAATTCAAGTATCAGGGAAGCAGCTTCACTGAATACAGAAGAATGGACCTTTCCACTTTATCCATCCATCATATGACGTCATAATCAACTACGTGACGTGTTGAATGCCATCATAATGTATGACGTCATGAATGACGTAGATAAGCACGTCGCAAACGCATATTTGAAGACGGACTATGCGGTGTTGTACGAATTGTATGTCTTTACTATTTAATAAATATTCTGTTGAATATTTTGCAACGAATTTGACTGGACGCTGTTGCTGCCATAGGCAGCAACAGGGCGCAGTCAAATTAGTTGCAAAATGTTCAACGGATTACCTGTATAGTTTTCAGGAAATTGATAGTTAGGGCATTCGTGGATCGATCAATCCCAACACGGCGAAGTGGTGTGGTTGGAGCTTAGCTAGAGGTGGGCGGGGCATAGCTAAAACTGTAAAGGTCCATTGAGAGGGAGATATAGATCAGAATCCACAACGTACACCATCGAAACCCAAATATCCATATGGACGGCAAGGCGCAGCTGATAAATACAATATTCATACCTAGCATAACGCACTAGTGTCAGACATGCGCTCTAAGTAAAAACTTCGAAAGAAAGCTCACCAACTCCGAATATGTTTGAGAAGGGCAGTACATAAGATCAGAAGAGACAGGATTATAGGAATGATACAATCAGGGAAACGGTAGGAACACCACCAATCTATCATGACATAGAAACGCGAATGGTCAAGTGGTACGGGCCATTGAATGGTTGAATGGCTACACACCATCCAGCATTCAGAGCGTACAACATGCGCTGCTCAGGATTCAAATCAAACGCAAAATCAACAAAAAAGATGCATTGATAGCGAGACAAAACACCTGCGGAAGCATGGCCTATCAACCCGCCAAGCATCTCATCTGGCGGCGGCCAGAAAGTGCGTTCTCCCTGCGACACCCACCAGCACAAAGGAGAGGATAACGTAAAATAAAACACACAGTCAAAGGCACGCCATCACAAATACCCACATTTTCACCTAAATTTAACCTTTTAGCCTGACACATGCGTTCCATTCCCTATGGGTGGAGCTCAATATAAATACCATCTAGCAATACCCAATCATATGGGTAACTGACACATCTAATTTAGTTGAATTCCACCAAATGATTTTGGAGAAAATATCGGAACGAATAGACAAACAGATGAGTTATTTGAATAACCCTGACAACTGCTTCTTCAATACAAACGGTGATGCATATCTTTGTAAACATTTTTTTTGCTTTACAAAATACCTTGGCAATAAGACATTGTATTCATACAGTGAGGCAATCAAATCTATTTGATTATAGATCGAAGATGAAACTAAATAAATTGTGCAATTTTCCCTATCATTCCATTTATGTATACGTGGAAATACGCCATGTATGATCATGAAACGTGCAATCGTAAAAACGGAGTAATATCAGCCAAAGACACAAATAGGTTTGAATTTTTCATTAATTAGGATTCGACAATATATTAATGCTTAAAATCTCGGATTTGTACTCAAAACTCATTTGTATTCGAACGTTAAAACAGGCACCAAAATATGTCCGCGCCTGGAATTCTGTGAATAACATATATAACATGAAATATACATTTTGTATGGAGTTGTAGACTTGTAGGCAGAATTCCTGCCCGCAAACGGGTTCGCGCGCTGAGACAAATATGATTTGTATGTCATAATCAACACATCATCAACTAGAGCCTAATGTGGCCAAGGGACTGGTCTGCGTATCTTCACTCGAACAATTTTGAAAAATAGATTCTCACCTAAATTATGCATAATAAAAGAACATATCTAGTATATGAAAATTTTAATGTCAATATTTTTGTGTTGGGCGCAGGTTCACCCGGGAACGTTTTGCGCGACGCCCCCCCCCCCCGCACGCTCTGTCACCCGTATTTTGTATAATATAAAATACAATTTTTTGTGTTAATATACACGATATGAAATAAATTGTTTTATTAACTGACATCCAGTTATGGCGTCACAAACCAGGAAATTAGCCTTTTGGCATACATCTGTATTTTTACAGTTATACTGTCTTCGTCATGACACCTGACATATTAACAGAGCCGCATTAATTACAGGGCCCCCCGCCATCTTGTGTCAGCTTGTGGGTTATAATAGTAAAACCGGTCAAGACTTCCTCTACAGTTGTCTTGAGGACTCTATTTCCAGGCTAAGAGAAGACTATTTTGACAATTTATCACTGGAGTGACTGGCTCCAGTGATACATTTTCAGAAAATAGTCTTCTCTTGGTCTGCAAATGGATACTGACTATTAAAAAAAGAGAAATTTTCTTAACCTTTTAATGGTCAACCTGTCCAAAGCAATCTCCATTTGCAGCTAAACAGAATGCTTTTTTCCTGTAAATTCCATTGGTCAATTTACTTCGCCTGCAAATGGATTTTATTCATTGAGCAACGATTTAATTTCTTTACAAATCTTGACAATTAAATGGTTAATTAATGTAATACAAGTAGGATTTTGAGCGCTTTGAGGCGCGCTTGACACAAGCGGGGTTAAAGTGTAGGCTCATGCTCAACAACAGAGACTAGTTCTCAGTGCGCATGCGCTTGTTTGGCAGTATGGCTTGTCCAGATATTTACTATGAGATAAAGAGGCGAGGTTTGTAAAGCCTGCACATACCGGTTATATTTTGCTTCAAGGTCTTAACACAATATGAACAGAAAGAAAATTCATTAGCTCTCTAATGACGTAAATTATAATAATCTCGTCTCTCGTCAAGGTGACGTCATTTTTATGTTTTATATAACAGGGGTCAGCCCATAGGGAATATATGTAATGGTGTGTAAATTGAGGGTATAACTCAAATTTAAATCACAATATTTCTCATTAATGAATTTTTGCCAACAAATTAACACTATCGGCTAGAATGTATGTTTACTGTAGATTCTAAATATCTAGTAATACAATTTGTAGGATAAGATTTTATCGCGTCCTTATCATTTGAAGACAGGAACATAAGCAACACGTAATTTTCATCAAAATTGTTACGGTCCGAAAGTTTAAATAGATTTTTCTGCTATCTTTAGACGGAACTTAAATAACCTTAACGTACTTTACTGAATAATTTAAAAATACGCCATGAAAATGTTATAAAATCTATTTTGCAAAGACGTTTTCGACTTGTTATCGTAGTAATTTATGATGATACTTAAACGTGTGTTGAAAATTAGAAACTATTAAAAAATTGCTATGGGAAATCGCATTGAGTACACTAAAACAGCTTAGGGCCTAAAAGTTAGCTTCGATTGACGCCGACAGAGGTGCTAGAATCAATAGCAAGATATGTGGCACTCCCGTTGGCTTTAAGCACTCTTGCGTCAACTGGGCCTCAAAGCGCTCAAAATACTACTTGATATATGAATTAAACATTTTGATGTTCAATATGTTTCAAGACATTTTAATTTTAGAAGACTATTTTTTTGTAAATTTACCACTGAATATTTTTCGCCGGCTTAACCATTAAAAGGGTAATGGTCAAGAAAATGAAAGTTTTTACTTAGCCAGTGTCTATCTGCAGGCCGAGAGAAGAGTATTTTTAAAAATTTTACCACTAGAATGACTGGCTCGGTTACCAAGCCAGTCATTCTAGTGGTAAATATTTAAAAATACACTTTACTAGGCCTTTCAAATAGCCATGTCTAAAGACCACTGCACAATTTGTGGTCAGTTTTTTCATTGAAGCGCTAAGTTGACACAAGAGCGGTTAATCGATGAATTTATGCTATGCAATGTTAAATTGCGGACTAAAGCCGTGTTTTCACTAGAGAATTAATCTGGAATAACGCCATACCTCACTATGGCGGTTAAGTCGCGAGTGAGAACATGGCCTAAAGCCGTGTTCTCACTAGAGACTAAACAGACTTAAAGCAATACTGACGTATGGCGTTATTCTTGATTAACTCTCTAGTGAGAACACTGCCTAAGGCCATGTTCTCACACAGCCACTATTTCTGTAAATACCCGGTCTATCGGCTAACGTTCGCATTGGACTGGCTCTTGTACCGGAAAAAGTGTCATTTATGTCGAAATTTAATCCCACAAAATCGACGGTTTATCTTCTGATATATCACTATTGCTTCCCTATGTGAACGCAACATATTCCCTCAATATGTGTCAGATAGCTTACCGTTAGCATTTTTTCGCACTGTCTGCCAGGCAGCGCTACGATCAGTATTTTATCTCGCTCTCCACCAGGTAGCGCCACCGTCCAGTCCAGGACTATCGTCCAGCAGTGTGAATGTAAACCGATATATCCGCTATATATTAACCTACATAGTACACGAAATAGTTAAACAGGATTAGGCAATGAGAAAGAGACCTAAAGCCGTGTTCTCACTGGAGATATAATCGGACATAACACCATACTTCAGTATGGCGTTATTCCGGATTAAGTCTCTAGTGAGAACACGGCCTAAGCTAAGATTACTTATTTTTGCACTGGATGACTGCCTCGGTTATCGAGCCAGTTATTCCAGTGGGCCATTTCCAAAAGTAGTCTTCTCTTGGTCACCAAATATAGACATTTCTCAGACGATTGCACAAGCCGGTTTGGACCAGTGTACACACATCAAAGAGTTAATCGCGTTATGATCGAATCCGGTAAAATGTATAGAAAACGAACCCTATTCCGAGGTCGCTGGCACCACATTTTCTGTGCGATTTCTTATGGCCGCACATCTCCTACACCCTCTCCCAGCAAATCTTTTGAAATCATGGACTATTCCGTGCCCACGTTTAAACCTACATAAACATACGTGGGTACGTACACACATGCAATATTTAAACGGTACTTTCAATGCCGCCGATGCCGCCAAAGTAAGAAAACGACTAGAACACTTACAAAACGAAAACTGTGAGCGAGAGAAAAGACAATACGAAGAAAGAAAGAGTGATTAGAACCTATTGGGATGTAGATATCTTTAAAAACAGATCAGCAACGAAAGCTAGGATTATAACAGCTGTAAGCCTGTCTTTCCTCTAATTGCTTTAACAATGAGCGCTTTGACATCAGGGCGATACGCTTACAGAATAATCGGGAACTTGCAAATCCTATCATTTTCCGTCAACATGTTTTCGAAATACCCTGCTGGTTCCTATGCTCGCAAGATAATGCCTGCTGAATACTTTGAAATCATTTGACTGAATGATGATGATGATTACTGTATTCTGCGGCTGTAGTAGCAGAAACATCCTACAGCTGCAATCAGTCCTTCTTCGCCTTTGCCCACTGTGTCTTATGCTCAGCCGAAACCCTTAGCTTCCTCAGGCCCGCTCTTGATTTGAATGTACCGAATCTCGCTTTCTTGAGGTCACCTCTTAGTACGCTTAACATATTTATGCAGTGACATTCTCTCCTGGTTTTGTATTTTCTGGCTCCCAGTTGGGCGAATTCCAAGGCTCTATGTGCTGGTGCGTCGTCTAGCATGCTTAGCACATGGCCAAACGTGGGCCATCTTTGCTGGGCGTCTTCTACAAACAGCGGCAACCTATTACACATCTTGTATAGTGCATCATTGGAAATTATGCTGTCTGGCCATCAGTGATGGTACGTAGGTGTTTGCGGTGCCAGGCATAAAGTTTGTCTAGAGCTGCCGTTGGAGCTGCGTAGCTGATGTAGCTATACAGCAGCAGGGATACGGCGGTTGCATTGTATAACCGTATTCTTTTTATGAAGGGCATCTTTGATCTACAAATCCATAGCTTCCAGAAGGACTGGAAAGTTATGTTCCCCATGACGCAGGGTGCAGCAATGTCAGGCAGTACTGCAAAGTAGTGAGCCCAGGATTGTACTTCTTCTCCATGGTTCGCCGCAACGAAGTGGATCGACATTTTCTTTAGTTTCAAGCTTTGTAGATAGGTATATGTGGGTGAACTCTGTTTTAGATTCAATCATAAAGAGATTCCCAATCTTTAGTTTGTTGCAGCTATTGAGAGACGTTCGTCAATGGGGGTTCTTTTCTTCGTCTATGAAGTCCACATCGTCGGCATATTCCATCTCTGGTGGCATACCCAGTATTACCACTGGGGTGGGGATAGGGTGGTGTTTGCTCTTGCGGAACTAACTTGCACAGATTTCAACGCAGCACCCAGTGAAAAGCACAGGAGATTGAAGGAAATTTTAATTTCCCTTTCTCCGGGATCTAACAATACTTACAATTATATTATTTATTGATAACAGCACCCTAGGGGCTGATGCCTAAAAATCATCCGATTTGACAAACTCTTACCGATTCCTGGCTTGCCTCCGTGGAACTGGGAGGCAGGGTCAGTAATGTAATGGTAGGTATTGTTAGATATTTCCTTCATTCTCCTTCGATCAATACTTACCATTACATTACCTATTAATAATACCAGATTTGATCAGTAACCTGGTGGGAAGGGGCAAGCCATACAAAGCTTCTGTGTCCCTGGAGAAAGATCTAGACTAAACTTGTCAAAAAGACCTGAAAGGAGCGACAAGCTTGAGACCGACTCACATTCACATAGCAGCCCACCCCACCCCCCATTTATCGAAAAAAGGGAAGAGGACTAATGAAAATGCATCTCGCCTGAAACACAAGTGTGCCAAGAGGGTTACCAGCTCCTAACACACATTAGCCTGGGAATGAGCATGAATATATGAAAATAATACAAATGACCCATCATGACTTTAATTGGTTGATATCCTCTCGCTGACCATGTCTGTCAATCCCTATTATTAGCACTTAAGCTTCCAAAAGGGGAAATGATCAGTGTGGTGCATTAACTAGCTATGCGATACGGCTAAGGCTAGTGGATTGGCTGAGTCTGACATGTTCCTCTTATAGTGGTTCGTGAAAGAGGACTCACAGTGCAATTGTGCAATGGCCATGATGTCCTCTAACGGGACACCATTAAATAGGGCAGTCGAGGCGGCTATTCCCCTGTCATTGTGAGCCCTGGCACATTGCACCTGATGACCGGTCGCAATCTTGTGGGTAGTCTGAATGGATTCGACTACCCAACGAGAGACAGGATCTATGGATGCGGCGCCATAAGGCTTCTTATGGCAGATCCACAGATGTCTATCATTTGACCAAAGAGAGACCCTCTGCTTCTTGTACGTGGTCAAAACACAGACCGGACACCAAACACAGGCATCACGATCATACCTGGTTAATTTTGGTATTATGATCGGTTTGCCGGGATAGCTCAAAGATTGTTTTTCTTCGACATAAATTCTGCTCTTACAAGCAGTCCCAGACTCTCTCCAGAGACAATAAAACGGCTTATCTCTGCTGAAAGTGCATGGATCTCACTGCATCTTCTAGCTGAGTGAGCTACCGATAGAAATACCGCCTTAAGAGTCAGATGCTTTAGACTAACCGAACCCAAGGGTTCGAAAGGCGAACCCAAGGGTTCGATAGGGTGCTTGGTAGCACATTAAGCACCAAGGATAAAAACCAAGCTGGAATGATTACCGGTCGGAGATTGCTCATTTCCTTCACCCTCACGTTTAACTGGACCACCTATGGACTATCCCTATTGGCTAGACAAGGGATAACTGATGCTAAAGCTGACTTGTATCTAGCAATCGTGACAGGAGCTAATCCTGTAAAGAATATCTCCCAGAGAAAGTCTCCTATTTGCTGAATAGTAGATTGAAAAGGATCGAAATCCTTTCCATTACACCATTCTCCAAATTTGTTAACCTTGTGTTTATATGACTTGAAGGTTGGCCTCCTTCTCGTGGCTGCGATGAAACTCTCAGCCTCGTTGAGAAAAGCCTTCTCACGGTGTTTGTAAATTTTAACATTTCGGATGGCTCATGTTGGAAGCGGCCCTTTGATTATGTTCAGAATCTTGGGCAGCTGCACTGGATTGTCCACCAACGGATCCAGAAGATCCGTAAACCACGCCATGCTGGGCCAGTATGGCACTATTAGCAGGATCAGGCACGGATCTTCTTAAACCTTCACCAACACCTTCAGGAGAAGGATGGTGGGTGTATACGCATATGCGTGTGCATCCCATTCCAGCTTATCGCTAAAGCATTTGCATCGATGGCATTTGGATCTGGAATTGGCGAGACATAAGTCGTGATTTGAGCATTTTCCTTTGTGGCGAACACGTCCAAGGGTATGCCCCAATGCTCGAAGATCCTTCGTAAAATCAGAGGGTTGAGAGACCATTCTGTTAGCAGCACTCTCTGTCTGCGAGACACCATCGGCAAGAATGTTCAATCGCCCAGGAATGTTAGTTGCTTTCAAAGCAACTGAGTAATTCCTGCACCATTGAATCAAGTTCGAATAGTCCGACCGTCTCAAAATCACATTGCCTCTGACTTCTGAAAGAAATCTCTCCAGTGCCAGTTCCACTGCCATCATTTCTAACATATTGATATGTTCTATACTCTAGGAGAGTCCATGTGCCCGGAACCTGGCATTCCCCCAGGCAGGCGTCCACCCCTCCAGCGATGCATCCGTGTATACGGACAGCTGGGTGGGGTAGGTGATGCGAATCTCCTACTAGGAGATTCTGATGCTCTTTCCACCATGCAAGATGCGACATTATTGGCTGCAAAACTGGTACCAGTTTTGACAGGGGGTCTGTTCTCTGTTTCCCCAGAGACATCAGATACGACTGGATAGGTCTTCGCATTAGAGCAGCGTACGGGATCACCTGCTCCATGGAGACCATCATGCCCTGCATCTGAAGAAACCTCGCTTGAATGTGGTTTCCCAATCGAAACCTCCTGAGGGTGGCTTTCAGAGACTTCAATCTAGGCTCTGATGGATAAATTATGCCTTCCTTGAGATCGAATCCCATCCCTAAATAAACGAAATGTTGGGTTTCTGTCAATTCGGATTTCTCCTTGTTGACTATCCAACCTAGCTCTGAAAGCAATTGCAGTCAGAGCAGTACCCTTCTCAAACCTGGCTGGCGTGTCCGCCTTGATACGCCAATCGCTTATGTAGGTGTGAAGCGCCACGTTCTCTCTTCTGAGAAACGCTGTCACCACTAGGATCACTCTGGTGAAAACCCTTGGAGCCATCGACAGGCCGAACGGGAGGACTACAAACTTCCAGACACGATTCTGAACCGCGAATCTCAGAAACCTGTGACAACCTCTGTTCATTGGAATGTGGAAATATACATCTTTCAGATCGATTGACACACACCTCATTCCTTTCCTAAATCCGGCCATTACCGTCCTCGGTGTTTCCATTTTGAGCCGAGGCGTATTGATAATCCAAATCAATGGCCTGAGATTGGGTACGGGTCTCCACACCCCGTGCTCATGGTGACAAGGAACATGTTTTAATAGAAGCCTGGGGTGCCCTGGTTTGTTGCCTTTATTGCTCCCATCAGAAGCAAGCCTGACACTTCGTTTTGACTGGATTCTAACTTGTCTGACTCCCTTGGTATGGAAGTCCAGATGGTGCCAAAGACAGATTTTGTGGAGGGATGTCCCACCACTCTGGCATGTATCCCTGATATAACCACCCCAGGACCAGCCTGTCTGACATCACACCTCGCCAAGTCTCGGCGAAATGCATGCGCCTTCCACTCACTACAGGCGCATTGATGCCCAAGGCTGATGCCTGGCTTGCGATCCGTTCTCACCACCGCCACCCCCCTCTTAACGAGGGAGAGAGAGAGAGAGAGAGAGAGAGAGAGAGAACCATTTTGGTCTCTGCTTGACTGGTCTGACTGGCACCGCTGTTCCTGTCGCACAGGTGCGGTCCAGACGGATCGAAGGGAGCCATCATACCCTCAGGTACAATCTCCTCAATTCTCTCCATCTTTGGAGGACTTACCCTTGCCCTTACCCTTACCACATCTCGGGCGATCAGGGCCGCAACTAGGGTGGGCAGGAGCCTCAACAGCCTACCTCATCTTCTTAGCCACATGCGGCTGAGAAGGCCCGGCAAGATCATTAGAAGCGGGCATGGCATTCGCCTGGCCCTTGTTCTTCTTGTAGGCCAGTTGTGTGACTAGCAGTTTATATGCAGCTCCTAGTGTGTGTGCATGTTCACCACCAGTCGACTTTGCACGATGTTAGCTGAATCTTCTAAGATGGCCCACGCTTGGCCACCAAAAATGCTCGGTCCATTCAGGGGGTCCCAAGTAACTGGTCCCTGATGGCCGCGGCTGGACGCATATGGTCTAGCATCATCTGCGTCGTTGACTTGGCAACACGTGCCTGCACCCATGCCAGCGCGTCCATTAACAGCACACGCCTGTCATTCACGCAGGAAAGCATTGCAAGTGGCACAGGGTGGCCTGCCCCACCGACTGAAGCAAACGATTCATTGCTGCCCTCACACCCTCATCGCATAGGGTCAGAACTTCTTCTGATTGTGCTTGGTTCCTATCCACTAGTGTATGAGTGGGGTCACCCACTTTGGCACGAGGGACTCCCAGAACCCAATGGTCATCCTCCGTGACCGTTGGTACCGCACCATAGCACTCGTATTCCCCTCTTGGAATACGGCACCTTGCTCGCACCTCCTGAAAGGCCGCAGTGAGCTGGCTCTTCGAAGATAGTTGTTTAGCATAAATTGTCTCCAACAAATCTTTGAACTTTGGATCCAGTCCTATGGACTGGACCATAGCTGCAGGCAAGACCCCAGTCCAAATGGCTGCCACCGACGGATGGGGCATGTCCTCCTCAGACATGGTCGAAACCAAGCCAAGGCATCACTTCAGTCGTATTCTGAGAAGGACATCCCCGTAAACACATCGTCCATTGATGTGCCTATGGGTCTACCAACAGCGGCCTCCAGAGGAGCCACTGCTGGATAGCCAAGAGCACCGGTACTGTATGGTTCCGCCGCCAACCCATGCATCAAAGCATTCCATGGTGTATGTCGGCACGGAAAACCGCGTGGACCTGTGATGGTTCCAGAACCGTGGCCATATATTGGCGCCAATGGCACCCCGTCTCTGGCCGCTGGACCAGACGAGATAGGTGAGTACCACCCCTGGCCAGTAACACCCATCACTGTGCCAGCTGGTGGCTAACCAGCCACCACTGGATGGGTGTCTGGCATCGGTGCAGCCTCAACCATGGGCGGAGCAGCTGCGATGGCCTGTGCCAAGCCAGACAAATGGAGGACGGTTCCGTCCATGATGGAATCTACCTCCATATGCTCCACCCGCAGTGTCTTGGGCCACAACAACCTCTCCGCCATGGCATCCTCATCCTCCGACTCCGAAGAGTTATCATTGGATGAGGACACACTGGAGCCATCTTGGCGCATCAGCTACCACTACTGGACCACCTGGAGGTGGCCCCAGGGAAGCAGAACCCGCCAGGCCGGAGCCCGACGAGACCGCTAGGCAACCAAATGAAATGACAGCCCCGGTAGAAGGCCATACCAAGAATGGGAAGACGTCGTGCAACAGTCTTAGAGATCAGAGAAGACACCAGCGTAGGCAGGACGCTATGCAAGAATCTTTGCATAGCAGGCCCGAACCGCACAGGGGGTGCCAATTCCAATCCTTCCAACTGCGGATGGGAAGCACCAACATGGGCCGAAACAGTACCTTCCTGATTCGTTTTTGAACCGCCTGACCACGTGTCAGACCCCGCCAATTCGACAGGCCACACTGAACATACATCACATCGGTCATCAACATTACACTTGGCACAGTGGAAACAGACATGGTCCTTGAACACTACACGGACGGAGGATCGGCTTGGTCTATAAGACAAGCACAAGGCTACAAATACAAGTGATTCATCACAACACGGAAGGCAGACAAATAATTTTCAAGTAAATTTACAAAAAATTATAGTTTAACCCTCCTGCACCCAATACCTGAAAACGCTACAATCAAGATCGCATAAGCTGGCAATAAGAACGTTAAAGGGCTGAGTTATCGTCGAAGCTACCCCGCTAAATTATACTTAGAATATTGCTATAACGTCGTAATCGCGTGTATAAATTAAACTAAATACAGAGTGATTTGTACACATGGTCGATACGTCACTAGTATACCAGCACGCTGATTGGCTGTCGCTCGGCCGATGATTGGTTGAGGCGCCCAGCTCTGACGTCACAGCGAGTATAAAAGGGGTGAAAAAAAATCGATGATCAGGAGCATCGTCTGCGTGAAGACTGACCTGCCGAGAACTGACTGGAGGTGTGGACTAGACGAGTGAACCGGAACACCGATGGAAGATACAGCACATCACCACGGTTGCCTGCAGCTTTCAGCTCACCCGCACATAAAAGCAGTTCTCGGACTTTCCACATTACACAATTTTGGATGCTCTCGAACGGCCATCCAGGAGCAAAATAATTAATTAGAGTGATAGTTCCCGCTTCTGAACTTTTCTAACGGGAACACCTGCGGAAAGGGCCCTTGCGGCCCAGGATGTAATCCTGCATGATGTAGAGCTATTGTGATTCTTTGGTGGATGACTCGCCGGATCTGCCGACCACATTGAAAAGTAGACACTAAATTCCGCACTGCATGTCGTGTGTGTTTTATTTAACTTTTTGACCACAGTCTGGTGGACTTTGCTAGGTGCGTCACAAGAGCTATGCGACGCATCCCGCACCATGTGCCAAGTTACGTTAAGACATTGTATACCACCCTCTCTGTCAATGGGCAACCTTCAACGTTACTACTTCCGTCACCGGGCAGAAAACTTTCTCACTTCCGCATAAGTTGTGATTAATTACAGAGACTATCTAATAGATGTCACTTCACTGCTCTGCTTCACTGTCCTGAGTGTGTACCGTATCTACCCTGCTTGGAAGAGTCAGCTTACGGAGCCAACCTGCGGAAACAAGCAGCGGGAATCACCTGCGGAAATCTCCCCAGCTCCAGAGAACGTGTCGACTCATGCTATAAATATGTTAGCGCCTTAGTTTCAGTAACATAGTGGCCTGTTCCGTACCAATGACTATTAGGTACTCAATTAACTATACTATTGTACATCTAATTATTATTTCTGTATTTGGGACTG
Source organism: Chaetoderma sp. LZ-2023a (assembly GCA_034401795.1). Lineage (NCBI taxonomy): Eukaryota > Metazoa > Mollusca > Caudofoveata > Chaetodermatida > Chaetodermatidae > Chaetoderma > Chaetoderma sp. LZ-2023a. Next base: position 68,313,259 of record CM067359.1, read on the forward strand.
ATAACTAATAGGTGACTTCCCAGTCTTAGGACTGCCATCTCTTTATTACTGTGAATATTATTCTTGTTTACTGTGGTGCTCTCAACTAGCCACACCGTCTAAGTTTATCAGTCTATGATACTTAGTTACTTAATTTAATTACAATCTACTTATTGCATTGGTTAGTTGTATATGGCAGATAGCCATCCAGATAATATATTTTGTTTAATTGTAGACAACTTTGGACCACAGTACGCTAGGAGATACTATACAGCAACATTTATATCCGCATCACTTATTCCCACCATCATCAATTTTACACTGCGGTCGCTGACCCTGCTCTAATTGTTGGAGCCCGGCATGTTACCAACTAAACCTTACTATTTAGCTCGATAGGATAGGTTAAAGTGGTTAGGGACAATCTCTTCGTTAGGAGACATATAGTGTATGCCTCTTTTCAGGTTGTTGCGATAGTGTAGCCCCGCACTCCGGCAAGGTTGTGTAAAATTGGCCAAATACCTATAGGACCTCGAATATATCAAGTTATTGTCTCTCTCCACGATCCACCAGCCGTATATCTTTATAATTGTTTGGATTCCCTATCAGCACTTTGGTCTGATCCGACCCTAGGAAAGTATCGGAGGTTTCCGAGTGGTGATGGTTAAAGTGCTGATTTACATACATCTCCCCCATATCCTCGGATACTTATTAGCTAGATAACCCTGTCAACGTAGGAAAGCACTGCGAAAACATATAGTTATAAATGTGAGTTTGATAATTTATTTATCGGCCAGCAGTGAATATCTGGGCGCATTGGAACTAAGTCTTAACGACAGGTCGAAAGTTAGATCCGTAGGAATCAGTGACGGACGAGACACGCATCTCCATCTAGCTTGTTGGAGTGTCTGGGAAGGATCTTGAAATCCACCACACCCTCACGGAAAGGACGCTCACGATGGATATTCGCCTCTCTATCCCTGCCTTAGCGACATGTCAGTGATCAAACTTGCTTATGTGAAATGTAGCCATTGCCCAGGTGATGTTTTATATGGTTGCGGAGTAAGGTAGCCAGATTTTCCTCAAATTCGGATGCGTTGTGGTGTAACATGTACGCATGCTGTCTGTGGAGGTGGATGCTCTTTCAAAGCGACCTATGGGAAGCTAGGCGTCTGCGCCCATTGGACAGCTGTATCTAGCGATAGGTAGGAATCCCTGCCACTTGCGGCTAAAGCTAATTTTCGTTTCTAACAACTAATTGGTCGGTTAGACTGTAGCCGAAGGCCTGCATAAATAAAGCGGCATCTACCAATACAGCATCTTGGAACTACATAAGACGGTGATGTGGGAATTCTTCAGAAATCGCTTGTTCTGCCTTCACTTAAACCGTAACGTTAATTATGACTTCACTAGGGATTTTTAGCACGTAGCATTTTCTGTTGAACAAAAGAGTGGCTTTTTTTGCCAACTCTTTTCCTACGCTTCGGCGTCGAAGGCATTTTCCTGTGAGGGAGGACTGCACGAGGCACTTGCCTCTTGCAACAGCGAGAATTCCTGTGACAGAGGCCCGTACGAGGCACCTTCCTCTCCCATCATCTTGAAACATTCGGTGACAGTGGCCCGTGCGAGGCACTTTCCTCTCGCAGCAACATTGTTCTCTCTGTGTATGTTAGAGGTATATTAATTTATATTAAGTTACTCAGTGATCTCTTATGCGAATGCTTCTCTTGCAGGGATACCTCTCCGGATTCAAGGATCTGTGTGGTACCTCCGGCCACACCACGTAGAAAGGTCACCAGCTAGCTCTATATTGTGTATTATTGTGCTCATTCTACTGTCAAACGATTCACCTTGTTTGTATAGTACTTATTTATATTTCTGGTATATTATTCTAATTGTTCCATTCTCTAAATTAGTATGGATAGATACAGCAGTGACACAAATAGTTGGGATGACACCGTGTGGTTCAATCTCGGTGGCAATGGTCGCACGGCCCCATTGGAACATCAGTGTTCCACCGGCTCTAGAAGTCGGTCGTTGTACACCGCGGAGAGACGTCATATGGGATCTGCAACCCCGAGATCCACAGCTAACCAGACATCCCAGTCATCGTGCACTTGCAGTGCGATGGGCGGATATTTATCGGCAGACCAGCACATATCCCGCGAGCTACACAGCCACCAAAAATATGATGCGTGATTATAAAGAAACATATTCCTCAACAAAATAATCTGATGTTAAAAGGGTGTGACGTCACCCATACAGACTATCAGGTTGAACGACGTAAGCTGATTTAGTGTTAGAAAACCGTGAATTTCGCAGGTAAAGATATTTCATATTACTGCCAGATCGCCGTTGGGATTTATAGGAGGCGATCATAACCGACATTTTTCGTTATATCATATATCCCAGTTCCGTGGTCAGAAAATGGAACATACAACACACACGAAAATTTAGAGACAAAGTCTCCACGATAACTAGATTACAGCTAGGACAATACAACCTGGACGTCGGTGGCGTTCCCTATTGGTAATCCAATTAAATCCAGTTACTGAATAAGGCACAGAAGCACAGAAAAAGACAAGCAAACACTTAGATTTTCACTGCGCAGAAGCTAGGCGTGTCACTCTTGTTGCTATGCAAACAAAAGTGATCGGTCCATGGTAGCGGGTACCCGTTTGTTTGGGGCGGGTACACGGTTCCAGGAACCGGTAAGAGCTTGTCAAATCAGAAGCTACTTAGGCATCAGCCCCTAGGGTGATGTTATCAATACGTAATGTAATCTTAATTATTGATGGAAGGAGAACGCCCATGTCCCCGCGGGGAGCTGATTGATGTCTCAAACTACACAGACTTCACTGACTTGACTCATACTCTCATCTTGGTGTCTGTATGCAGTAGATTTCACTAGTCGTAGCTAATCGTCATTGCGACGGCCCTGGCGTAGTACATCTAGGATCTTTGAGCGTGTAATTGTGTCGAAGGTTCGTGACATGTTAATGCCCATTTTGTGGAAATCCCAGTGTTTGGGCATGACTACCGACACAAGCATGCGTTGAGCCTATACACTGTCTGCACAGCTGCGTCCACGTTTGAAGCCACCTTGAGATGGTCCGGTGAAGTCATCGATCTTGTCTCAGATGCAGCATAGAGTAACAGTGGATAGGATTTTCCGTATGATTTTGAGGAGCACAATGGGCCGCGGATTGGTTGAGGTGGGGGTGGGGTGGGAGGTGGGGGTGTGTGGGCGGGGGTTGGGGGAGTGGGGTGGGGTGGGTGGGGGTGGAGGTGTGTGTGTGTGGGGGAGAGCAGCATGTGGCTTCATGGGCTTTGGTAGCACGGTAAGGGCGCCTTGGCATACAGCGTCGATGGGGAGGTACTGCATAAAAGCTGAATTGATTGGGTGCGTGATCGGTTTTGAGATGTCACTTGCAAATTTGAATAGTTCATTGCTCACGCCATCAGGTCCGGAAGCCTTATAAACTTCTGCTGTTTTAATTGGTGTTAGTAATGGCCTGTGGTCTCCTGAGAACGGGCACAAGGGCTCATCATCGTGGTCAGTGAACCATTCCTTGAACCGTTCTCGAATCGCCTTGGCTTTTCCCTGGTCAATCCTGATAAAGTGTCCTTCAGAGTTGTCTACAGTGAGTGGTGGTGTGTAGTCAGCAGCTCTCAGGCCTCGGGCTGCCCGAAATATTTTGTGACAGTCATCCATGGCAGTAATTTGATCTGCTAGGGAGTGCATTTGTTGAATAGCAAGATATTTTAAGCATTCGCTAATGTGGCGCAGAATGTTATTGCGCTCCGGGAGTAGTTTGGCGCGATCTTCACTTTTGCCACTTTGATAGATGTGCAGCCATACCGCTTTGTGCTCTCTTGACAGTTTTACTACTAGAGGATCGTCAGTATGCATAGTTCGATTGTTTTTTAGAATACCTATGGTGGGGTTAGCTAATGATTCCATAGATTTCAATATTTAGGTTAGGGCTTCGTTTGGCTCGGAGCTGACGTCGATGTTAGCTATTCGCTCCCCGAGGACCTGTTTGATATTTGAGTGCCAGTGTCGCTGATGAGGTTGGGTAGGTTGAAGGTGACTCTGCCCTCTACAGAGAAATATTTTGACCGCACATGGTAGCAAAGAAAACATGGTCGACGTAATGTTCTTTAAAGCCGGCCTGTCTCCCACTAGGGGACTATTTCCATGGGAGTAGATGCGAGTACGTAAGAGTGATTGAGAGAGTGAATGCGACTACTCGCAATTGCCTCAACGTGCGATCAATGGACATTTCCAAGTTTATCCATCCATCATATGACGTCATAATAAACTAAGTGACGTGTAAGATGACGTCATAATAATGCCGTCATGCATTATTCGAAATAGTCCGTCTTTAACGCTTAATAGTCCGACACGTTTTACGAATAACATGTCTTTACCAGTCAATAAACATTCTGTTGAATATTTTGAAACTAATTTTACTGGGCGCTGTTGCTGCCTTAATTTTGAAACTAATTTGTCTAGGTGCTGTTGCTGCCTAAGGCAGCAACAGCACCCAGTCAAATTAGTTTCAAAATATTCAACAACATGTTTATTAAATAGCAAAGACATACAATTCATACACCGTGTCGGAGTATTTGAGATTATTTGACGGTCTATATGGAACCCTTTGTGACGTAATTATTGTGACATCATTATACACGCGCTGGGCTGATTATGACGTCATACTAGGTCAGATGATGGATGGATGCTCTGGAATAGTGAATTGAGGATGACTTCATATACTTGAGCAACAGATTGGGTCCCTCCATTTTGAATGTCAGATTCATAGATCTGCCAGCCATTGACTTTTTAAACATTCCCCCCACTCTGTTACCGGTTCTTCTCGCAACAGTGATGCAAAAAGGGTGCGTGTCTTAAAAAATTTTTCAAAAGTAATTACGCTGTAAAATAATTATGTGCATCCTTGATGCTAAGAATAGCATTTTGGAAAGTTTGTATTATTTTAAGAAATACGTGATCCGTGAATGTTGTGATAATGCTACGGATGAATAAGCTCACGATTTCGGCGTCATTTATGCGAGTGAAACAGCGGTGTTACGTGGCTATCAGTCATTCTGTTTCTGACGGTGAGTAGAATAATTAATTATATTAGGCCTAAGAAAAGCTTTTAACATTTTTAATTTTATTTCTAGGGTAGTGACATCCGTGGTGAATAATACTATCAGTGTTTTCAATAGCAACACTTTCAAGAACCATTTATAGTTGTACTTGCAACTTGTCGAATTCGCTTCGTCTGTCTGTCTGTCTGTCTGTCTGTTTGTATGTCTGTCTGTCTGTCTGTCTCTCTGTCTGTCTGCCTGCCTGCCTGCCTGCCAGCCTGCCTGTCTGGTTGTTTGTTTGTTCGTTAGTCTTTTAGTCTGTCTGTCTGTCAGTCGATCGGTCGGTTGGTCAATCGGTCGGTCGGTCGGTCGGTCGGTCGGTCGGTCGGTCGGTCGGTCGGTCGGTCGGTCGGTCGGTCGGTCGGTCGGTCGGTCGGTCGGTCGGTCGGTCGGTCGGTCAGTCGGTCGGTCGGTTGGTCTGTCAGTCGGTCAATCGGTCAGTCAGCCAAGTTTTTTTTTACATTTCTGACAGAGCCGCCGACCTCATACATATAGAGCGTATGCACTTGTTAATTGAAAATTCCAGGTTTCTATCAATCATATGACGTGTAGTTACAAAATATTCAACAACTTAACTAAAGTCCATTAGGTGTTAACATCATAAATGACTTAAGCTGGAATAAACGGTTCATCACGTCACACCATTGCTACGAATCTGGTAGAATCATAGTGGGTGGACAAAGCACAAAGTAGCTGTTGTTCTTGGAGACAGTCAGAGTGTCATCTCCGGGGCATGGACCAGGTATCAGGAGGCCAGTCATGTAAACAGACGTTATAGTCGCTGCTGTGTGAGGTCTATCACACGACCACAGGACAGTTTCCTTGTCATCTCTACCTACCGAAACTGAACCACCAATGCTACAATATTGCGACGCCGCATTAGACCCGCGACGGAGCTGATGATATCCAGTCCAACTGCTAGACAGAGCTTGCATGCCAGTCGTACACCTGTAGCGAGGGGGACCCTTGCTTGGGAGGCATCTTCCAGCGAGACTGAAATGAAGTAGAGAACATTAATTTTCAACTTGCCTCCTTCTCAAGGGATGTTGTCTTGTTCACATGAGAGTTGTAATTCTGCTTGGATTTTAACAATGTGTTCGTGTGTAGTGACGTCAAAATGAAAGATTTTCTGATGTCAACATGGTGGGCCGTGACCGTTATAAACTTATGGTGTAGGTTCAGTCATGGTGTGGGGTGACATTGTTGCAGGTGGCCTTACAGACATCTAGAATCGCTCTCTGATGGGTGTGAGGTATAGGGACGAAGTTCCCCATCCCTTCCCTATGCAATTTCATTCTGATGCGTAATAATCCGCGACAACACAGAGGAATTGTGGTTAACATCAACCTGGGAAACGATGGTATCGAGCAAATGGAGAGGCCGGCTCGGTCTCCAGACTTGAATTACATTGAGCAGGCTTGAGACCTTCTGCAGACACCCATTTTAGCTTGACCAGTCCAACCTACCAGCCTCCAGTAGCGTGGGAAGACCTTGGCAGAGGAGTGGGACAACATGCCGCAAGCTCGATTCTGATCTTTGATTGACAGCATGCAATGAATGTGTCAAGGTGTAATCAGTGTTAGGGGTGGCCATAGGCCGTAGTGAGTAGCCGGGAAACAGTGGCTGTTGCACGTGGGAAGAATCATGTGTACGTGACTCCAGTTCCTCAGCGGTATGCTACATGGTCAGACCTGTCACTGAGCTTGTTACCTTTGGTTGGACAATACATTGCTGACATTGGTTTTCCATGTTGATGGAATAAATAAAATGTAGTTAATGCCGTATGGATTTTGATTTGTCTCCGTATGTTCGACATTTCCTGCTATGGTACGTTTTCTGTAGCAGTTTTAGAGTAGTTTATATAAAGCATCGACACGAGGATCCAGTTTCTCAGTCAATCATATGACCTCATAATCAGCTACGTCACAGGGAGGCTGACGTCATAATCGGTTACGTCATGAATAACCCGATTTAATCCATCACAAACGCTTATTAGTCCGTTAAGCTGTATAAATTGTATGCCTGTACTATTTATACGCATTCTGTTGAATATGTAGGCAAAACAGCGCTCAGTTAAATTAGTTGTATAGTTTTCTGAAAATTGGGATTCAGATAGCGAAGGGATCGATTGATCCGAACACGGACAACGAGTAGGTGGAGGATAGCTAGAGATGGGCGGGGCATAGTTAAACGGGAGACCTCCGTTGTGATAAGTTAATTTCTGTATATTAACTGTCTAAATATCTCACTTACCCATACACGGTGAAGTGTATTTATGTAAGAAAACGTGTCATGATTAAGAAAATTAGCCTTTAACCCTATCTTGTGTCCACAGCGCTTCAAAGCGCTCAAATGGAAGCATAAATCAATTAACAGTTTTGATGGTCACGATTTCTCAGGATATTACATTTTTTACAGACTAAGGAGAATATTTATTTGTAAATTTAGAAAAATTGTTTTCTGTTGGCCTGCAAATGGACATTTTATCTACACCACTGCAGATATCGTCCATCAAATCAATAATGATAAAGAAAACTCAAGTTTTCTCCTAACCAGTGCTCATTTGCATGCCGAGAGAATTTTTGACAATTTATCACGGAAATGACTGGCTCGGTTACCGATCCAGTCATTTCAGATGTAAATTGTCAAAAATACTCTTCTCTCGGCATGCACATGGACAAACATGGCCTCACGATCACTGCACAGATTACGTTTTTGAACAGCTTGGCGATTGAAGGGTTATGTTGAAACAAGAGTGGGTTAAGATCACTACATACCACTACAATTTACTAAGAAATATACTCTTTAGCTTGTAAAAAATTTAATTTCCGGAGAAATCTTTATCATTAAAACTGTTAATTGTTTTATGCTTCCATTTGAGAGCTTTGAAGCGCTGTTGACACAAGAGGGGTTAAGGAATGACCATATTTTCATCCAAGAGAATATAATTTTTGAAAATTTACAACTGGAATGACTGGCTCGGTAACCGAGCCAGTCACTCCAGTGATAAATTAAAAAAAATAGTCTTCTCAGCCGACACATAGACACTAGCCAAGAAAACCCCCGGATTTTCTTGACCATGTTCGGCCAAAAACAGCACCTGTAGTGGTCTTGAGTAATGTCTATTTGCACGACAACGGGAAGTTATTTTTGTATATATTTTATTGTAAAAATTATTATTTTCTTGAAAAATCTTGACCCTTAAAGCGTTAATTGATATAAGTAGAATTTTGAGCGCTTTGAGGCTCTGTTGACACAAGAGAGGCTGAAGAATAATAACAGCTTCCGTGTATCGTTACCTTGAAATGTAGATTCTCTTAATTCAGCGCGCAAATGGTAGAATTGTGTTCTTATACCAGATAACGAGAACATATTTTCAAATGAACCCTTAATCGCCACACACCAGATCAGACACATTTTTATGTAAGGGAATATACTGTCGACTATTTTGAAACTAATTTTCCTGGATGCCTCCCAGTTAAATTAGTTTGAAAATAGTCAACACCTTTCCTGCATAGTTGTTATTTAATTGAGACACTGAGATTTTAAGGGTTAAAAGGCTAAGCGAACAAAGATAGTTTAAGAGCTACATCGTTGCTCTGTATATATGATTTTGAAATTCATACGTATCCCATTTTCCCCAGAATTCTACTAACACTGGCATAATGGACACCCTGAGACCGCTGTTATGGCTAGCTATCATGGCCGTTTGTGTGATGGAAGTCTACTCCGATGGATCTCCGCTTGAGGGAAGCACGGTTGGGAATAAAAGTAAGAGCAAATGTCTTATTTCCGGATAACAATACTTTGTTTCTGAAATCTTTTTCCAGTATTTTAATTCCAAAATAACACATACTGTGAAGCCAAAATGCCAGAAAATAATATATATATATATATATATATATATATATATATATATATATATATATATATATATATATATATATATATATATATATATATATATATATATATATATATATATATATATATATATATATATATATATATATATATATATATATATATATATATATATATGTATATACATGGTCTTCTTTATATTTTCATCCACATTCTGGACTGTATTCTCTCATAGAGATTTTTCCCTAGTTATAGAGGGGTGAACTTAACGTTTGTTGTCTGGCATAACACGACCATTCATAGAAAATCCACTTTGTTTTACAGAAAACTAGCCTAGGACGCTGCAAACTATCGACTCGACGAGCACGGCTTAACTAAAATGTATTACCTGTCTAGTCCGGTATATAAAGTGAATTTTGACGTCACAACTCGATGCAAGATTGTAGAGCGACTTTTAGCAGCAGAAGCTTTAACCTTTATAATTTGCACAGCGGGCAAAACGCTTTATTGAAAGCACAATATGTTTAAAAAATCTATCATCCTCATTGTCATAGAGATTGCTCAACGAATATGCTTACATAATACTTTAACACTATAATTGATGCAATCGATGTGTAATTTTGTAGATTGTGTATACCTTTGTGTATCAGTATAAAACTTCATGAAAATGCCCTTCCAGGAAAGCGAGGTTAATTTAAATCTGCGGACAGCCTCTAGCTTTCGCTATACTTTAGAGACTCTAACTCTCGCCGCGTATAAGTGACTAAAGCTTTAGCCATGTAGATGAACCTCTACCTCTAACCATTAAGATGAGACTCTACCTCTCGCCACGTATAAAAGCCTCTCACCATGTGTATAAGCCTCTAGCTCTCGCCACGTATAAGAGCCTCTCACCATGTGTATGAGCCTCTAGCTCTCGCAATGTATAGGAGCACCTAGCTCTCACAATGTGTATGAGCCTCTAGCTCTCGGCATGTATAGGAGCACCTAGCTCTCACCATGTATAGGAGCACCTAGCTTTCACCATGTGTGTGAGCCTCTAGCTCTCGCCATGTATAGGAGAACCTAGCTCTCACCATGTGTATGAGCCTCTAGCTCTCGCCACATATAAGAGCCTCTTACCATGTATATGAGCCTCTAGCTCTCGCCACATATAAAAGCCTCTAGCTCTGGCCATGTATAGGAGCATCTAGCTCTCGCCACGTATAAGTGCCTCTCACCATGTGCATGAGCCTCTAGCTATCGCCACATATAAACGCCTCTAGCTCTGGCCATGTATAGGAGCATCTAGCTCTCGCCACGTATCTCCGAACACCTCTCACCATGTGTATGGGCATCTAGCTCTCGCCACATATAAAAGTCTCTAGCTCTCGCCATGTATAGGAGCATCTAGCTCTCGCCACGTATAAGAGCCTCTTACCACGTGTATGGGCCTCTAGCTCTCGCCACATATAAAAGCCTCTAGCTCTGGCCATGTATATGGGCATCTAGCTCTTGCCATGTATATGCGCATCTAGCTCTCACCATGTATAGGAGCAGCTAGCTCTCACCATGTATAAGAGCCTCTCACCATGTGTTGGAGGCTCTTGCTCTCGCCATGTATAGGAGCAGCTAGCTCTCGCCATGTATAGGAGCAGCTAGCTCTCACCATGTATAGGAGCACCTAGCTCTCACCATGTATAGGAGCCTCTCACCATGTGTCGGAGCCTCTAGCTCTCGCCATGTATAGGAGCAGCTAGCTCTCGCCATCTATAGGAGCAGCTAGCTCTCACCATGTATAGGCGCATCTAGCTCTCACCATGTGTAGGAGCCTCTAGCTTCCGCCATGTATAGGCGCATCTAGCTCTCGCCATGTATAGGCGCATCTATCTCCCGCCATGTATAGGAGCAGCTAGCTCTCACCATGTATAGGAGCATCTAGCTCTCGCCATGTATAGGAGCATCTAGCTCTCGCCATGTATGGGAGCATCTAGCTCCCGCTACATATAAGAGCCTCTAGCTCTGGCATTGCACTATGCATCGCCACATATAAGAGCCTCTAGCTTTGGCCTTGCACTATGCCTCGCCACATATAAGAGCCTCTAGCTCTGGCCATGTATTATGCCTTTCACAACGTAAAAGAGCGGTGCTGAACACCCAGTTATTATTATGTCATCATAGACCTATCTACTCCGGTTCAATGCGAATGATCAAGTATTCCTGGTATTTGGCTCAGCTACACTATAATAGATAATCACCTCATATTATAAGTGGGTAAGCCTTTCCACGCCGATATTAGACAATGCTAGACAATAAAACTGGTAACATTTGCGAACACACCCTTGTAAGGCAGTCCAAGTGGCAACATGTGGAAACATAACACATAAACATTACTTCCCATGATTGACTGGCCATGAGCCACGCCAATATGGTCAAATATGTGTTCATTGATAATTTCAATATACTTGCAATTAAATCAAATTTCTAGGAGCATTTATTTGACCACGGTGTGTATTATTATTAAATATGAATTTGAATTTATGCAAAACCAAATTTACGAAGTGTTTCGAAATTAATCTGTGAACAATGTGTCAAATTCGAGTTGAAAAAGGATACGTACCACTTAAAGTGATATGCCTAGTGGTAAATTAGAAAAAGAATTCACCACGCGTCAAGCGGGCGTATACGAACAAAGACCTTTGATCAGGGCAACGCGAAGCTGACCTGAATTAACGTCGGTGATTATAAATAGGAATGACTAAATAATTAACCGTTGATAGTCTTCAGCTATGGAATATAAAGATAAGAATATGGCTTGTTTTCTGTCTAATCTAAATTTAGCTTTTTGAAATTCCAATATCTTTCAATGACGCATTTGGATAATTAACACTTTTTGCGGGAAAATTTTTCCTCGAACATAATTGCACTTGAAAATTAAACAAATTTTGTATTTCGTCATTGTAAATGTTTCTATGCTCTGTTAAAACCTATATACGCCATATGGAGGCGTGCCTTTCAAGGTATTTCATACCCGTGTTTCATTATGTCTATACTGGCATGGTTTCCATTCATTCACAGATAGGCCAATACCAAATGATACAATTAAGTTCAACTTATTAAGTTTTCATGTGCTTAATACAAAAACATATCGTGATTAATCTGTATGCAGTTATGATAGTACTTATCTTTGTTGGTAGCGTTAACGCTCTGTCGCCCAGCGGCCAATTTGTATCATGCAAAGCCGACACCATGATCTCAACCGGTGCTGTAACTTGATGTATTTGTCATCCCTTCCATCTCTCTCCGATTATCGTCAGTCCAACCTATGTATTACGACTTGTCATGCGACTGGTGAAAACATCTGTTTACGAGTCTGTGCAGTCTGCAGCACTTGATTTTCCTTTACCGTCTTTAATCTAACGTTTTATTATATAATGAATTTTATATACCGTCACAAAGTAAACAGCTTAAACTCATGATAAATCTGATAATATGGTCAAGTTCCACTGTTTTATGCCTCGCAATCACTAACTGCATTTTGATGAGTATTTTCTCGAGTTCGACGTGTTACCCGGAACTACATTATCAATGCCATTCATTTCTAATTGTATGCTGAGCGGGTATGGTAAAGAAATTAGTCAAAGGCTGATAATTTAATAGTTTGAAAAAGAAAAAGTACTGTTCTGCTTCAAGGCGCTGGCTAGAACGGACCAAGCGCTAGCCGCGACACTTTCTGGATTTGATACGCAATTCACAGCACACCAGAACACATATTACATTCTACACTTCGTGCCGCGTGTAATTATATTTCTTACGCCTACCAGCCTGGTCGGGTTTAAACATATCTTCATTCAGGTTTCCTCCAATTATAATCTCGCGAGTGTCACCATATTTCAACATAATTTCCTTTAATTGGACAATGACGTCGCAAACTTATTCATCAGTGTTGTCGTGGCCACCTTTAGCCTGACGATATAAGCTGACATTATGAGGTGTTTCTGCCGATGACTTTCTCTAATCTCGACACACTGGAGCCTTTCAGATCCATCGTTCCCTGGTTTTACTAAGTAGTAATGGACTTACTCCACAAAATAGCCACTTCACCGTAACCTCTTGGCATTTGCACATGCGGTAAGGGATTCTTCATATCACCCGTTCCCCCCCGCATAATTTATGCCTGTGGAAACGTCATGCACCATATGAAATTGTGCATGGAATAACCAATGTCCTCGTAGCAAGATGACCTGGCACTCATCAAGTAACTTGCTGGTTGCGTGCGCAGAGGTTTTTAAAAACGTTTTTGAAAATAAATGATGTAATATATGGTTGTTCTCTCTGGACTGTATCTTCTTCGAGTGCTACGTTAGGGTGGCTGTCAGAGTAGCCTGTCCCATAAAGAGGTTCCGAGATGTCTTCTGACTGATAGACCCTGGAAAGCTAGGATGGTTGACCTTTTTATGTGGAGGTTTGACAGCAGCTCGTAAGTATCTCCCTGCAGATGTGGTGGATGACACTCAACTGATCTGTGACTATCACAGGTCTGACCTCCCTCTTGTGACTGGCTGTATGTTTGCTCATGACATTATTACTTCGCGCCGAAGCAGGCATTCTACCACACTACACCTGGATGCCAAATGTATACTGAGTATGGTTTCCCTTTTTTACTTTTGAATTATAGTGACATAAATGATTCGCCGGGGCTGCATTACTAGGCCAGGTTTCATTAAGGGGTTTCAGCCCCCGACGGTTACCTTGAGTGACACACAGTCTGGGTTGCTTATACTCAGACCACCTGTTCTGAAGGTCAGGTGCACTTTTATCATAGATTCCCTGTTTTAGCATGTTGTTACTTGATGTGTGGTGGCAGGTTGAGGGGTGCACATGAGTTGGTTGACGTTGAGGACCCAGCTAACGAGTCTGTAGATTATGGTAGCCTTTCCCATTGGCAAACCTATCTTTTGTGATTCTGTCGGGCAGTGTGTATGAGTGAGTATGGCAGTTGAACTTCCTGTCGGATTTGTCAAGGCGGATATTACTCAAGACTATTTGTCTCCGGCATTGGAGCAGCTGCAACCATAGAAAGGGGTTGGGAGGGGACCTGTTTGTGGCACAGTTATTTGTGCTACCATAGATATGTTGCTTTTGGGCTTCTTGGCAAATGATCAGGGGTCATAGTAGGGTAAATTGTTTCTTCAGCTGACGGATGCCTAGATTGCTCTGTATCATTGGGTAAGGTGTTGACAAGCTCACGACGTTCGAGCTGCTCTAAATGGTAATTCATCTGCGTGAATATCATAGATGTAACCCTTTCATTCATAGCTACAATCTGGTCTTTTAGTTTTTGCTGTATCTGCTGGAATAAGTTGGCGCATTATTGGGAGCTATAAATTTTGGAGCTTGTTACTGCTTGGACTTTTGTTACAGGTATCCGCTGCCATCTTATAGGTCAGAACTGTTTGTCTCAAGCTCTTCAATCCTCGCTTGTAGTCGCTTTATGTACGATTCCATTCTCATTCTACTTCTGCTGGTATGACTCATTCTCTGTAGATTTCAACTGTTCTTCATACTCCTCAACTTAATTTCTCTAGCACGGATGTCTGAGAACTTAATTGCTACTTCATCTTGTGCAGACCTCTCCATCATATCAAACACACTGCCAGCAAGAATTGTGGCATTGGTATTCTGGTTCATAGAGTCTTGGCGTTGTCCATTATGGTCATTGATGACGTGCGCATCTTTAACTGTAGGTCCATTATCCTGATTTATTGATACAGGATGCAGACTAGCTGCTTATGGGAGATACATGGGTGCTATTGCTTGGCACTATGTGGATCAACATTTGCATTGACATATGATTTGTGTCAGGTGAGGAGTGCGTCGCATGGCGTGCCATATAGGCTTTTGGTGTTTCACTATCGGTAATCATGAAGCCATTGGGGGCAGCAGATAAAGCCACACTGAATACAAACATCTGTCTCACCGCCAACGTCTGCATTGCATCCAGCAAATCTTCTTGATTCTACATCAGAGATTTCTAGATGAGTTTCCTCTAAAGCATGTACATTCTCAGTTTGAGTTGTATCAACCCCTTGCGATTGCATATCATTTGTAGTTGACACATTTTGGTTTGGGAATATAGGATCCCGGGTTCTAGATTCTGTAATGCATTCGTAGTCTGCATTTTCCTCAGACTCTTCAATTGCCTTGATCTATGGAGGCGTAAGATTTTCGCATATGGTAATGAATCTGGTGGTGCCATACCGAAGAATAAGTGCCTATTGAGCGGCATGGCCGTTTACACTTCAGGCAGAGAATTACAGGACTTTTGGATGTTGTATTAATGGAAATGGCATGCTTTGGCTGCCTTGATGTCCTTTTATTGCTCAGGGTTATCTGGGAATCTATTTCAGGATTGATACCTGAACTTGATTGTTTTTTGTACAATGACTACCGGCGATAACAGGCTATTGTTGGCAGTTTGATGTGTTTTGTTGCTACGAGCTGTCTGGCTATGTATTTCAGGATTGGCACCAGTATTTGCTGGTTGATAACTGCTAGTAGCTACACACCCAGCATTACATTCAGAGTTACAAAGGTGGACACTGCCCCTTCAGAAGATTGTACTTAATATTATCGTGAAGTCATCTTCAAGGACCTTAGTAACATTTTTTGCCATTTACTAGAAGTACGCTTTTTGTGGTATCTATATTAACAGTATGTTCTTTCATTTTCGCCGAAACGACTCTGATTGTGTGCTGAACGATATTCATCTTTGTGCTGTCAGTAGATGTTGTGATATTAGTGTGGCCGGTAGAGGAAGAGCAATGCTTAAAGTGACTTAGTGTTGCTACCAGCAGGCGCTCGAAGGTTGCTGTATCTGTTGTGATGACAAACCTCCATTCTTGAATTCGTACGTTGCATGCTGCTCCCTTTGTTGGTCAGAAGCTTGTCAATATTCAGGTTATATGCTCTAGATTCGACATCATGAACTAAGGTTGAGCTGTGTGTCCCGGTGTAAATCTGGAGAGGTTACCAATAATAGACTGAATTAAAATCAGCCTAGATATGACGTGAATGGGACCTGGAATCCGGGACTCGATAGACGCCAATCAAACCAACAACTTCTTTGATCAAAAGTTGGAGGAGCTTAACTAGAAATGGACGGCATATATCTAGAAAGTGACCCCTCTTTTAAATAGACATTGAAAAGAGATAACATTGATTGATTTTATTATTATTATTATTATTATTATTATTATTATTATTATTATTATTATTATTATTATTAGGTTGCGATCATGGACCACCACGTAACTGTTCGATCTTTGGTATTGGATTGACATGTACGCCACATCAGGGTGGAGCTTCGTGTGGGGATGAAGTTAGTAAGTACATATAAAACTGAAAAAGTGGTCACAAACATCCGGCTAATCGGCTTGATACACATTTCCGTACTTCCGGGTCCATTTGTTTGTTAACTCGCCATTCCTTGAAATGACACTGTCTTAATTTCAGGATACATACATACAGGAAAACTGATGATTATTTGATACTACTTTGAGTGGAACCGGCTGCTACCATCGGAAGCAATAATTCTCAGTCAAATTGTTTTCAAAATAGTCCCCTGAATATTCTTTACGTCATAAATCATTTTCCATTTCTGGTCTATAAGAGTGAAAGCGCTAAGTGATTGTTAAAGGTGCATGTTCACACCAAAATGCTTGAAAATACAATTGTTGAAATTATATAGCTTTTAAAGCTTAAATTGTGTACCTCAATGCAACGAAACGAAATAAATCTTAACATATGATGATTTCATTCCATATACATAAATTTCGTAGGTTTAGTTGTGAATTTGAATTAGGGACTCCCGCCTCTAATTCAATTTGACAACTTAAAAAATTATATTAATTTGTACGTAATTAAATCATTATATGCTAAGATTAATTCGTTTCATATTTAGCACACAATTTAAGCCTCTAAATGTATATAATTTTAACAATTTTATTTTGAACCATTCTGCTGTGAATATGCACCTTTATTTAAAACACTCGGTTATTGTGATAGAGGCAGCCGTGCCAAAATTACCAAAGAATTTGACAAACCGACTGAGTGACCATGCAACCAACCAACGGACTGACCGATCGATCTAGCGACCGACAGACTAACTGACAGACTGATGTATACTAGTGATTAATCTTTGTCTTATAGTACGTAATTGAACATATTTCATCCACACAATTTATTATTATTTTATTTTTTATATGACCATGTACACGCTTTTCAAAGCGTTTTGCTGTCCATAAAACTATTCTACCATATTCCCTACTCCAGATTTGACTGTAATGGATGTATTCGATTTGTCACTCAACGATATGACGTCATAATAAATTATGCCACATGTAGGTTGACGTCAACCTAATAATGTATAATGAATGGCGTATCTAATCCGCCATGAACATGGAAACGTCCGTCAAGTATATGAATTGTATAACTTTGATGCATTTAATATTTAATATAAAAAAGATTTTTTTAAATATTTTGAAACTAAATTGACTGGGCGCTGATGCTGCCATAGGCAGCAACAGCACCAAGTCTAATTAGCTATTCAATGGCTTACCTGTATAGTTACCCTTAGATCCTGAGAATTCGGAGTTTATAGTATATCAATCGATCGCAATTCCCAAATACGCACACAACGTGGGCTGGGCCTAGCTAGAATGGGAGGGGCATGGCTATAAACGTATCTATCTATTTCTGCATTACTATAAACGAACCCTTTCTTCATTCATTTCAGCGATCAAAGATCCAAACGCACCTGCGAGTTTAAATCATGGCTATTGTATTCTGGGACCATGGAGCCGTTGTATGCGACTACCTGGGTACCCTTGGATATGGGTCAGCAGAAGATATCCCATAAATCCACATCCTAACATGCTTGCCTGTGGACTGTTGATCAGAGTTTGCCATGGTATTACATTTGTGCACAATATTGTGTATGCCTATAGTTTCACTGCTGGCTTATTCATTTAATCATAATGACAAATTCATTATCAATGCATAACGAATATTTTATAGAAAACTTGATAGGTATAAGCTACAGCCTGCCTTTCAGATCAAGGTAATATTAGTCAGGTTCACATAGCTTATGTGTAAATTTCTCAATCCAAACGATAGTGAAATATCCCGACAGTACGTACTGTCCTATTTAGCCATTCACACCCATTCTGGGCAACCCCACCATACACGCATTAAAGGGTACCGTACTAAACTCCTCAGATGTTGTTAAGCACTGATAGATTATGGTTCATAGATTCAATATAATACACTTCCTGGTGAGTTTCTTTATCTGTATGACATGCCTCTACCAGTCTCACCCCCCCCCCCCATCACCCTAACAACAAAAACAAATGATTCGGGTTAAATTGTCAGCCGTCATTGGAATAATTTCTAATCTTGTTTGATACTGCACATATATGGATTTTAAAAACATCTATATATTCTAAATCTCTGATACCAGGTTTCATTTTGATTACTATAAACATAGCTAGAGAAATTAGATAGATATTTAATTTATTTACTGGAGCTAATGTAGAATGATCTCGATTACCAAATGCATACACATATTTGGTCGTAACAGGTGTGTGTTAATATAGCAATAAGGAAGTATAACATGCATTTCAGTCAATCACAATTTAATAAACAATTTTCTAAATTATCTTCAGTATGACAGAATTCACAAAATGGATCATTTCTTTGCTTCACTTTCCAAAGTAATTTGTTAATAGCAATACTGTGATAAAATGAGCAAATTCCATTTCACTATATTCATTTCGTACTGTACAATAAAAAAGATTTTAAAAGAGACTTAAATTGATTTCAATATGTTAAAAAAGACCATCACAGAAACTCTGCATTGCTCTGATGTGTACCATCATATTCTCTTAAAAACTATAAAATCATTTTGATCTCAAACTATTTAGCTGCTGTTCATTATCTTCTTTGTCAGTAAGATAAAACTGACATGATAAAGGCTTGAAAAATATAATCATCAGTTTTATTATCACACAATCTGAAATATATCTAAGTATAGTAGCATTATATTACTTGATAATCAACCTTTCAACATTCTTTTGTTAAAGCTAAACTTTTATATATAGATATATAGTGAATAAGAAAACATTTTGTTACCAGTAGAAGAATTGTATTTAAAATCTAATATTTCCTGAGGTATATATACAATTGTAGCTTTAACAAAAGAATGTTGAAAGGTTGATTATCATCATGACTATATGTGTATTAATAATTAAACTTTCTTCTAAGATGCCTACTTTTTTCCTATCATCTGGTTTTCTTTTAATGCTTAAGTCACGCCATGTTTTTATGTAATAATTTAATAAAAGGATTTACAAATTTAGTATGATCAGTCCTTCAGTGTTCAAAACATCCTGCCCATGAATCATAGGGAAACTTTTGTGTAATTCATACAATAGTAAACTATAACAGTTTTCTGATGTCAAAGAAAATTTCAAAAGTAATCTGTAATGCTTTAATTTTATCATGAATATTAGCTAAATTGAAACCACCATAAAACAGGTAGATTAGGCAAGATCTCATCTATGACCCATTACTTACCTAACCAAATAAAACTGGAAATGGTTCATTCTATGTTAAGGCAAATATTCTCAGGTATAAGAAAATCCATTCCTAATAGCATACATTATAGTAAATAAACAGTTTGCTATCATAATTTTACAGTTACTAGTTACATGTCTAGATTTCCAACACTGTAGCAATTTACAAGCTTCCTCTGGCTTATTTTCCCAATTGAAAGTCATTAAAACAGTAAAACCACCTGTTGTGATTTTTTTATCTGCAACAGCATAGATTATATAAAACAAATTTTCTTTCATTTCTATAGGAACCATTAATAAAAACACCTGATTTATCCATATTTATTTTAGTACCGGCTGCTCTTTCCTACATCTGGAATACTTTCATAGCTTCATTAATGGTCTTTGTACCAGAGATAGTAATTTATATATCATCAGAAAACTGCAAAATTTTCTGTTCAATACTACTGTTTGGACTGGTAAGACCTTTAATTAATAGATTCTGCCGAATTGTTTCTCATATTGTTTCAACGGTCATAATGTAGAGAATAGCAGAAAATGAACACCCCTGATGCATCCCCGTTTAACAGGGAAAGC
>CM067359.1:68333944-68408999 GCA_034401795.1 Chaetoderma sp. LZ-2023a
TCAGCGCGGTCCCAAAACGGGCGGCACTGTATGCATACCTTCATATACTCGGTATGCATACGTAATTACTACTGTGATATTACTACTGTATGTTTTAAATATATATGTTTACTTATATATTATATTTTTATTTAACTTGATTTAGGTACGTTGGAGCTTGGGCTTTCTCGGCGGAAATCTGATTATCCGTCGCCGAGAGAACGCCCATGCGAGCTATTGTCTTAGCCGTAATCATGGTATTAATTCAATAAAACAGCATGCATCACAAAATGAAAACAAAAAAGAAAAGGCCTGGAAAAATAAATACCAGGCCGAAAATCAAACTAAAAGTATGCCTCCCTCCCAAACTCGTTCGCACCTCTATGTGCTCTTCTCTGATAAACTAGGCATCTCTTGCATCGCTACTCCTCTCGGCTACTCGAGAAGTCTATAATTCTCGCCTAGCGTGCTCCCATGCTTTCGATCCACGATGCGTTATTGTCTGTCACGGGTGTAAAACTAGGAGGGGGGGGGGGGTGTAGCGCAGATCGGCTGGACGGGTACGGATCGTCCCAGCTAGGCTGGGTACGTAACGACCGCTCCGGGTGCATTCCATGCACGCCCCCTGGGTAGGATAGCACGCGTGTATAAGGCCATGTGAGAGGTTTTCTATAAAACGGCTAAGTCCGTGAGATCACGTAGCGTGCATCTGCGCCTGGCAGGGCTTCCCTGACAACACGTGTCAGTGTAGGGAGAGAATGTGTACTTATAGTGTACCGAATTAGTACACGTTATTTCTTTAAATCACCACATTCTCACCGATCCTGGTAGCAATCAGGACCAGAATGAGACGAGGATTCCAAAACTGTTTACCTTTTTAAAATCGGACCAGTAATCGCCGAGTTATCCTTAAATGGCTCTATGAAATTATTTTCAAACTATTACTGGGACGTCGTAATCAGTGTATGTATTAAATGAATGGAGAATGTGCTTATCACGTGATAGTATCGTCACCCTTTTTGGCTGCACGCTGATAGGCTACAGATCACCAGCTGATTGGCTGGGCGTCCTGCCTCTGACGTCACGAGTAGTATAAAAGGAGCAAAAAATCAAGAATCGAGACCACACTTCGGCGAGAGACAGCCAGTGGTAGGTTGTTGGATCAGCGCAGTGCTAGACGTGGGCAACTGCTTACTGACTGTGGTACCCTACACCGCAGCAGTGCCTTTCAGAATTCAGTTCTCCTGCGCTGGTAAGCAATCGACATCCACAATCATCAAGTTTTTGTAAGGCCTCGGACGCGGGGGCAACTAAATAAATAGAAGAGACTTCCTCACTACAGCACTTCAGGAGGAGCCTTCCTGCGGGTGGGCCTCGTGGCCCAGATTTAATCTCTACAGCATGTAGAACAAGTGGTGATTCTTGGTGGATAACTCGTCAGATCTTCCGGACCACGCTGAAAAGTGGTAGCAAACTTCCGCGCAGCATGTCGTGTGATTATTTAACTTTTAGGCCACAGTCTGGTGGGACTCTGCCTGGTGCACCGCAAGAGCTATGCAATGTATTAGGTACAGTGTACCCAGTTATGTACATGCAAGATTTAATTACGACTGTAGCCCTCCTTGTTACGGGCAACTTTCAACCTTCCATCACCGGACGGACACTTTCTAACTTACTGTGTAAATTAACATACTAGTTATTATGACTATCTAATGGACAGCTCTCTACAGTCGTTCTTCTTCACCGTCATGAGAGTGAGCCGCATCAACAGTTCACCTGTGGAAATGTCCCAGCAACTTCAGTATCGTGCCACCTCGCGTTCCGCATCTCTAACGCAGCATCTACAGTGATTTATGAACGCTTTCCGTACCGATGACCAATAGGTACTCAAGTAACTATACTATTGTACTATTTATTTATTTATTCCGTTATAGGTACTGATGACTAATAGGTACCTCCCCGGTCGTCTGAGACCGCATTTTATAGTTCCTATAATTATTCTGTATATATTATCATTATTTTTGTGCTTACAACTAACAAGCACCGCCAGGACCTATGACCTGATATACTGCTAGCACTGTGATAGTTAGTTACGTATATGGCAAGTACCCATCCTAGTTATTTTGTTTTGTTTATATAAAAACTCTAGGACGCAGTACGTTAGGCTATACTATACAGCAACATTATATCCGCATCACTATTTCACCCAGCATCAATTTTACACAGAGGTCACTGTTCATGCTCACATTGCTCGAGCCTGACATGTGATCGACTAAACCTGGCTATTCTAGCTCGATAGAATAGGTTTAAAGTAGTTAGGGACAATCTCGCCATAAGAGACATTTTGTGTACGCCTCTTTTCTGGCTGTAGCGGATATGTAACACTGCACACCGGCTAGATTGCATAAATTGGCCAAGTAGCTTAGGGCCTCTTATTAATATCGAGTGATTGTCTCTTTATACGCTCCTCTAGCCGCAAGACTTAATAATTGTCTGGACGCCCCCTCGACACATTGGCGTGATCCGACTCTGGGAAACTATTGGAGTTTCCGAGCTGTGAAGACCAAAGTGTTGATTTCGCACACATCCCCCTCTGTATCTTCGGATACCAGTTAGTGTAGACAACCCCGCCAAAGAAGGAAGCAGTGTGAAAAGATATAAATATTATGTAAAACCGGCCTGCAGTGCATCTCTGGGCATTCTGAAACTTAACCATAATGGCAGGCAAACGTTAGTTCCTCAACACACAGGTGACGGACGGGATGCAGATCTCCGTTCCACTCGGTACAGTGACTGGGTGCGGTCTTGGAACCTACCACGCCCTCACGGGAAGGTCACTAAGGAGGGATATCTGTCTCTTATTCCCCGCCATAAAATACTCATGTGCTTTCTAAATTGCTTATGTGAATGGTAACTTGTCCTAGTGATGTTATATGTAGTTACGGGGTGACATGTGACCAGATCGTTATGTGATTTTGAAGCTGTCACTCCGTGACATGTCCGCACGCTGCCTTTCTGAGGGAGATGATATGCGGGGTGACCTTCAGGAAACCAGGCATCTTCACCAGTTAGACTCATGTGTCAAAAGATATGTAGGAATCCCTGCTACTTGCGGCCAAAGCTTGGAAGCAAATCTAACAACTAAATGGTAGGTTAGAATTTTGCAGAAGGCCCGCATAAATAAAGCGGCAACTACCAACACAGTATCTTTGGACCTACATAGGACGGCGGCCTTTGAATTCTTCGGAAATCATCTGCCCCGTCTTCACGTAACCCAGCGTGCATCACAATTAATTATAACTTCACTAGGTTGACAACACTACACATAGCTTTTTGTTTGAACAAGAGAGTGGCCCTTTTTGCCAGCTCTCATCCTCCGCTTCGGCATTGAATGCATTTTCCTGTGAGGGAGGCCTGTGCGAGGCACTTTCCTGTCACAACAATATTATTTTGTTAGGGGTATGATGGTTTATATTAAACTATATAAGTAGAGCCCGCGTAAACAACACACCAACTTGGTCCTATGTACTGTATACTTTCTCTCGTCTACTAGCAAACGAGTACCATTGTTTGTTTAGTGATATATTTTTGAATTATTATCATGTCCAGACCACTAAATTAAGTCAAGGACCGTCATACCGGTGACACCAATAGTTCGGATGAGACCATGGGGTTCAATCTCGGCGGCAATTGTCGCACGGCCCCACTGGAATGTCATCATTCCACCGGCTCTAGAAGCCGGTCTTTGTACTTTTCGGAGAGTCACGATACGGGATCCGTAGCCCCGAGAACCATAGCTAACCAGCCCTCCCACGCATCTTGTACATGTGGTGCAGCAGAGCGGAGCAACATGACGGACCAGCGCGTACCCCCGCGAGCTACAGTTGGTTAGTTTGACCATTAAAAGGTTAAGTTGCCACAAGACGGGTTAAATGTGCCTATTCACACCAGAGTGCCAGGCTCAGATGTTTGATGAAATATAGTCCCTATCATCAGCAACGCCATGTTTCTGACGTAGATCCTTCCCTTGAAAGAACTTCAATGGCACTGAGTGCCTAATCATATCTCCCAAATTTCGGCTCAATCCACTCAGTGGTTCTGGAGATCTTTTTGAAAAAAATAGGTTATCGAAGATGGCCGCCAAAACATTTGGCCAATCAAGTTCCCTTGAACAAACTTGGTGCAGCTCTTGCCCTAGATGATATTGCACGTGTTTTGAATTGATCCTCCTAGCGGTTTTGGAGAGGAAGACATTTCTAAAAATCGACCAAAATCCAAGATGGCGCGAGAATACATTTTATATTTCCCATTGCTTTAGTATGGGAGATTTTGGCAGGTAAATGATCCAAGATGGCCGTTATACCGTTCATCCGACAGTCTCCAAAACGGCAAATTTGAAATCAAAATGCGCAAAAACATATATAATTTTAAAACCAATTTCGGCCTCAAAATCCATCAAATAAAAAAACCCAATATGGTCGCCAAACACGCTATATATTGATTGGCCCACGGCGGCCAGGTTTTTTGATGGATAAACTTCTCTTGAACAAACTTTAATGGCCGTTAGTCCCCAATCATATATCACAAATTTCGGCCTGATCGCTTCATCGGTTCTGGGGAAGAAGTAGTTTTTGCGAAAACGAGGTCAACCAAAATGGTCACTGAACCATTTGGTCAATCAAGTTCGCTTGAACAAACTTGGGTCAGCTCTTGCACTAAATCATATTTCATGAGGTCTGAATTGATCCCTCAAATGGTTTCGGAGGTGATTTTTAAAGACAAAAAGCCAAATTGGCTGATCGGCTTCATTTGAACAGAATGGAATCTCCATGCCCTAAGGATGCTTTCTGCCAAATATAATAGAAATCAGCCTCACAGTTCTCGAGAAGAAGACATTTCAAATTTCCAATTGCTTTAGTATGGGAGCTTTTGGTGGGAAAGTGATCCAAAATGGCTGCCAAACCGTTTATCCGACAGTTTTAGAAATTGCAAATTTGAGATCAGAATACCCAAAAACCTATATAAAACCAATTTCGGCCTCAAAATCCATAAAAATAAATAATCCAATATGGCCGCCAAAACGCTATATATTGATTGGCCCACGGCGGCCATTTGACCAATCAAGTTCCCTTGAACAAACTTGGTTTATCTCTTGGCCTAGATCATATTCCATGAGGTTTCCTTCAATCACTCAAGCGGTTTCAGAGAAGAAGATTTTTAAAGACGTTTCTAAAAATCGGCCAAAGTTCAAGATGCCGCCAGTCAAATTGGCTGATCGGCTACATTTGAACAAACCTAGAGCCCTATGTCCTAAGGATACCTCCTGCCAAATATAATTGAAATCGGTCTAGCGGTTCTTAAGAAGTAGTCGTTTAAAGGAAAAGTTGACGGACAACGGGCAGTCGTCATGGCATAAGCTCACTTGGCCTTTCAGGCCAGGTGAGCTAATCATAATAATAATAATAATAATAATAATAATAATAATAATAATAATAATAATAATAATAAATTAACTTATACCCATAATCACGTGACCAATGTATGTATAGTATGTATCCTTTCCCCATATGCCACATTGTGGCCTGGGAGTAATAAAGAAACTTGTATACTTGAAAATAAAATTGTTAAAATTGTGTACCTTTAGAGGCTTAGATTGTGTGCTGAGATGTAATGTAAGGAAATAAATCTAAACATCTGATGAGTTCATTCCGTATAAATAAATATAATTTCTTAGTTGTGAATTTGAATTAGGGGCTCGTGTCTCTAATTCAATTTCACAGTTTAAAAAATTATGTTAATCTCCTGATCATATGTTAAGATTTATTTCGTTTTATTACATTTAGGCACACATTTTAAGCCTCGAAGCATATACAAGTTGAACAATTTTATATTCAAGCATTCTGGTGTGCAATAGTCATAGAAAACATCTAATGTGGTTTGAAGTGACTGTGAGTCCGCCTTAATAACAGTGGCATATGCATAGAGAAGGATTTTAAGGTATAGATATAAATTTAGGTTTTCATAGGCAACTTCGATGAAAGATGATAGATCAGAAATGGCGTGTTCTTGCAGATATTGTTCTAAAATATTTTTTAAATATGGAGAATAAGAAAGGCGAAAGGTTTTCTCCTTGTCGTACACTAAATTTGCACCAACATAATCTGGTTTTGATGCGTTAAGGTACACATTTGATTTTATTAACCCCTCCTGCGTCAAATTAACCATCTAATGGTGAAACCGACCAAAGCAGCCTCTTCAGTGGTGTTGGTGAATGTCCATTTGCAAGCAAAGAGAAGACTAGCTTTTGAAAATTTACCTGGCTCGGATTCCAGTGATAATTTCTTTAAAAAATTGTCTTCTCTTGCCCTGAAAATGGACACTGATTATGCAAATATTTTAATTTTCTTGACGTTTTAATGTTTAAGCTAATACACACAACCTACACTTTTTAAAGGAATTTATGCCATGGTTAGTGCGTGCGTGCGGTGAGTACGTGGGTTCGTGGGTGTTTGCGTGGATGTGTGGGTAGGTGAGTGCGTGCGTGTGAGCATGTTTGTATGCGTGTATGTGTGTGTGCGTGCATGGGTGCATACGTGCGTGCTTGTGGTGTTCAATCCGTTAGCTGTGTATTTGACTTACTGAATGCACTTGTACCAGGTCGCGTTTCTATCTGCGCGACACCCATCGGCTCGTCCGTATATGATCCATGTCTGCTCGGGACACCAGGGAACATCACGTTTGCGTCTGCCAAGATCTCTGAAAAACACCCAGTGGAGAAATAGCAGAAGAGAATGATCAATGGACTTTACCAGTTTAACCATCTATCATATGACGTCACAATCAACTACGATGAATGACGTAGATAAGTACGTCACGAACGCATACTTGGTGACGGTCTAAGCGTTGTTACTACTTAATAAACATGGTGTTAAATATCTTGAATCTGATTTGACAGGGTGCTGTTGCTTGCCTACAGCTTACCTGTATAGTTTTCTGGAAATTGAGTCAGGGAGCTTTTCCTAAGTTCCAGTTATAAACTTACAAAAAACAGTATTTTCTTGGCCAGCAAATAGTCATTCACTGGGCAAAAATTTCAATTTGCTTGAAAACTCTTGACAAATTAAAGGCTTAATTGATAAAAGTCGCCTTTTGAGCGCTTTGAGGTTGATTTTGGGGTCAAAGGTCTTAGTTGCCAGTTTTCGTTTTTACCCGAAATGAACTCCTCTTGATACATATCAAAAGATACATAATGAAACTCCGTAATGTCAAGAGCAGCGGCAGGTATTGCGGCTGTTGCTGCTGGCAGTGGTGGTGGTAGTGGTGGTGGTGGTAGTGGTAGTGGTAGGGTGGTGGTAGTGGTGGTGGTGGTAGTGTCGGCGGTGGTAGTGGCGGCGGTGGTGGTGGGAGTGGCGGCGGTGGTGGTGGTGGTGGTAGCGGTGGTGATGGTCGTGGTGGCGGTGGTGGTCGCGGCGGTGGCAGGGGCGGCGGTGATGGCGGCGGCGATGATGGTGGTTGGGGTGTGCTAGTGGCAATAATGGCGGCGGTGGTGATGGTGGTACTGGTAGTGATGATGATAGTGGTGGTGATGGTGGTGGTGGCGGTGGCAATGTTTGTGGTGGTGGTGGTGGTAGTGGCGGTGGTGGTTGTGGTGGTGGTGGTGGAGTGATGGTGGTGCCGGTGCTGGTGGTGCTCGTCCTGGTGGTGGTGATGCTGCTGTTGGTCATGGTAATGCTAGTGGTGGTAGTGGCAGTGACAGTGGCAGTGGCGGTACCAGTGGCGCTGACGAGACGGTAGCAGCGGTAGTGCTGCCGTTGCTGATGCTGCTGTTGAGTATGATGCTGATGATCATTTATGTTGGTACTGCTGCTGTTGGTGGTGGTGGTGGTGGTGGTGGTGGTGGTGGTGGTAGTGGTGGCTTTGGATTGTGGTGGTGGTGGTGGTAGTGGTGGTGGCTTTGGGGCGGCAGCGGCTGTGGTGGCGATGGTGCTGGCGCTCGCGCTTGTAGTGGCGGTGGCGGTGGCGGTGGCGGTGGTTATGGTGGTGGCGGCGGCGGTTGCGGGGGTGACGGCGGCGATGGTGATAGTAGTATTTACCCTGTAGCTGCTTCTAGCACTAGAGAGGTCCTAAGTGGGCCTGGTGGAGGCGGCGCGCATGCTGAAATTAGAATGTTTTTGCGTGCTTACTACTTCGTTTGTTCGTTCATTTGTTCTTTCATTCGTTCGACCAACCGTTCATTCATTCATTCATTCATTCATTCATTCATTCATTCATTCATTCATTCATTCATTCATTCATTCGTCCCTCTGTTCATTGATCCGTTTCGTTCGTTCATTCAATCGTTCGGTCGTTCGTCCATCCATCCGTTCGTCCGTTTTTGGTTCGTTCGTTCATTATTTCATTCATCTCATATGTTCGTCCATTCATTCATTCATCACTCGTTCGTTCGTCCATTCGTCCATTCGTTCGTACGTTCGTTCATTCGTTCTTTCGTCCGCCCGCCCACAGATTCAAAACCGTGAGACAGATTCAATCACCGAGGATTCAAATGGAACAAACTAACCGCCTCCAGATTGGCGTTACGTTCCCTGGCGGTGGAGAGCCATCCTTAGGTGAGTAAATTATCACTGACTAATTATGCAGCACGTTTAGATTTTAGTCACGGGATATTAAGATCAGGACTTAGCTTCGTATTCGCACGTGAACTTGCAGACATTGCCAAGAGTTGGCTACTCAAATTACATGACTTTGATATACTAGAGTGCCAACCAAGTGAACCGACCCGAGGACCCACCCACTTCACCTCAGTTTCAGGTGGTACCAAATTTAGACTAGTCTCATTGTAAAGGCATACAGGTGATACAACAACCCCCCCCCCTTCCCCGACCCCCTGGAAGATGCACAACTCAATACATTTAAGCTAATTCTGGTTACATTTGCACATGTTGAGACCTGTTTTTTGCGATCACATTTGATGAGCTCTGTGCATGTCTTACGGGCTTCCGGTAATGCTGTCCAGAACGGTATCCATCCACTGTCGCATTCTTTCAGCCCAGGTCAGAAGGCAGTGGTAGGGTAGGTTCCCGTGCAGTGCATTGTCCCCACATGTAGCCACCTTGATACATGATGAGTGAAGATCATTTATTAGCTCTTTGCTGCGCGTTCTAGTATGTATCTGTAGGCCAATGTATATGGGAAATGGGGTCTCATTTTCCTTACTATGTCTAGCCATGTGTGATTTAGCTCCTGCTTTTCTCGGACGCTTAACACTTTTGAAAATCAGTAATTGAGATATTTTGAGACCCACTGGACGTTGCTCGTTTTCGATTTGCTCCATTATGTTGGGTCCCTCCAAAATAATATTTACCAGTGCTCCTAGCGTGTGTGGAACTGAATTGCTTTGACACTGTGTGGCAAAGGACCCACCGAATCTGTACCGAGAACTTTCAGTGAACATATAACGTCGGATTATTTCTGATGCATTAGCAAGTATCATAGCATAAGTTTTAAGGCTTTGCTTGCAAGCTTTGCTTATGCTAAATCCAACATCATCATCAAACATGAGCATCAAACATAAGCAGCAACGTCTTTCCCTTCCCTTCTGAATGTACTTTTAGATCTGGAACTAGTTTGAAAAGTTCCTCTTTTAGTCGAATGCTATTGACACGATCGTGGGCATTTACCCCTAATTGTTCCAGTCGTCTGTTGTGCATCTGGACTAAATCAAACAAGGGGAACACTGGACACACGTCTGGATCGGTTGCATCTTCAATGTATGAAACCAACTCTGCTAATACCAAAGCTTTCAATTCAGCTCTTACATCTGGACTCGTAGATGCAATGGGAGCAGTTCTTGCACGGTTATATAGACCACTCAGGCATGATCTGTGGTAGTACCAAGGCAGAATTTGCTGATTTTGCAAGCAACATTCTATCATTCCGGAGAGTTGATGCATTTCGAACATGTTCATCAATTTGTTTGGTAACAGCTTTGTGAAGTACTTAGTTTGTTCTCTCCTTCATCGCAGAAAAAACGCACATAAATGTCAAATGACTTGAGGGGCTCAATGCGACTTCTGGTCTTAACAAGACTGTAGTTGGGTTTCATGTCCCCAGATTATCGCTTTTGCATGGCACGATTTAGATGATACGAGCCAAACTGGTTGATAAAAGTCTTATGCAAGCATACTTGATGTTTCTCAAGTGGCCGTTGGATGGCATTACCATCATCAAGGCGTCTCAGATTGAGTGCCATAGGTATATATCACAAATCTTTAAATGTCATAAGTGCAAAAGTGCTATAATCTGAGGTAAGGTGCATTCATGTACCTTCGCCTGGGCACAAAAGTTTTTCATCTTTATCCACCTGACATATTATGCATTTATCTCAATTTTATTGAGTACATGAAGTACTTGCACTAGCTTCGGTTGAAAGGTTTTACTCAACCACCAAGACCACCATCCTAGACATGTTGACAATATTCTACTCCTGATTGGATAAGAAAAGCAATTTTCTGTTCAAACAACAAAAAATCTACTATAGACCTCTGGTCAAAATACCGTTTCCATATAATATCTCTATGACTATAAATACTATGAATAGTATAAAACCATGTCTCAACACACTACAAATATGAATACTAAACCGTTGCCGTGCAAATGCATAAGTTGCGCTTAAATAATCCAGATTATCCTGGTGGAATGTCTGTAATAAATATGAGAAATCTGTTTTGCATTCAAAAGCTGATTATGTAAGGTGGCACCAATGTTGTTTATTTGCCGATGTAGTGACCGCATGTGTGAAGTTCAAAGCTGCAGGATGGAAGCAGATTTTTTCGCACAAAACTTCTTAAACCATGCAGGAAACAATACACAGTGACCCAGATAGAGGAGACAATTTATATTCTCCTCATAGATGGCGGCCATCTTGGATTTATGCAAATAATATTGTACCGATGACAAATTCGTCGAGTCTTGATCTTATCGTGACCAGTGAGTGTTCAGTGTCCATCTGCAAAATGTCATGCTTTTATCGCAAAGTGAACACTCAATCTGCTTAGCAGCTCTACTAATAAGCAGGCTGTCTCGTGCTTTCTGCCTTTGAAGAACACCAATACACAAAATAGCTGAGACGTGTTTATATTAAAAAAACGATAACCTTCCGTGGCATTATCTATTGCTCAATACAGGAATCCAGACATCACATACGGCATATGTAGGCCGACGTCACAATTAGAGTACGTCCTGAATGCTGTATCTAAGTCTGGCAGGAACTCTTAATACGCCGTCAAGTTGTACGAATTATATGTCTTTACTATTTAATAAACATTCTGTTGAACTTTTCGAAACTAATTTGACCGGGCATTTTGCTGAGATAACGACAGCACACAATCAAATTAGTATCATATTCAACAGCTTACCTGGATAGATTTATCCCAACACTGGCAAAGCGTGGCTTAGCTAGAGATGGGAGGGCATAGATAAATGTTGATTCATCAATATCGAAGAGGAAAACACCATCTTCCTGAATTTCCAATGTGGTGTCGTCTGCGACATTGAAGACTTACCAGTTCCAGCCGCTTATACATCTCTTTATCAATTACCATACTAGACGCTCCAGTACCAAATGTAGCCAGAAATATTACTTTGTCAGTGGCTAGTGGTACTAAGGGACAGGAGAGACTATGGGTTAGGGTCGGCTAATCTTCCGACTAACCGAAGATTAGTTTCCGGTGACGCATCTTTCCTTACATAACCAGAGTGTGAAATGAAAAGTTAGTAAACGCGGTTTATGATTATATCCCACTGTTTGCGTCAACTCTGGACTTTCTTCAAACTCAGGGTATAGCATAAAATTACAGATGTCTAGTTGGCCTCCTCAAGTAGTGCTACCCAGGTTAAACTGAGGTAATTTAGTTCAGTTCCAATGTTGGCGTGAACCACAACATCCTGGTCTACGCTAGTAAGAAAATAGTTTATATACTTATATGCGCTATTTTGAGCAAAGTTTCTAAATCCGCTACAGGCAAAACATCTCAAATATTATTGTAGCCATTACATTTACCTCATCCTCTCCCGTGCCATCCGTTGTTTGAGTGACTTGTCAAGTCGTCGCGGGTACTTGGCAACTGCCTTGCACAAGCTCTGGTACCGAAGCAATCAAGTTAGCCACTTGACTTGGGAGAACCTCAAGCTCAGACTAAGCCGTTCACATGACCGGTACAATTTGCATTTCATAATTAACTCCAGTGTGAGCTGATTCTGACACCGGCCCTCCCGTTAGTATTACGCGACCGTTTCGTTCTACCGCGTCCTTAACCACTGAAGATTTACCCCCATTATCCAGCTGGGTGGCAAAGCCTTCTGCCTCTCTGGAGTGCATGCTTCATTTTTCTTTTTCACAATACCCGATCGGCCTGACTTCTCTTACGGGCGGAATATTTTCTTCGTTGATTGCACATTGTAGTGCCATTCAGCCATATAACCAGAGGGCGGTATTCACTGACTACCAACACAGCTTGAATGGTAGTATCTCTGATATGATTTTCGCGAAACCAGACTTCCATTGAAGCCACACCGCACTTTACTACTTCAGGAATAGTGAAGGGTTGGAACCAACATCTTGTTTCTAATGGAGTGATTGGATCTGTTACTCAAGTATATGAAGGTATAATCAATTACGTCACAGGAAAGCTGACGTCACAATAGTAGTGCATATTAATAAATTACGCGTGTAGCTCCGTAATGAAGATTTAAATCTGGATTTATTATTTAATAAACATTAATTTGACTGGACGTTGTTGCTGCCATAGGAATAACACCTCTCAGTCGAATTAGTTTCAAAATACTCGACAAAATATTTATTAAATTGTAAATTCACCAAAGACATGGAATTTGTATATTTTCGTGACGAACATCTGAACTTTCGTGACGGAGCTGCGTCGCTTTGATTGTGACGTCAGCTAACTAATGACGTAATTGACTATGACGGCTGATACTATATATATATATATATATATATATATATATATATATATACAGGGCCTGTCACATGTACGCAAAAATCGTAAACGCTTAACCGGGAAAATTTTATAAAATACACATATTTATGTGAAATATGTAAGAAATGTGTAAGATAGCTCTCATAGAAAATGATATATCTTTTGACAAATTAATTCTCCGAATCTACCACCACGCTCTCCATCTGCCAATGATGTTCGATTTCCGAATTAACCAAACTAGTAATTTCAGTGTTAATGTTTAAAAACAGTTTTCGCTTGGCACGCAAATGGACCCTGATCAAGCAGAAGTATAATTTTTCATTTTCGTTTTAATGTTAAAGCCAACCTAAACATCATTCACAGTGAGTTTGAGAAATATCCATTGCAATGCCATCAAAATGCTCTTTCTGTAAATTACAGTGATAATTTTGCAAAATAGTCTTCTCTTGATCTGCAAATAAACATTAACGGAGCCCAATTGAATATTTAACATTCGGTTAATGCAATGTGTAGCAGGTTGAGCACGTTGAGGCTCTGTTGACACATGTGTGCGTGCGTGCGTGCGTGCGTGCGTGCGTGCGTGCGTGCGTGCGTGCGTGCGTGCGTGCGTGCGTGCGTGCGTGCGTGCGTGCGTGCGTGCGTGCGTGCGTGCGTGCGTGCGTGCGTGCGTGCGTGCGTGCGTGCGTGCGTGCGTGCGTGCGTGCGTGCGTGCGTGCGTGCGTGCGTGCGTGCGTGCGTGCGTGCGTGCGTGCGTGCGTGCGTGCGTGTATACATATATAGCACTGGCGCTAGGATATAGGTCATTCATCATCTGGAATGTAATTATACGTACGTACGTGCGTACGTATGTATGTGTGTGTGTGCGTGCGTCCGTCCATGTGTGCGTGCGTACGATGGTGCGCGCGTGCGTCCGTCCATGTGTGCGTTTGCAATCTTAGTTAAGTCTAAGTCTTGTAGATACATACCAGCGATGCAAGGGCGTACTTGACTTTTCCAATTCGGGTGGCATGGAGGCTCTCTTCTTCTATCACGAACTTGCGTACAGTGTGGATGCACCGTGTTTATTCTCCAAGCTCTCCAAGAAGCCCAAGGACAGATAGGCGAACCTAATAAATAAATAAATAAACAAATAAATAAATTAGAGAGTGAGTGGGTGGGTTGGTGGGTGGTGGGTGGGTGGGCGAGCGAGTGAGTGAGTGAGTGAGTGAGTGAGTGAGTGAGTGAGTGAGTGAGTGAGTGAGTGAGTGAGTGAGTGAGTGAGTGAGTGAGTGAGTGAGTGAGTGAGTGAGTGAGTGAGTGAGTGAGTGAGTGAGTGAGTGAGTGAGTGAGTGAGTGAGTGAGTGAGTGAGTGAGTGAGTGAGTGAGTGAGTGAGTGAGTGAGTGAGTGAGTGAGTGAGTGAGTGAGTGAGTGAGTGAGTGAGTGAGTGAGTGAGTGAGTGAGTGAGTGAGTGAGTGAGTGAGTGAGTGAGTGAGTGAGTGAGTGAGTGAGTGAGTGAGTGAGTGAGTGAGTGAGTGAGTGAGTGAGTGAGTGAGTGAGTGAGTGAGTGAGTGAGTGAGTGAGTGAGTGAGTGAGTGAGTGAGTGAGTGAGTGAGTGAGTGAGTGAGTGAGTGAGTGAGTGAGTGAGTGAGTGAGTGAGTGAGTGAGTGAGTGAGTGAGTGAGTGAGTGAGTGAGTGAGTGAGTGAGTGAGTGAGTGAGTGAGTGAGTGAGTGAGTGAGTGAGTGAGTGAGTGAGTGAGTGAGTGAGTGAGTGAGTGAGTGAGTGAGTGAGTGAGTGAGTGAGTGAGTGAGTGAGTGAGTGAGTGAGTGAGTGAGTGAGTGAGTGAGTGAGTGAGTGAGTGAGTGAGTGAGTGAGTGAGTGAGTGAGTGAGTGAGTGAGTGAGTGAGTGAGTGAGTGAGTGAGTGAGTGAGTGAGTGAGTGAGTGAGTGAGTGAGTGAGTGAGTGAGTATTAATATTGTCAAAGCACTGGCTCAGAATGTTCATAATCGAACAAATTCTTGTTTATTTTATTTCCCGAGATGTGTCATTTTGTTTAAGAGATGCCATATCCATATGTCCTGATTAGAACATTTTCACACAATGATAAATCATTAATTGATGTTTGGAACACATATTTGACTTTCGCTTTTCCAAGATGCCACGTCGATTAGGATTTTTATTAAATGCAATCACTGGATGCTTGTTGAATGGTTGTTTTAAATTCTCCTGTAATTTGTGACACTCATCCTTTAGGATTTTGGCAATTTCAACATTTTTCCGATTGTATGTGAGAGTAAATGTCATAATCTCACGTAGATCCGAGAGGCCTGGGTGAGAATGTATGCCCCTTGCACATTGTATTTCGAGTTCTTTAATCCACAACGATTGATTCTTCTTTGTTCATCAGTTTACTCCGTTGTGTCTGAAAGAGGTAGCTGTTCGATAGGCATAATTTCAAAGTCACGATGGTCTAAATGATCAGGAAGATCAAAATGTTCCGCCACATGTATGTCTTTCTCAACTCTAATAATTGTGAGGTATCTAGTTGCACGCCATTTTAGTGGATTTTTGTTTCGACAACATACTGCTTTTGACACAATTTGTATTAAATTAAGTGAATGGCATTTCAGAATCGCAATCTAATTTCGACTGAATTTGAAATTTGCTTTTGTTTTGGAAGCCCGTAAGTGTACCCCGGAAAGGAAGAAATTTATCTAATTTACATCATTTCTTTTCGCATTTCCGAGTCTCCTTCACCAATAATCAGACGATTATGACAAATTTTGGTAGGCCGAAAATTATTTGCGATTTTACAAGTAATTTGAAGGTATGTGGTGGATTGAAGGAAATTTCAATTTCCATTTGTCCGAGATCTAACAATACTTACCATTACATCACTTATTGATAACAGCCACCTAGAGGCTGTGGCCTAAGAATCTTCTGATTTTACAAGCTCTAACCGGTTCCTGGAACCGGGTAACCGCCCAACAACCGGGTACCCATAACCATGAACCGGCCAATAGTTTGCATAGCCTAAGCACAAACGAGACCAACACATGGCTTGCCCCCGCGGGGCTGGGAGGCAGGGTCCATAATGTCCAAGTATTGTTAGATCTCGGAGAAAGGGAAATTGAAATTTCCTTCATTCTCCTTCGATCAATACTTACCATTATATTACTTATTGATAACACCAGATTTGATCAGTAACCTAGTGGGAAGGGGCAAGCCAGAAATGACTTAAGTGCCATAGAGAAAGAATGAGACTAAACTTGACAAAGAGTCATTTTCAAAGAGGGCCATCAAGTCCTGACCGATTCGCATTCGCATAACCGCCCCGCCCCACCCCCACCCCACCCCCTACACCCCAACGCCCTCCATTCTCCAGCAAGGGGGAAAAGCTAGTGAATATGAAATCTCGGCTAAAACACAAATGTGACAAGTGGGTTAACAGCACTTGACACATAATAGAATGGGAATGAGCATGAATATATAAAATGAATGAACATGGTATATAAAGGGAATACAACAAGCAGTCAAACATGGATTACCATTTGATAATTGGATTCCAGACGCACCACTGCAACCGTCACCCTGGCTCACGTAACTTGTGTCGGTGTCCTCCTCTCGCTGGCCACATCTGTAATATCTCTAATGTGGCAATGAAGCTACTGATTGGAGAAAGAACAGTGTGGTCTAAATAGCCTGGGATTAATTGCTAAGGCGAGTGGATTGGCTGAGTCCGACATATCATGTAGTAGTCCGTGAATAAGGACTCACAGTGCCATTGTGCAACTGTCATGGCGTTCTCCAAATAGACACCATTATAAAGGGCCGTAGAGATGGCTAGTCCTCTAACATCATGGGCCATGGCACATTGCACCCATTGCCGGTCACGATTTCGTGGGTAGTCTGAATGCATTCGACTACCCAACGAGATATAGTATTCATGGATGCTGCGCCATAAGGCTTTTGATGGCAGATCCACAGATGCTTAGCATCTGACCATAACGAGTCCGTTCGCTTCTTGTATCTATTCATGGACCGGGCACAAGGTACTGGCATCATGATCATACCGAGTTAGTTTCGGTAAAGTGATCGGTTTGCCAGGATATTTCAAAGATTGGTTCTTTGACATGAATTCTGCTCATGGAAGCAGTCGCAGACCTTTTCCAGAGACAATAAATTGATCCTTCTCTGCTGAAGTGCATGGATCTCACTCCGCCTTCTAGCTGAGGAAACTGCCAATAGAAAGACCGCCGTAAGAGTCAAATGCTTTAGACTAACCGAACTCATGGGTTCGAAAGTGTGCTTGGTTAGCACATTAAGCACCAAAGACAGACTCCAGACTGGAATAGCTACTGGTTGTCTCGGTCTGAGATTGCTCATTCCCTTCACCATGTTATTTGCTGAATAGTGGATTGAAAACGATCGAGATCCTTTCCTTTACACCATTCTGCAAATTTGTTAACCATGTTGTTATATGACTTGAAGATTGACGTCCTTCTCGCGGCTGCGATGAAACTTGCAACCTGTTGAGAAAAGTCAATTCGAACATTTCAGGCCGAACATGTAAGAAGTGGCCTTTGGCCTGGGTGATTATGTTCGGAACCTTGGGCAGCTGCACTGGATTGTCCAACAATGGATCCAAAAGATCTGTAACCCACGCCCTGCTGGGCCAAAATGTCACTATCAGCCGGACCAGGCACGGTTCCTCTCTAATTTCCACCAACACCTTCGGGAGAAGGATGATGGTTGGGTCCGCGTATGTGTGCATCCTTTTGCAGCTTATCGCCAGAGCGCCTGCATCGACGGCATTTGGATCTGGAATCGGCGACACATAAGTCATGATTTGATGATTTTCCTTTGTGGCGAGCAAATCTACGTTGGGTTTGCCCCAATGTTCGAAGATCCTTTGTAAAACCGGGTTGAGAGACCATTCTCTTGGCAAAATTCTCTGTCTGCGAGACAATGCCTCCGCCAGAATGTTTAATCACCCAGGAATGCGAGCTGCTTTCAAAACAACTGAGTAATTCCTGCACCATTGAATCAAGTTCCACACTTTCATACACAGTGTGAGACCTTGTCCCTCCTTGGCGATTTACGTATAATACCACTGTCGAATTGTCCGATCGTATCAATATCACCTTGCCCCTGACTCCTGGAAGAAATCTCTCCAGTGCCAGTTCCACTACCATCATTTCTAACAGATTGATATGCATCTGACTCTCTAGAAGAGTCCATGTGCCCGAGACCTGGTGTTCTCCTAGGCAGCCCCCCCCCACCCTCCAGCGATACATCCGTGTACATGGACCGCTGGGGGGTGTGGTGGGTGAAGCGAAACGCCTACTAGGAGATTCTGACGCTCCTTCCACCATGATTGACGCGACACAATCGGCTCCTAAACCAGTACCGGTTTTGACAGTGGCTCTGTTCTATGTTTTCAGATACCTCAGATACAACTGAATAGGTCTTCACATTAGAGCAGCGTACAGTATCACTTGCTCCATTGAGACCATCATGTCCAGCATCTGAAGAAACATCCTTGCCTGAATCTGCTTTCTCACTCGAAAATTCTGGCGAATGGCGTGCAATGAGCCGAGCTTCGGCTCTGATGGATAAAACATGCCCCTTTCCAGATCTAATCGCATCACCATATAGACGAAGTGTTGAGTTGGTGTCAATTCGGATTTTTCCTTGTTGATTATCTACCCTAGATCTGAAAGCAATTTCAGAGTCAGAGCCGTATCCATCTCTAACCTGGCTGCCATGTCCGCCTTGATAAGCGAATCGTCTATGTAGGCGTGAAGCACCACGTTCTCTTTTCTGAGAAAAGCTGTCACTGCTAGGACCACTCTGGTGAAACCCCTTGGAGCCGTCGACAGACCGAATGGGAGCACTACAAACTCCCCAAACACGATTCTGAAATGTGAATCGCAGAAACCTGTGACAGCCCCTGTTCATTGGAATGTGAAATATGCTTCCTTCAGATCGATTGATACACACCACATTCCTTTCCTCAATCCTGCCATTACCGGTGTTGCCATTTTGAACTGAGGTGTATGGACGAACCAATTCAATGGCCTGAGATTGAGAACGGGTCTTCACCCACCAGCCCGCCCCCGCCCCTGTGCTCATGGGAACCAGGAACATGTTTGAATAGAAGCCCGGAGTATTCTGGTTTGCTGGTTATATTGCTCCCTTCAAAAGCAAACCTGACACTTCGTTTTGAATGGCTTCTAACTTGTCTGGCTCCCTTGGTACGGAACTCCAAACTGGTGCCAAAGACAGATTTTGTGGCGGGATGTCCCACCACTCTGACATCTATCCCTGAGATATCCATCCCAAGACCAGACTGTATGACGTCACATCTCGCCAAGCCTCGACGAAACGCATGAGCCTTCCACCCAATATAGGCGCATTGAAGATATCTGGCTCGTGCTCCGCTCCCCTCCCCTCTTGAAGAGGGAAAGAGAGAACCATTTAGGTCTCGGCTTGATTGGTCTGACTGGCACCACTGTTCCTGTTGCTGGTGCGGTCCAGACGGATACGCAGAGAGCCACCATACACTCAGGTACGGTCCCCTCCCCTTCTTACCGCCCTTTGAGGACTTACACTTACCCCTCCCGCCCCTAGACCGATCAGGGCCGCCACTAGGGCTTGCAGGGTCCTCCTTGGTTGTCTTCGCCTTCTTAGCCAGTGGCAGCTGCGAAGGCCCAGCAGTCACACGTCAGGAAGGCGCAGCTTTCGCTCTGCCCTTCTTCTTGTGCTTCTTAGAGGAAAGCTGTCCGACTGAGAGCATAGATGCCGTTGCACATGTCGCACTATCCCCAGCTGCACATTTATAGCCAGCCTGCTCTGCGCAATTTTCGCGGAGTCCTCTAGGATGTACCGTGATTGGCCACCAAAGATACTGGGTTCGTTCAGGAGTGTCCCAAGCAATCTGTCCCTGACAGCTGCAACATGACGCACAAGGTCCAGGACAATCTGCCTCCAAGACTTCGTGACACGTGCTTGCACCCGTGCCAGTGCGTATATTGACAGCACCAGGCCATCACTGACACGCGATAGCGCTGCTGGTGGCACAGGGTGGCCTACTTTTGCTTTAGTCCACACCAAGTGAAGCAAATGATAAGAGTGGTTGACACTATTCGTTGCCGACCTCACACCCTCATAACACAGGAACATGACTTCCTGGGCGTGTGCCTGGATCTTGTCCAATAGTGCTTGAGCAGGACTAGGGACTCCCAGGACCCAACGGTCGTCCTCTGTGACCGTTAGCACCACTCCATGAGGCACCTCCTCAGAAGTGATCGAAACCATGGATGGATCAATCCTGGCCAGCCAAGATAGGGCATCACTCCAATCCATCTGTGAGGAAAACACCACCGTAAACACATAGCCCATTGATCTGCCTACAGGTTTACCAACAGCGGTCTCCTGGCTAGGAGCCGCTGTTGGATAGCTATGAGCACTGGTACTGTTCCACCGCCACCCCATGCAACAAAGCATTCCACGAAGCAGGCCTGCATGGAAAACCATGCGGACTGTGAGGACCCATGGCAGTTCCAGAACCGGGCTATCCCCCATGTCTAGCCACTGGCTCAGGTGTGATAGGTGAGTACCATGCCTGACCAACAACACCCGTCACTGAGTCGATCTGTGGCAAACAAAGCGTCACGCGACGGGTACCTGGTACTGGTGCAGCCTCAACCATGGGCAGAGCGGCTGCCATGACCTGCACCAAGATAGACAAATGTAGGGAAGTTCAGGATGGAATCGACCTCCATACGCTCCATCCGCATCATCTCCCCCATGGCATCCTCATCCTCCGAATCCGAAGAGTCATCATCGGATGAAGACACGCTGGAACTATCATGGTGAATGGCTCCCACACCTGTCCGACCAGCTACCATGACTGGACCACCCCGGGGTGGGCACGGAGAAGCAGAACCCGGCATGCCAGAGCCTGACGGGAGTGCCAGGGCGGGGCCATACGAGATGGCACTCCTGATAGCCAGTCCAGGACCCTATCCGAGAACAGCATCCATACCAACTATGGGAAGCGGTTGCGCCACAGCCTTCAGAATAAGGGATGACACCACCGTAGTAATCCAAGTAAATCCGATCGAAGAAAAGGAACAAAAAAACAAGTAAAAACATTGATATTTCCCTCAGAACAAAATGGCGGTCACTCTTGTTGGCTATGCAAACAAAAGTGGCATGTTCGTGATTGCGGATATCCAGTTGTTGGGGCAGGTACCCAGTTCCAGGAACCGGATAGAGCTTGAAAAATCAGAATATTTTAGGCCACATTCCCATTGTGGCTGTTATCAATAAGTAATGTAATGATAAGTACTGATCGAAGAAGAAGGAACAATTTCTTGCGCAGTAGTTGATGCGAGTCGGTTGGCTTCAAATAAATTTTGTGGTCTATGTAACCAGTTTTTCATACTTTATACCTTTGTATAAAGCTACATCCAGGAGATCTGCAGACATCTCATAAATTTCAGCTTTTAGTTTGATAATCGGATCATGATTATTCAAAATGTCCAGGAATTCGGTAAATTCCTCCTTACTATGTAGTCAGATTATGAAAATGTCATCGAGGTACCTGCAGTAGACGAGCGACTGATTTGGATACTTTTCGAGTACTTCCTTTTCCCACTCTGCTATGTAAAGATTAGCAAAACCTGGGCTAAAACGCTTGCCCATTGCGCAGCGACAAATTTGTTGGAAAATTTCACCAGCAAATTCAAAATCATTGACTTTCCAACTAAGCTCTAATAGAGCTATGACTTCTCTGTCTGCCCTGTTGGTGTCAGGATAGTCGGCAAATGCTCTACGAATTGAATTTAGACCCTTTTCGATGTCAATGTTTGTGTACATAGCATCGATATCCAGGGTAACTAAAAGGGAATTTGGAGGGTCCGATATCTTAGAGACTTAGGATAAAAAGTCTTCAGTGTTTTTCAGATAGCTAAAATCTCTATTCGCAATTGGCTGAAGCTGGTAGTCGAGAAATTCACTGATCCTCTATGATTCCGAACCACAATCTGAAATAATGGGTCACCCTGGTGATGTCTTTGTGTATATCCACGAGTCCACAGACCCGTGGATTTTAGGAAGAAGATAAAATGTACGTGGTTTTGAATCTTGTTTCGCACACAGGTATTTAAATTGCTTTTCTTTTATCTTCTTGTTATCAACCATTTTTTGGAGAATTTCCTTGAATTTGTTACGGTTATATTGCCAAAGTGGTTCATTTAGTTTTCGGTAATGCTTCGGATTACTGTCTGTGCGCTTGTTTGATGTAGGTATCTTTATTCATTATTACAGTAGCTGATCCTTTATCTGCAGATTTGATGGCAATTTCTTTATTTTTAGATAAACCTAATAGGGTCTGGCGTTGCTGAAAAGATAGATTTTGCTGACCGTTTTGAAATGTCTCATCTTTAATACGTTCAGAATAAAGTTGTATACTTTCAATGATTGCTGGGTCAACAAGTTTTAAATTTGGAGCCCAGACAGTTTTCTCAATGAATGGTGGAATGTTGGTATTAGAGTTTCGAAAAATATCTGCCAATTTCACATGGTGACCAAATTCAGCGGTTTCAGTAAAGCCATTATCTAAATCTGCATCCAAACCAGTTTTAGGTTCTGGACTTGGTACAAAGGTATATCCAAAACTGAGCAATGCCTTTTCTGTTTTGCCTAACTGTGATCCAGTTAAGTTGACAATATTACTACCCAGTCTCATTTCTGTGTAGTTGGTACCTTGACCCGAGTCTAGTTTAAATCAAGGGCCTCAAGCCAGTTATTATGCATGTCATTCGCAGGCCTCTCAGTCCAATGAATATTGTCAAACAAGACTGTTTAGACAAATAATCTTGGACTCGGGGGACTTAGTTGACGTGGCAATATGATTAATTGCCTCGAGTGCATTCTTTTCCTAAGAGGGTCGAAGCAGCAGAGTAATTTTGTTCAGTGAAGTAGATCATAGACTTTGGAAATTTCTTTCTTACCATGCTGAATAGCAACCTCGATTCTCTGAGGCTGAGATTAGATTATCCCTATCATTTATTCCTACGTTGATGACCCCTTTCTCAGGCTGGAATTTCCCTCTGCATTTACCATGACCGTTCTGAGATCATTAATCGATGCTCCAGGGAAACAGACAACCTGAGTATCTGGATGGGGATCCATATTAATCTGACTCAAGTTTGAAGCTCCGACGATCAAGACCTTTTTGTTTAGGATAGGAAGTTGCTAATTTGACCTGATGGTGGACACATTTCTGAATTTCCAGAACTTATTATGTTACAAAGGCGTGAGTTTCTTTGGTCGTGAGCATGTAGGCAGTTTGAAACCTGGTTGAGGGACCTTCTGTGCAGCTTGGGTCCTTGGGCCAGGCTGTTTTCTAGCACCTATGGGATTTGCCACCTCTGTGGAAGAGGAGGAAAATGCTCAGGAGAGGATGATAGTGCTGGTGGTGGTGGTGAGTCTGGTATAGGGATCATAGAGGGATCCACTGTAATGTAGTTACTGTTGTCACTGGATGTGCCAGGGAGAGAGCTAATGGGTGACGGTCGTTTATCTGGACGTTTAGTGGTGGTGAAGTCTCTGCAGGGGTAGCATGTGTTGGTTTGCTAACATATTGACAATTTGGACCAAGTGGTTTAATAAAGTCAGAGAAACCTG
This sequence comes from Chaetoderma sp. LZ-2023a, assembly GCA_034401795.1. Classification (NCBI taxonomy): domain Eukaryota; kingdom Metazoa; phylum Mollusca; class Caudofoveata; order Chaetodermatida; family Chaetodermatidae; genus Chaetoderma; species Chaetoderma sp. LZ-2023a. The sequence continues at coordinate 68,357,598 of CM067359.1, forward strand.
AGATGGCATTGTGGTCCAGTTTTCTGTGATAATTGTTTTTGGCTCAATGGATTGCAGTGGACTTTGCCCGACCGAGATCTAAACTTGGGTGCGTTTCGGCTGAGATTAGCTCAGAACAGAGGACACCTAGTTGACAGTTATAATGGCAAACCTATGTTTTAATCATTGCTTTCGCCCATTCGAAGCTGGCATTATGAATGTCAAAGTGGACTTCAGCATCTGTCATGCTTGGTTTGCAGAAGTCTGTCAAACTCTTGACCTGTCGACCGAGAACATTTGGCAATGTGTCACTGTCTAAATGCTTGTTCACTACACCAAGGTGGTGAAAGCATTGAATTACCATGTAATATGCATTGACCATGCATGCATTGGGGAATGATTGGTGGTGTGAATCAGAGTCATCACCGCCCCTTCGTCTACCCTTGCGCAGTCTAGCCATTGTATCACAATCAACTACAACCAATCAATCAATCAATCACAGTCAATAAATCAATCAATCAATCGATCAATCAATCACAATCAATCACAATCAATCACAATCAATCACAATCAATCACAATTAATCAATCAATCACAATCAATCGCAATCAATCACAATCAATCACAATCAATCACAATCAATCACAATCAATCACAATCAATCACAATCAATCACAATCAATCACAATCAATCACACTCAACCACAATCAATCACTCAATCAATCACAATCAATCAATCACAATCATTCAAAATAAATCACAAATCAGTCAAAATCAATCAATCAATCAAAATCAATCATACATAATCAATCAAAATCAATAACTCACAATTAATCAAAATTAATCACTCACAATCAATCACAATCAATCACAATCAATCACAATCAATCACAATCAATCAATCACAATCAATCAATCAAAATTACAAAAATCAATCAATCAAAATCACAACAATCAATCACAATCACAATCAATCAATCACAATTAATCACAATCTATCACAATCAATCACAATCAATCACAATCAATCACAATCAATCAATCACAATCAATCACAATCAATCACAATCAATCACAATCAATCACAATCAATCACAATCAACCACAATCAATCACAATCAATCACAATCAATCACAATCAATCACAATCAATCACAATCAATCACAATCAATCACAATCAATCACAATCAATCAATCACAATTAATCACAAATCAGTCAAAATCAATCAATCAATCAAAATCAATCAGACATAATCAATCAAAATCAATAACTCACAATTAATCAAAATTAATCACTCACAATTAATGACAATCAATGACAATCAATCACAATCAATCAATCACACTCAGTCAATCACAATCAATCAATCGCAATCAATCAATCAAAATTACAAAAATCAATCAATCAAAATCACAACAATCAATCACAATCACAATCAATCAATCACAATTAATGACAATCAATCACAATCAATCCCAGTCAATCAATCAATCACAATCAATCACAATTAATCACAATCAATCACAATCAAGCGCAATCAATCACAAACAATCACAATCAAGCGCAATCAATCGCAATCAATCACATTCAATCACAATCAATCACAATCAATCATAATCAGCCAATCAAAATCACAACAACTCAGTCACAATCACAATCAATCCAATCAATCCCAGTCAATCAATCACATTCAATCACAATCAATCACAACCAATCACAACCAATCACAATCAATCAAAATCAATCACAATCAATCACAATCATTCACACTAATCCACAATCAATCACACTCAATCACAATCAATCACAATCAATCACAATCAATCACAATCAATCACAATCAGTCAATCACAACAACTCAGTCACAATCACAATCAATCCCGGTCAATCAATCACAATCAATCACAATCAATCACAATCAATCACAATCAATCACAATCAATCACAATCAATCACAATCAATCACAATCAATCACAATGATTCACACTCATTCACAATCAATCACAATTATTCAGGATCAAAGGCAATCAGACAATCAAAATCAGAACAACTCAGTCACAATCACAATCAATCCAATCAATCCCAGTCAATCAATCACAATCAATCACAGTCATTCAGTCATTCACAATCAATCATAATCAATCATAATCAATCACAATCAATCAATCACAATCATTCAAAATAAATCACAAATCAGTCAAAATCAATCAATCAATCAAAATCAATCATACATAATCAATCAAAATCAATAACTCACAATTAATCAAAATTAATCACTCACAATCAATCACAATCAATCACAATCAATCACAATCAATCACAATCAATCACAATCAATCAATCACACTCAGTCAATCACAATCAATCAATCACAATCAATCAATCAAAATTACAAAAATCAATCAATCAAAATCACAACAATCAATCACAATCACAATCAATCAATCACAATTAATCACAATCTATCACAATCAATCACAATCAATCACAATCAATCACAATCAATCAATCACAATCAATCACAATCAATCACAATCAATCACAATCAATCACAATCAATCACAATCAACCACAATCAATCACAATCAATCACAATCAATCACAATCAATCACAATCAATCACAATCAATCACAATCAATCACAATCAATCACAATCAATCAATCACAATTAATCACAAATCAGTCAAAATCAATCAATCAATCAAAATCAATCAGACATAATCAATCAAAATCAATAACTCACAATTAATCAAAATTAATCACTCACAATTAATGACAATCAATGACAATCAATCACAATCAATCAATCACACTCAGTCAATCACAATCAATCAATCGCAATCAATCAATCAAAATTACAAAAATCAATCAATCAAAATCACAACAATCAATCACAATCACAATCAATCAATCACAATTAATGACAATCAATCACAATCAATCCCAGTCAATCAATCAATCACAATCAATCACAATTAATCACAATCAATCACAATCAAGCGCAATCAATCACAAACAATCACAATCAAGCGCAATCAATCGCAATCAATCACATTCAATCACAATCAATCACAATCAATCATAATCAGCCAATCAAAATCACAACAACTCAGTCACAATCACAATCAATCCAATCAATCCCAGTCAATCAATCACATTCAATCACAATCAATCACAACCAATCACAACCAATCACAATCAATCAAAATCAATCACAATCAATCACAATCATTCACACTAATCCACAATCAATCACACTCAATCACAATCAATCACAATCAATCACAATCAATCACAATCAATCACAATCAGTCAATCACAACAACTCAGTCACAATCACAATCAATCCCGGTCAATCAATCACAATCAATCACAATCAATCACAATCAATCACAATCAATCACAATCAATCACAATCAATCACAATCAATCACAATCAATCACAATGATTCACACTCATTCACAATCAATCACAATTATTCAGGATCAAAGGCAATCAGACAATCAAAATCAGAACAACTCAGTCACAATCACAATCAATCCAATCAATCCCAGTCAATCAATCACAATCAATCACAGTCATTCAGTCATTCACAATCAATCATAATCAATCATAATCAATCACAATCAATCACAATCAATGTTAATCAATCACAATCAATCACAATCAATCATAATCAATCATAATCAATCGAATCAATCCCGGTCAATCAATCAAAATCAATCAATTCAATCACAATCAATCACAATCAATCACTATCGATCACAATCAAGTCTTCAATAAAATCACTCAGACACCGCTAACTAAGCAAATAGTCAGTCAGACAAACTCCAATGCAGCAATGCAGTAAATCAGTACAAACTGCTACCAGGCACGCATACTACAAGTGGTAGGTTTGTTAGCTAGTCTGTCTGTCTGTATATATATTTCAAATCCAAGAGGGCCCAATTTACAAAGCTGAAATAAGAGAAATGTGGTTAGTAGCAATGATTAGTGACATGATAATATTTAATAATTAAGGACAGGCAATACAAGAATATCAAAATAAATATTTTAAATTACTCACAGTAATTCAGCAATATACAGCAATAGACATTTTACATTGTCAGAGGGCTGGAAGCGTTTCATGTATAGCACTTCTTCAAGCAACATTAAAGGATAACTAATCTGAACTCTCGAGAGCTGTTCAGGTGATCTAACATGCCAGTCATAAACTATGCAGGCAATGTCAAGCTATTCATCATGCCCCTTAAGAGAGATATTCAGGCTTTAGTAGCTAAATGTTGCTACATTTCTACAGACCATGATGGCTGTCATGATTTAGTTTTCAACCAATCAGAAAAATTGCGTGCCTGCTTCGGGATATAGCTCAGTCATAGAGGCGCCAGCTATAGTTTGGCAGTGTGGTATAAAAGCAATCATACAGGTAAGCGTTTTAAAATTTTGAAACTAATTTGACTGGAGGTTGTTGCTGCCATATTACATAATAAAGAATGTAATGCCTTGGCACTTACATGACGTCACACACTATTGCTTGAGGAGAAAAAATGGTGGCGATCACTGTTCGACAGTAAGTAAGTAAGTGAGTAAGCAAACAAGCAAGCAAGCAAGGAGAAGGAAGTGATGGGGAGGGCGAATGAAGGAGGGGAGGGGGACGAAGGAAGGTATAAAGGACTGAAGGAAGCAAGCATGAAAATAAGGAAGGGAAGGAGGGAGGGATGGAGGAAGGGAGTATGGAAGGAAGGAAGGAAAATAAAATAAATAAATGCGTAAGTAAATAAATAAATAATTCTTTGGCACCCGGTTGGTGCCCCGGGGTTGTAGCCCAATTAGCCCATGACTTAATCCGGCTCTGCTTATTAATTTCAATAAATTTGAGATATTAAGTTTCTACGTTCAATGCATTAAAATGCGATAATTGTTTTTATTTGTGCCCCTTATTCTTCGGAGACCTAGGGCTGTAGCTCCATTACCACTTGGATTAACGCGGCTGTGCTTATGTATCTCTAAGCATACTTTAAGCCTACTTACAATTTGTCTTTGCCTCAGACGTGGGTAGACACCCTGCAGGAAACGCTGTCCGATGTCGAAAACACGTACCAGCCGCATTAGGAGTACCCCAAGGACCCCATGTGCCAAAGACGCAACCTGAAGCATAAATAATATCTCAGAGTTATACTTATATTATTAAAACAATATTAAAGTTTACTAGGCCCTATATAGATTGCCTCCATCTGAAATGTCATTTACCATATAAATTCGACTAAATGTTGTAGCAGTCGTCTAACCCGTTCACGACGAAATCGTCCAAAACAGAACTATGCAGGGTATTGTGGAATGCACATTTGCAGGTGAGGAGATGATTTTTAGAAATTTTACCACTGAAATGACTGGCTCAATAACCGAGCCAGCCATTCCAGTGGTAAATTCTAAAAAATAGACATCTCATAGACCTGCAAATGGATATTTAATAAGCAAATATTTTTATATTCTTGAATAAATTTAAACATTAAAGGGCTAAGTCTGCTGATAATGGTAAGAGGATCCGCAAGGTGTTGGGCTATTGTTGACAAGTCTCCGCGCGCAAATGCGCTTCATCGCGCCCAACTGCAATGAAATGAATCGCATTTATGTACGAAAGCTTAACCCTTTCGCGATGAAGTCGGCCAAAACCAGCGTTTGTAGTCGTCTTGGAAATGTCCATTTGTAGTCAAAGGGAAGTCTATTTTTGAAAATTTACCACTGGAATGACTGGCTCGATAACTGCGCCAGTCTTTCCAGTGATAAATTTTCAAAAATAGTCTTCCTTTGGACTACAAATGGACATTCGATAAGTAAATATTTTAATTTTTTGGAACAAATTTAGTCATTAAAAAGCTTAAAGAAAAATTATAAAGTTAGTCTTAAACGTAAGTATCATCTTTATAATAGTTCTAAATTTAGTGACTGGTGGTATATAAGGCTACACTAACTTAGTGCTTGGAGCCGGATAACAGCGTAGGCTAGCACATCCTTAGTAACAAAGTCGGCTATTTTGACAGGCTAAGAAAATTGGTATTTTGGGACACTAAATCCATAAACGCTGACACTTCCACGGCCACATTTTGCAGATTCGATAAGTGCCACTTTATCGAATCTGCAAAATGTGGCCACGGAAGCATCAGCATTTATGGTTTTAGTGTCCCAACTTTGTATAAACAGGAAACTAAGAAAATGACAACATCACACAGAATGACAACAAATATATAGAATGGCGTAGATCGTCCCCATAACAACTTGGACATCCCCACGCTACCCCCACCAACCAACCCCTATCCATACTAGCCTATCTATCCTAATGTAATAAAAAGTTCCGAGTCGGTCAGTCTCTTTCCCCACCACCCACCCCCTCTTTTCCCAGAGATATTCACGGGTGGAGACTGGACCCGAACCCTAGGCATTAGTTAGTGTGCACTCTTCCCCCAGCGCAGTGGCTGTGCAGGAGTTCCCGCGCTTTGTCATGCCATTCGTGCACGAATGGGGCGTATTACTGTACGCGGGGACATAAATTTGCGCTAAATAGGACCAGTGATTAACTAAATAGTGTTTCTTTGAAACTGCTAAGATGGAGTGTTTATGCTTCTTTATCATGGAATTTGCCAATGATTTCGATTGCGAAAATCGTTTTGGAATCGACTCACTATTTACTGAGTTATTTAGGATTGAAGTTTTCTTCTCACCATGTTCAGGAGATATTTTGGGAGAATGTACTTGGCGTGCCAACCGATGGTCACGTCACTGGATTCCCGCCCCATCCCAATCGTGGAGATTGGACCTTCATCTTGAGCATGTCTTTCTATATATTAAAAGCGTCTGATATATATATATATAAAGGTCGATATCCTCGCCTGCTTTCAGCATGGACCCCCCCCCCCCCACCTCCCCCACCCCACCCCACTGCTCTACCGAACGTCTAGCATCATCAGGACTATGCATAAACGAGTATAGAAAAGTCGTTTACTGGAGTCTTTATAGCCTTTTTCGGCAGTGGCAATGCCAGGCGGCGGACCAGTGTCTGTAGAACTTCTTTAAGAACATCAAACTTTACTAGGCCAAATTGGCCGCTCTGTGGTCAGAAAAGCAGAAAATCAATATTTATTTATCCAGAGACTTTTCCTCTTCGATCCGATTAATCATTCTTCAGTCCTGTAGTCCACCACATTTCGCTAGGGTGAGTCTTGCAAAGAGGTATCAAGAAGTTACCAGTTACACTAGAACTGTTCTTGTCATTATCAAGCTGGCGGACACTGATCAGTGTACTTATAGCAGCAATAGTTTATCCTCGTGTGTTGAGGTTACGGAGTTGTTCCTGTTACGTGATTTCAACGTGGATTCAATGTTGAAACAACGTCATGTGCCCGCTGGGTAGGCTCCTTGAGCGTTTTATGGTTGCTTTAGTTATTTCTCTTATTAAGTTATTCAACCCAAATTTGAACACATGTTTTTCCTGTCCTCGCAGATGTGTAGAGATTTCCGTCCCATGACGGCTGACGACGACACGTTCTCATCTGTGTAGAAATTCCTGTCTTTGGATAGTTTGAAGGGTCAGCAAATAGTTCAAATACTTATTTCTAGGGTGGTGTCTGGTAAACGTGCGAAATCCCCAACTACGGGTGACAACAATGGAAACCATTTGACAGAGAGAGTATTGCAGATGTTTTGAAAGAAGTGGTTCTTCCCCAGTGAGAAGGGATATATCTTGAGAAAGACGTTCAACTTTAATTTCAGGAGAGTGACAAATTGCCCACTCCAAATTGATTGAGTTGGGTTGAGTTGATATGGAGATAATTTAAATCGTTGCATTAGTCAGGCGAATCCTGTGGAACGCAACCTTAACTTATATAAAGTTATTTGTGTTATTAGAGGATTTTACATATTGTGATAGCGTAGCCGTTCTTAGAAACCACTTTGTTTACCCGCCTCTCTGTATAGATCGTTCTGACTGGAGCGTTCATTTCCATGGTGCGTGCTATGTGAATTTGTCAGGAACTGGATGGTTTTCGTCGGATTGAGTCTCGCCGTTCTATGAGCACAATTCTTCTTTCCAGAGTATCCATCGATTATTTGACGTCATATGATACCATAATCAGCTAAGCGGCTTGTAGGATGACGTCACAATCATTACATCATAGATTATTATATTAGGTCCGTCTTTAAATCTTAATAATCCGACACGTTATAAGAATTGTATGTCTATACTATTTAATAAACATGCAGCAACAGCAGTCAGTCAAAATATTTTCAAAATATTCAACATCTTACCTGTATAGTTTTCTGGAAATTGATATTCAAGGAGTTCAGAGATCGATTGATCGCAACACGAGCGAGGTGTGGGTGGAGTTTAGCTAGAGATGGGCGGGGCATGGCTAAAAATGGAATGGTCCATCTGCCGATTTCCTATCCAATGGTTCTGTGGAGTGAATCTATTGTCATCGAAGAATCTGCGAATTCGGTTCAAAGTCTCCACACTGAATCATGGGAACTCGATCAATTAACTATTTTAGAGCACTCCTCAGAAGTGATCGAAACCATGGATGGATCAATCCTGGCCAGCCAAGATAGGCCATCACTCTGATCCATCTCTGAGGAAGACACCACCGTAAACACATCACCCATTGATCTGCCTACAGGTTTACCAACAGGGTCACCTGGCTAGGAGCCACTGTTGGATAGCCATGAGCACTGGTACTGTTTCACTGCCACCCCATGCAACAAAGCATTCCAGGAAGTAGGCCTGCATGGAAAACCATGCGGACCGTGAGGACCCATGGCCGTTCCAGAACCGGGCTATGCCCCATGTCTAGCCACTGGCTCAGGCGTGATAGGTGAGTACCATGCCTGGCCAACAACACACGTCACTGAGTCGATCTGTGGCAAACCAAGCGTGACGCGATGGGTACCTGGTACTGGTGCAGCCTCAACCATGGGCAGAGCGGCTGCCATGACCTGCACCAAGCCAGACACATGTAGGGCAGTCCAGGATGGAATCGAACACCATATGCTCCATCCGCATCATCTTCCCCCATGGCATCCTCATCCTCCGAATCCGAAGAGTCATCATCGGATGAAGACACGCTGGAGCCATCATGGTGAATGGCTCCCACACCTGATCAACCAGCTACCGTGACTGGACCACCCGGGGTTTGTCACGGAGCAGCAGAAATTGGCATGCCAGAGCCCAACGGGAGTGCCAGGGTGGGGCCATACGTGATGGCACCCCTGATAGCCAGTCCAGGACCCTGTCCGAGAACAGCGTCCATACCAACTACGGGAAGTGGTTGCGCCACAGCCTTCAGAATAAGGGATGACACCAACGTAGTAATCCAAGTAAATCCGATCGAAGAAAAGGCACAAGTAAACATTGGGCACATTGTATTTTATTGATATTTTCCTCAGAACAAAATGGCGGTCACACTTGTTGGTTATGCAAACAAAAGTGGCCTGTTCATGATTGTGGATATCCAGTTGCTGGGGCAGGTACCCAGTTCCAGGAACCGGATAGAGCTTATAAAATCATATAATTCTTAGGCCACATTGCCATTGTGGCTGTTATCAATAAGTAATGTAATGGTAAGTACTGATCGAAGGAGATGGAACAATTTCTTGTGCAGTAGTTCAGGCGAGTCGGTTGGCTTCAAATAAATTTTGTGGTCTAAGTAACCAGTTGTTTCATATGTTATACCTTTGTATAAAGTTACATCCAGGAGATCTGCGGACATCTCATCAATTTCATCTTTTAGTTGGATATTCGGATCATGATTATTCAATTCTTATTCTTATGCCCTGTAGGTGGGGCTTAGAATACACCTTCCGTATCCTCTGCGTGTCGTAAGAGGCGACTAAAGGAGGTAAGGGTGTGGTAATCCTGTCAGAAACCTTGAGTGCTGAAGACGGAGGTTCCGGGCCGCATGGTGCACTCTAATAATGCATGTATCCACGCACTTAATGCTTATGATCATGTCGATAGTCACTTACAGGACTGGCGGTATGATCAGCGAACGAAAAGAAGAAGATGATTATTCAAAATGTCCAGGAATTCAGTAAATTCTTCCTTACTATGTTGCCAGATCATGAAAATGTCATCGATGTACCTGCAGTAGATGAGCGACTGCTTTGGATACTTTTCGAGGACTTCCTTTTCCCACTCTGCTATGTAAAGATTAGCAAAACCTGGGCTAAAACGCTTGCCCATTGCGCAGCCACAAATTTGTTGGAAAATTTCACCAGCAAATTCAAAATCATTGACTTTCAGACTAAGCTCCAATAGAGCTATCACTTCTCTGTCTACCCTGCTGGTGTCAGGATAGTCGGCAAATGCTCTACAAATTGAATTTAGACCCTTTTCGATGTCAATGTTTGTGTACATAGCACCGATATCCAGGGTAACTAAGAAGGAATTTGGAGGGTCCGATATATTAGAGACTTGGGATAAAAAGTCTTCAGTGTTTTTCAGATAGCTAAAATCTCCATTCGCAATTGGCTGAAGCTGGTAGTCGAGAAATTCACTGATCCTCTATGATTCCGAACCACAATCTGAAATAATGGGTCACCCTGGTGATGTCTTTGTGTATATCCACGAGTCCACAGACCCGTGGATTTTAGGAAGAAGATAAAATGTACGTGGTTTTGAATCTTGTTTCGCACACAGGTATTTAAATTGTTTTTCTTTTATCTTCATGTTATCAAACATTTTTTTGAGAATTTCCTGGAATTTGTTACGGTTATTTTGCATAAGTGGTTCATTTAGTTTTCGGTAATGCTTCGGATTACTGTCTATGCACTTGTTTGATGTAGGTATCTTTATTCATTATTACAGTAGCTGATCATTTATCTGCAGATTTGATGACAATTTCATTATTTTTAGATACACTTAATAGGGTCTGGCATTTCTGAAAAGATAGATTTTGCTGACCGTTTTGAAATGTCTCATCTTTAATACGTTCAGAATAAAGTTGTATACTTTCAATGATTGCTGGGTCAACAAGTTTTAAATTTGGAGCTCAGACAGTTTTCTCAATGAATGGTGGAATGGTGGTATTAGAGTTTCGAAAAATATCTGCCAATTTCACATGGTGACCAAATTCAGCGGTTTCAGTAAAGCCATTATCTAAATCTGCATCCAAACCAGTTTTAGGTTCTGGACTTGGTACAAAGGTATATCCAAAACTGAGCAATGCCTTTTCTGTTTTGCCTAACTGAGATCCAGTTAAGTTGACAATATTACTACCCAGTCTCATTTCTGTGTAGTTGGTACCTTGACCCGAGTCTAGTTTAAATCAAGGGCCTCAAGCCAGTTATTATGCATGTCATTCGCAGGCCTCTCAGTCCAATGAATATTGTCAAACAAGACTGTTTAGACAAATAATCTTGGACTCGGGGGACTTAGTTGACGTGGCAATATGATTAATTGCCTCGAGTGCATTCTTTTCCTAAGAGGGTTGAAGCAGCAGAGTAATTTTGTTCAGTGAAGTAGATCATAGACTTTGGAAATTTCTTTCTTACCATGCTGAATAGCAACCTCGATTCTCTGAGGCTGAGATTAGATTATCCCTATCATTTATTCCTACGTTAATGACCCCTTTCTCAGGCTGGAATTTCCCTCTGTATTTACCATGACCGTTCTGAGATCATTAATCGATGCTCCAGGGAAACAGACAACCTGAGTATCTGGATGGGGATCCACATTAATCTGAGTCAAGTTTGAGGCTCCGACGATCAAGACCTTTTTGTTTAGGATAGGAAGTTGCTAATTTGACCTGATGGTGGACACATTTCTGAATTTCCAGAACTTATTATGTTCCAAAGGCGTGAGTTTCTTTGGTCGTGAGCATGTAGACAGTTTGAAACCTGGTTGAGGGACCTTCTGTGCAGCTTGGGTCCTTGGACCAGGCTGTTTGCTAGCACCTATCGGATTTGCCACCTCTGTGGAAGAGGAGGAAAATGCTCAGGGGAGGATGATAGTGCTGGTGGTGGTGGTGAGTCTGGTATAGGGATCATAGAGGGATCCACTGTAATGTAGTTACTGTTGTCACTGGATGTGCCAGGGAGAGAGCTAATGGGTGACGGTCGTTTATCTGGACCTTTAGTGGTGGTGAAGTCTCCGCAGGGGTAGCATGTGTTGGTTTGCTAACATATTGACAATTTGGACCAAGTGGTCTAATAAAGTCAGAGAAACCTGAGATGGCATTGTGGTCCAGTTTTCTGTGATAATTGTTTTTGGCTCAATGGATTGCAGTGGACTTTGCCAGACCGAGATCTAAACTTGGGTGCGTTTCGGCTGAGATTAGCTCAGAACAGAGGACACCTAATTGACAGTTATAATGGCAAACCTATGTTTTAATCATTGCTTTCGCCCATTCGAAGCTGGCATTATGAATGTCAAAGTGGACCTCAGCATCTGGCATGCTCGGTTTGCAGAAGTCTGTCAAACTCTTGACCTGTCGACCGAGAACATTTGGCAATGTGTCACTGTCTAAATGCTTGTTTACTACACCAAGGTGGTGAAAGCATTGAATTACCATGTAATATGCATTGACCATGCATGCATTGGGGAATGATTGGTGGTGTGAATCAGAGTCATCACCACCCCCTTCGTCTACCCTTGCGCAGTCTAGCCATTGTATCACAATCAATTATAACCAATCAATCAATCAATCACAGTCAATAAGTCAATCAATCAATCGATCAATCACTCACAATCAATCACAATCAATCACAATCAATCACAATCAATCACAATCAATCACAATCAATCACAATTAATCAATCAATCACAATCAATCACAATCAATCACAATCAATCACAATCAATCACAATCAATCACAATCAATCACAATCAATCACAATCAATCACAATCAATCACAATCAATCACTCAATCAATCACTCAATCAATCACAATCAAACAATCACAATCATTCAAAATAAATCACAAATCAGTCAAAATCAATCAATCAATCAAAATCAATCAGACATAATCAATCAAAATCAATAACTCACAATTAATCAAAATTAATCACTCACAATCAATCACAATCAATCACAATCAATCACAATCAATCACAATCAATCACAATCAATCACAATCAATCAATCACACTCAGTCAATCACAATCAATCAATCACAATCAATCAACCAAAATTACAAAAAACAATCAATCAAAATCACAACAATCAATCACAATCACAATCAATCAATCACAATTAATGACAATCAATCACAATCAATCCCAGTCAATCAATCAATCACAATCAATCACAATTAATCACAATCAATCACAATCAATCACAATCAATCACAATCAATCACAATCAAGCGCAATCAATCACAAACAATCACACTCAAGCGCAATCAATCGCAATCAATCACATTCAATCACAATCGATCAAATCAAATCACAATCAATCACAATCAATCACAATCAGCCAATCAAAATCACAACAACTCAGTCACATTCACAATCAATTCAATCAATCCCAGTCAATCAATCACATTCAATCACAATCAATCACAACCAATCACAACCAATCACAATCAATCACAATCAATCAAAATCAATCACAATCAATCACAATCAATCACAATCAATCACAATCATTCACACTAATTCACAATCAATCACACTCAATCACAATCAATCACAATCAATCACAATCAGTCAATCACAACAACTCTGTCACAATCACAATCAATCCCGGTCAATCAATCACAATCAATCACAATCAATCAAAATCAATCACAATCAATCACAATCAATCACAATCAATCACAATTATTCACTCATTCACAATCAATCACAATTATTCAGGATCAATCACAATCAGACACTCAAAATCAGAACAACTCAGTCACAATCACACTCAATCCAATCAATCCCAGTCAATCAATCACAATCAATCACAGTCATTCAGTCATTCACAATCAATCATAATCAATCATAATCAATCACAATCAATCACAATCAATCACAATCAATCACAATCAATCACAATCAATCATAATCAATCATAATCAATCGAATCAATCCAGGTCAATCAATCAAAATCAATCAATTCAATCACAATCAATCACAATCAATCACTATCGATCACAATCAAGTCTTCAATAAAATCACTCAGACACCGCTAACTAAGCAAATAGTCAGTCAGACAAACTCCAATGCAGCCATGCAGTAAATCAGTACAAACTGCTACCAGGCACGCATACTACAAGTGGTAGGTTTGTCAGCTAGTCTGTCTGTCTGTATATATATTTCAAATCCAAGAGGGCCCAATTTACAAAGCTGAAATAAGAGAAATGTGGTTAGTAGCAATGATTAGTGACATGATAATATTTAATAATTAAGGACAGGCAATACAAGAATATCAAAATAAATATTTTAAATTACTCACAGTAATTCAGCAATATACAGCAATAGACATTTTACATTGCCAGAAGGCTGAAAGCGTTTCATGTGTAGCACTTCTTCAAGCAACATTAAAGGATAACTAATCTGAACTCACGATAGCTGTTCAGGTGATCTAACATGCCAGTCATAAACTATGGTGGCAATGTCAAGCTATTCATCATGCCCCTTAAGAGAGATATTCAGGCTTTAGTAGCTAAATGTTGTTACATTTCTACAGACCATGATGGCTGTCATGATTTAGTTTTCAACCAATCAGAAAAATTGCGTGCCTGCTTCGGGATATAGCTCAGTCATAGAGGCGCCAGCTATAGTTTGGCAGTGTGGTATAAAAGCAATCATACAGGTAAGCGTTTTAAAATTTTGAAACTAATTTGACTGGAGGTTGTTGCTGCCATATTACATAATAAAGAATGTAATGCCTTGGCACTTACATGACGTCACACACTATTGCTTGAGGAGAAAAAATGGTGGCGATCACTGTTCGACAGTAAGTAAGTAAGTGAGTAAGCAAACAAGCAAGCAAGCAAGCAAGGAGAAGGAAGTGATGGGGAGGGCGAATGAAGGAGGGGAGGGGGACGAAGGAAGGTATAAAGGACTGAAGGAAGCAAGCATGAAAATAAGGAAGGGAAGGAGGGAGGGATGGAGGAAGGGAGTATGGAAGGAAGGAAGGAAAATAAAATAAATAAATGCGTAAGTAAATAAATAAATAATTCTTTGGCGCCCCGGTTGGCGCCTCGGGGTTGTAGCCCCATTAGGCCATGACTTAATCGGGCTCTGCTTATTAATTTCAATAAATTTGAGATATTAGGTTTCTAAGTTCAATGCATTAAAATGCGATAATTGTTTTTATTTGTGCCCCTTATTCTTCGGAGACCTAGGGCTGTAGCTCCATTACCACTTGGATTAACGCGGCTGTGCTTATGTATCTCTAAGCATACTTTAAGCCTACTTACAATTTGTTTTTGCCTCAGACGTGGGTATACACCCTGCAGGAAACGCTGTCCGATGTCGAAAACACGTACCAGCCGCATTAGGAGGACTCCAATGACCCCATGTGCCAAAGACGCAACCTGAAGCATAAATAATATCTCAAAGTTATACTTATATTATTAAAACAATATTAAAGTTTACTAGGCCCTATATAGATTGCCTCCATCTGAAATGTCATTTACCATATAAATTCGACTAAATGTTGTAGCAGTCGTCTAAACCGTTCACGACGAAATCGTCCAAAACATAACTATGCAGGGTATTGTGGAATGCACATTTGCAGGTGAGGAGATGATTTTTAGAAATTTTACCGCTGAAATGACTGGCTCAATAACCGAGCCAGCCATTCCAGTGGTAAATTCTAAAAAATAGACATCTCATAGACCTGCAAATGGATATTTAATAAGCAAATATTTTTATATTCTTGAATAAATTTAAACATTAAAGGGCTAAGTCTGCTGATAATGGTAAGATGATCCGCAAGGAGTTGGGCTATTGTTGACAAGTCTCCGCACGCAAATGCGCTTCATCGCGCCCAACTGCAATGAAATGAATCGCATTTATGTACGAAAGCTTAACCCTTTCGCGATGAAGTCGGCCAAAACCAGCGTTTGTAGTGGTCTTGGAAATGTCCATTTGTAGTCAAAGGGAAGACTATTTTTGAAAATTTACCACTGGAATGACTGGGTCGATAACTGCGCCAGTCATTCCAGTGATAAATTTTCAAAAATAGTCTTCCTTTGGACTACAAATGGACATTCGATAAGTAAATATTTTAATTTTTTGGAACAAATTTAGTCATTAAAAAGCTTAAAGAAAAATTATAAAGTTAGTCTTAAACGTAAGTATCACCTTTTGAATAATTCTAAATTTAGTGACTGGTGGTATATAAGGCTACACTAACTTAGTGCTTGGAGCCGGATAACAGCGTAGGCTAGCACATCCTTAGTAACAAAGTCGGCTATTTTGACAGGCTAAGAAAATTGGTATTTTGGGACACTAAATCCATAAAAGCTGACATTTCCACGGCCACATTTTGCAGATTCGATAAGTGCCACTTTATCGAATCTGCAAAATGTGGCCGCGGAAGCATCAGCGTTTATGGTTTTATAGTTTGGCAGTGTGGTATAAAAGCAAGCATACAGGTAAGCGTTTTAATATATTGAAACTAATTTGACTGGAGGTTGTTGCTGCCATATTACATAATAAAGAATGTAATGCCTTGGCACTTACATGACGTCACACACTATTGCTTGAGGAGAAAAATGGTGGCGATCACTGTTCGACAGTAAGTAAGTAAGTGAGTAAGCAAACAAGCAAGCAAGTAAGGAGAAGGAAGTGGAGGGGAGGGCGAGGGAAGGAGGGGGGGGACGAAGGAAGGTATAAAGGACTGAAGGAAGCAAGCATGAAAATAAGGAAGGGAAGGAGGGAGGGATGGAGGAAGGGAGTATGGAAGGAAGGAAGGAAAATAAAATAAATAAATGCGTAAGTAAATAAATAAATAATTCTTTGGCGCCCGGTTGGCGCCTCGGGTTGTAGCCCCATTAGGCCATGACTTAATCGGGCTCTGCTTATTAATTTCAATAAATTTGAGATATTAGGTTTCTAAGTTCAATGCATTAAAATGCGATAATTGTTTTTATTTGTGCCCCTTATTCTTCGGAGACCTAGGGCTGTAGCTCCATTACCACTTGGATTAACGCGGCTGTGCTTATGTATCTCTAAGCATACTTTAAGCCTACTTACAATTTGTGTTTGCCTCATACGTGGGTAGACACCATGCAGGAAACGCTGTCCGATGTCGAAAACACGTACCAGCCCCATTAGGAGGACCCCAAGGACTCCATGTGCCAAAGACGCAACCTGAAGCATAAATAATACCTCAAAGTTATACTTATATTATTAAAACAATATTAAAGTTTACTAGGCCCTATATAGATTGCCTCCATCTGAAATGTCATTTACCATATAAATTCGACTAAATGTTGTAGCAGTCGTCTAACCCGTTCACGACGAAATCGTCCAAAACAGAACTATGCAGGGTATTGTGGAATGCACATTTGCAGGTGTGGAGATGATTTTTAGAAATGTTACCACTGAAATGACTGGCTCAATAACCGAGCCAGCCATTCCAGTGGCAAATTCTAAAAAATAGACATCTCATAGACCTGCAAATGGATATTTAATAAGCAAATATTTTTATATTCTTGAATAAATTTAAACATTAAAGGGCTAAGTCTGCTGATAATGGTAAGAGGATCCGCAAGGAGTTGGGCTATTGTTGACAAGTTTCTGCGCGCAAATGCGCTTCATCGCGCCCAACTGCAATGAAATGAATTGCATTTATGTACGAAAGCTTAACCCTTTCGCGATGAAGTCGGCCAAAACCAGCGTTTGTAGTGGTCTTGGAAATGTCCATTTGTAGTCAAAGGGAAGACTATTTTTGAAAATTTACCACTGGAATGACTGGGTCGATAACTGCGCCAGTCATTCCAGTGATAAATTTTCAAAAATAGTCTTCCCTTGGACTACAAATGGACATTCGATAAGTAAATATTTTTATTTTTTGGAACAAATTTAGTCATTAAAAAGCTTAAAGAAAAATTATAAAGTTAGTCTTAAACGTAAGTATGACCTTTATAATAGTTCTAAATTTAGTGACTGGTGGTATATAAGGCTACACTAACTTAGTGCTTGGAGCCGGATAACGGCGTAGGCTAGCACATCCTTAGTAACAAAGTCGGCTATTTTGACAGGCTAAGAAAATTGGTATTTTGGGACACTAAATCCATAAACGCTGAAACTTCCACGGCCACATTTTGCAGATTCGATAAGTGCCACTTTATCGAATCTGCAAAATGTGGTCGCGGAAGCATCAGCGTTTATGGTTTTAGTGTACCAACTTTGGATAAACAGGAAACTAAGAAAATGACAACATCACACAGAATGATAACAAATATATAGAATGGGGTAGATCGTCCCCATAACAACTTGGACATCCCCACGCCACCCCCACCAACCAACCCCTATCCATACTAGCCTATCTATCCTAATGTAATAAAAAATTCCGAGTCGGTCAGTCTCTTTCCCCACCACCCACCCCCTATTTTCCCAGAGATATTTACGGGTGGAGACTGGACCCGAACCCTAGGCATTAGTTAGTGTGCACTCTTCCCCCAGCGCAGTGGCTGTGCAGGAGTTCCCGTGCTTTGTCATACCATTCATGCACGAATGGGGCGTATTACTGTACATGGGGATATAAATTTGCGCTAAATAGGACCAGTGATTAACCAAATAGTGTTTCTTTGAAACTGCTAAGATGGAGTGTTTATGCTTCTTTATCATGGAATTTGCCAATGATTTCGATTGCGAAAATCGTTTTGGAATCGACTCACTATTTACTGAGTTATTTAGGATTGAAGTTTTCTGCTCACCATGTTCAGGGGATATTTTGGGAGAATGTACTTGGCGTGCCAACCGAGGGTCACGTCACTGGATTCCCGCTCCATCCCAATCGTGGAGATTGGACCTTCATCTTGAGCATGTCTTTCTATATATTAAAAGCGTCTGATATATATATATATATAAAGGTCGATATCCTCGCCTGCTTTCAGCATGGACCCCCCCCCCCCCACCTCCCCCACCCCACCCCACTGCTCTACCGAACGTCTAGCATCATCAGGACTATGCATAAATGAGAATAGAAAAATCGTTTACTGGAGTCTTTATAGCCTTTTTCGGCAGTGGCAATGCCAGGTGGCGGACCAGTGTCTGTAGAACTTCTTTAAGAACATCAAACTTTACTAGGCCAAATTGGCTGCTCTGTGGTCAGAAAAGCAGAAAATCAATATTTATTTATCCAGAGACTTTTCCTCTTCGATCCGATTAATCATTCTTCAGTCCTGTAGTCCACCACATTTCGCTAGGGTGAGTCTGGCAAAGAGGTATCAAGAAGTTACCAGTTACACTAGAACTGTTCTTGTCATTATCAAGCTGGCGGACACTGATCAGTGAACTTATAGCAGCAATAGTTTATCCTCGCGTGTTGAGGTTACGGAGTTGTTCCTGTTACGTGATTTCAACGTGGATTCAATGTTGAAACAACGTCATGTGCCCGCTGGGTAGGCTCCTTGAGCGTTTTATGGTTGCTTTAGTTATTTCTCTTATTAAGTTATTCAACCCAAATTTGAACACATGTTTTTCCTGTCCTCGCAGATGTGTAGAGATTTCCGTCCCATGACGGCTGACGACGACACGTTCTCATCTGTGTAGAAATTCCTGTCTTGGGATAGTTTGAAGGGTCAGCAAATAGTTCAAATACTGATTTCTAGGGTGGTGTCTGGTAAACGTGCGAAATCCCCAACTACGGGTGACAACAATGGAAACCATTTGACAGAGAGAGCATTGCAGATGTTTTGAAAGAAGTGGTTCTTCCCCAGTGAGAAGGGATATATCTTGAGAAAGACGTTCAACTTTAATTTCAGGAGAGTGACAAATTGCCCACTCCAAATTGATTGAGTTGGGTTGAGTTGTTATTAAGATAATTTAAATCGTTGCATTAGTCAGGCGAATCCTGTGGAACGCAACCTTAACTTATATAAAGTTATTTGTGTTATTAGAGGATTTTACATATTGTGATAGCGTAGCCATTCTTAGAAACCACTTTGTTTACCCGCCTCTCTGTATAGATAGTTCTGACTGGAGCGTTCATTTCCATGGTGCGTGCTATGTGAATTTGTCCGGAACTGGATGGTTTTCGTCGGATTGAGTCTCTCCGTTCTATGAGCACAATTCTTCTTTCCAGAGTATCCATCGATTATTTGACGTCATATGATACCATAATCAGCTAAGCGGCTTGTAGGATGACGTCACAATCATTACGTCATAAATGATTATATTAGGTCCGTCTTTAAATCTTAATAATCCGACACGTTATAAGAATTGTATGTCTATACTATTTAATAAACATGCAGCAACAGCAGTCAGACAAAATATTTTCAAAATATTCAACAGCTTACCTGTATAGTTTTCTGGAAATTGATATTCAAGGAGTTCAGAGATCGATTGATCGCAACACGAGCGAGGTGTGGGTGGAGTTTAGCTAGAGATGGGCGGGGCATGGCTAAAAATGGAATGGTCCATCTCCCGATTTCCTGTACAATGGTTCTGTGGAGTGAATCTATTGTCATCGAAGAATCTGCGAATTCGGTTCAAAGTCTCCACACTAAATCATGGGAACTCGATCAATTAACTATTTTAGAGCACTCCTCAGAAGTGATCGAAACCATGGATGGATCAATCCTGGCCAGCCAAGATAGGGCATCACTCTGATCCATCTCTCAGGAATACACCACCGTAAACACATCACCCATTGATCTGCCTACATGTTTACCAACAGGGTCACCTGGCTTGGAGCCACTGTTGGATAGCCATGAGCACTGGTACTGTTTCACTTCCACCCCATGCAACAAAGCATTCCAGGAAGTAGGCCTGCATGGAAAACCATGCGGACCGTGAGGACCCATGGCCGTTCCAGAACCGGGCTATGCCCCATGTCTAGCCACTGGCTCAGGTGTGATAGGTGAGTACCATGCCTGGCCAACAACACACGTCATTGAGTCGATCTGTGGCAAACCAAGCGTGACGCGATGGGTACCTGGTACTGGTGCAGCCTCAACCATGGGCAGAGCGGCTGCCATGACCTGCACCAAGCCAGACACATGTAGGGCAGTCCAGGATGGAGTCGACCTCCATATGCTCCATCCGCATCATCTTCCCCATGGCATCCTCATCCTCCGAATCCGAAGAGTCATCATCGGATGAAGACACGCTGGAGCCATCATGGTGAATGGCTCCCACACCTGATCAACCAGCTACCGTGACTGGACCACCCGGGGGTTGGCACGGAGCAGCAGAAACTGGCATGCCAGAGCCCGACGGGAGTGCCAGGGTAGGGTCATACGTGATGGCACCCCTGATAGCCAGTCCAGGACCCTGTCCGAGAACAGCGTCGCTACCAACTACGGGAAGTGGTTGCGCCACAGCCTTCAGAATAAGGGATGACACCAACGTAGTAATCCAAGTAAATCCGATCGAAGAAAAGGCACAAGTAAACATTGGGCACATTGTATTTCATTGATATTTTCCTCAGAACAAAATGGCGG
Source organism: Chaetoderma sp. LZ-2023a (assembly GCA_034401795.1). Classification (NCBI taxonomy): domain Eukaryota; kingdom Metazoa; phylum Mollusca; class Caudofoveata; order Chaetodermatida; family Chaetodermatidae; genus Chaetoderma; species Chaetoderma sp. LZ-2023a. The sequence continues at coordinate 68,379,184 of CM067359.1, forward strand.
TCACTCTTGTTGGTTATGCAAACAAAAGTGGCATGTTCATGATTGTGGATATCCAGTTGCTGGGGCAGGTACCCAGTTCCAGGAACCGGATAGAGCTTATAAAATCATAATATTCTTAGGCCACATTGCCATTGTGGCTGTTATCAATAAGTAATGTAATGGTAAGTACTGATCGAAGGAGAAGGAACAATTTCTTGTGCAGTAGTTCAGGCGAGTCGGTTGGCTTCAAATAGATTTTGTGGTCTAAGTAACCAGTTGTTTCATATGTTATACCTTTGTATAAAGTTACATCCAGGAGATCTGCGGACATCTCATCAATTTCATCTTTTAGTTGGATATTCGGATCATGATTATTCAATTCTTATTCTTATGCCCTGTAGGTGGGGCTTAGAATACACCTTCCGTATCCTCTGCGTGTCGTAAGAGGCGACTAAATGAGGTATGGGTGAGGTACCCCTGTCAGAAACCTTGAGTGCTGAAGACGGAGGTTCCGGGCCGCATGGTGCACTCTAATAATGCATGGGTCCACGCACTTAACGCTTATGATCATGTCGATAGTCACTTACAGGACTGGCGGTATGATCAGCGAACGAAAAGAAGAAGATGATTATTCAAAATGTCCAGGAATTCAGTAAATTCTTCCTTACTATGTTGCCAGATCATGAAAATGTCATCGATGTACCTGCAGTAGATGAGCGACTGCTTTGGATACTTTTCGAGGACTTCCTTTTCCCACTCTGCTATGTAAAGATTAGCAAAACCTGGGCTAAAACGCTTGCCCATTGCGCAGCCACAAATTTGTTGGAAAATTTCACCAGCAAATTCAAAATCATTGACTTTCAGACTAAGCTCCAACAGAGCTATCACTTCTCTGTCTACCCTGCTGGTGTCAGGATAGTCGGCAAATGCTCTACAAATTGAATTTAGACCCTTTTCGATGTCAATGTTTGTGTACATAGCATCGATATCCAGGGTAACTAAGAAGGAATTTGGAGGGTCCGATATATTAGAGACTTGGGATAAAAAGTCTTCAGTGTTTTTCAGATAGCTAAAATCTCTATTCGCAATTGGCTGAAGCTGGTAGTCGAGAAATTCACTGATCCTCTATGATTCCGAACCACAATCTGAAATAATGGGTCATCCTGGTGATGTCTTTGTGTATATCCACGAGTCAACAGCCCCGTGGATTTTAGGAAGAAGATAAAATGTACGGGGTTTTGAATCTTGTTTCGCACACAGGTATTTAAATTACTTTTCTATTATCTTCATGTTATCAAACATTTTTTTGAGAATTTCCTGGAATTTGTTACGGTTATTTTGCATAAGTGGTTTATTTAGTTTTCGGTAATGCTTCGGATTACTGTCTATGCACTTGTTTGATGTAGGTATCTTTATTCCTTATTACAGTAGCTGATCCTTTATCTGCAGATTTGATGACAATTTCATAATTTTTAGATACACCTAATAGGGTCTGGCATTTCTGAAAAGATAGATTTTGCTGACCGTTTTTAAATGTCTCATCTTTAATACGTTCAGAATAAAATTGTATACATTCACTGATTGCTAGGTCAACAAGTTTTTAATTTGGAGCCCAGACAGTTTTCTCAATGAATGGTGGAATGTTGGTATTGGAGTTTCGAAAAATATCTGCCAATTTCACATGGTGACCAAATTCTGCGGTTTCAGTAAAGCCATTATCTAAATCTGCATCCAAACCAGTTTTAGGTACAAATGTATATCCATAATTGAGCAATGCCTTTTCTGTTTTGCCTAACTGATATCCAGTTAAGTTGACAATATTACTACCCAGTCTCATTTCTGTGTAGTTGGTACCTTGACCCGAGTCTAGTTTAAATCAAGGCCCTCAAGCCAGTTATTATGCATGTCATTCGGAGTCCTCTCAGTCCAAAACTTTCATATGGAAAGGTCGGATGATCACAATGCATCAGTTATGAAATCGCTCCTAGAAACTTCGTGTTTGGAGCAACATGTCAGAAGTCCTACTCATACGAAAGGTCATTTACTTGACCTCGTTATAACACGATCTAACGAATCACTCGTAAGCAATGTAAATGTAGACAGTGGTGCAATAACGTCTGACCATGCGTTCGTTACATTCGATCTGACACTTGCTAAACCACCCCTGCCGAAGAAGACTGTTTATTACAGGAACTTACGGTCACCACCTCTTCCATTAATTCAATCAGATATTCTATCATCTACTCTGTACAGTAATCCATCTGATGATTTATCACAATTAGTCAATCAGTACAATAGTGAGTTGCGAGACATTATAGATAGGCATGCCCCTCTCAAAACTAAGGTAATCGTGGTTCGGCCTCAAGCACCGTGGTACACCAGTGAAATTAAACATGCCAAACAGCTGTGTCGTAAACTAGAACGTCTGGCCCGCAAAACTCAGTTAGAAGTTCATCGCCAAGCATATGCACATCGGCGCAAAACTATTACCTCCATGATCATTACTGCAAAACAGGAATACTATTCTAAACTAGTGTCTGACAATGCAAGTGATCAGAGAAAACTGTTTTCAGTGTTTAATAAATTGCTCCACAAGGGCATAGGTAGCAATGTCTTGCCCCAACATAAGGATGCTGACAGAATTGGCTGACAGATTTGCAAACTACTTCTTTGACAAAATAGAATTGATTCGTAGTAACATTCTAAAACATGCTGACTATACAGGGCTGAGCGACAGCACCGTATCGCCACTTGATTGTACAATGACGTGTTTCAAACACCCCTGCTTCTGCTGACGAGGTCTTGGCAATTATTCGCAGTTCTCCAACAAAATCATGCGCATTGGATCCACTTCCAACATATCTACTCAAAGACTGCATTCAGGAGGTATTGCCTGCGATAACTAAAATAATTTACATGTCAATGGAAATGGGTACTGTGCCGCACGATTTTAAAACCGCAAATGTGATGCCTTTATTAAAGAAACCGTCGTTGGATCCAAATATGCTGTCTAACTATCGCCCAGTGTCCAACCTCCCCTATGTCTCAAAACTCCTAGAAAAAGTCGTAGCTAATCATCTTAACAACCATTTGGAAGTAAACAATCTGCTTGAACCATATCAGAGCGCATACCGAAAGCTTCACAGCACCGAGACGGCACTAGTTCGTGTGCAAAATGACATTTTGTGTTCAATGGACGAACGTATGTGTGTGATATTGGTGTTACTAGACTTATCGGCCGCATTCGACACCATCGATCATACAATTATGTTGTCGCGTCTACAGGAACTGGGCCTTGCCGGCACTGTCCTTTCTTGGTTCGAGTCCTATCTCAAATGTCGCCGTCAAACTGTCTTCATAAACAACTCCAAATCATCCGATGGTACATTGACTTCCGGTGTGCCTCAAGGATCCGTTTTGGGGCCCCTGCTGTTTACAATATATACATCACCACTTGGTCGATTACTGCAAAAGCACGGAGTCGAGTATCATTTCTACGCTGATGACACGCAGCTATATATAGCCTTCCGCCCAAATAGTCAATTTGATGCTCGTGAGAGATTAGAACTTTGCATTCGCGATGTAAAACTCTGGATGCTTAACAATTTTCTACAGCTAAACGATAAAAAAAACTGAAATACTGCTTATCTCGTCACGGCAACTCCGACCAAAACTTGACATAGAGCATCTTCAAATTGGTGACAAAAACATTTCTTTTAACTCTAGTGCAAGGAACATTGGTGTCATATTCGATGACTCGATGTCCATGAACAAACATGTTACGTCCCTCTGTCAATCGCTATTTTTCACATTCAGAAACATTAACAAAATTAGAAAATTACTGACAGCAGATGCCACTAAGACCCTCATTCACGCCTCTATAACATCCAAATTAGACTATGGAAATGCATTGCTAGCAGGAATTACATCAGAGCAGATACAACGTCTCCAGAGGGTGCAGAACACGGCAGCACGGATAATAACACGAACCAAGCGAACAGACCACATAACACCAGTACTCAAACAACTCCATTGGCTTCCTGTGAGAGAGCGCATACAGTATAAAATCGTGCTTCTCGTTTACAAATGTTTACATGGACTAGCCCCACAGTATCTATCTATTTTAATTACAAAGAGAATTGCACCTCGGTCCCTAAGATCAAGTGATCAGACATTATGTGTGGTCCCTTCTACTAATTTAGTTGTTGGACAGCGTGCATTTTCGAATTCCGGTCCAAGACTTTGGAATAATCTACCTGCCCATATCCGAAACTGTCACAAAATTGAGCCTTTTAAATCTAGCCTAAAAACGTATCTTTTTCATCTTATTCATTAAAATTTGTAAAGCGCCTTTGAGCGATTAATTTCGGAATTGGCGCTCTAGAAATATTTACATACATACTTACATACATACAATGAATATTGTCAAACAAGACTGTTTAGATAACTAAGCTTGGACTCGGGGGACTTAGTTGACGTGGCAGTACGATTAATTGCCTCGAGTGCATTCTTTTCCTGAGAGTGTCGAAGCAGCAGAGTAATTTTGTTCAGTGAAGTAGATCATAGACTTTGGAAATTTCTTTCTTACCATGCTGAATAGCAACCTCGATTCTCTGAGGCTGAGATTAGATTATCCCTATCATTTATTCCTACATTGATGACCCCTTTCTCAGGCAGGAATTTCCTTCTGCATTTACCAATGACCGTTCTGAGATCATTAATCGATGCTCCTGTGAAACAGACAACCTGAGTATCTGGATGGGGATCCACATTAATCTGACTCAAGTTTGAGGCTCCGACGATCAAGACCTTTTTGTTTAGGATAGGAAGTTACCAATTTGACCTGTTGGTGGACACATTTCTGAATTTTCCGAACTTATTATGTTCCAAAGGTGTGAGTTTCTTTGGTCTTGAGCATGTAGATGGTTTGAAACCTGGTTGAGGGACCTTCTGTGCAGCTTGGGTCCTTGGACCAGGCTGTTTGCTAGTACCTATGGGATTTGACACCTCTGCGGAAGAGGAGGAAAAAGCTCAGGAGAGGATGATAGCGCTGGTGGTGGTGAGTCCGGTATAGGGATCATAGAGTGATCCACTGTAATGTAGATACTGTTGTCCCTGGATGTGCCAGGGAGAGAGCTAATGGGCGACGGTCATTTATCTGGACGTGTTTGTGGTGGTGAAGTCTCTGCAGGGGTAGCATGTGTTGGTTTGCTAACATATTGACAATTTGGATCAAGTGGTCTAATAAAGTCAGAGAAACCTGAGATGGCATTGTGGTCCAGTTTTCTGTGATAATTGTTTTGGATGATTGCAGTGGACTTTGTCCGACCGAGGTCTAAATTTGGGTGAGTTTCGGCTAAGATTAGCTCAGAACAAAGGACACCTAGTTGACAGTTATAATGGCGAACCCATGTTGTAATCATTGCTTTCGCCCATTCGATGCTGGCATTATGAATGTCAAAGTGGACTTCAGCATCTGGTATGTTTGGTTTGCAGAAGCCTGTCAAACTCTTGACCTGTTAACCGAGAACATTTGGCAATGTGTCAATGTTCAGATGCTTGTTCACTACACCAAGGTGGTGAAAGCATAGAATTACCATGTAATATGCATTGACCATGCGTGCATTGGGGAATGATTGGTGGTGTGAATCAGAGTCATCACCACCCCTTCGTCTACCCTTGCGCATTCTAGCCATTGTATCACAATCAATTACAACCAATCAATCAAGCAATCACAGTCAATGAATAAATAAATAAATAAATAAATAAATAAATCAATCACAATCAATCACAATCAATCACAATCTATCACAATCAATCACAATCAATCACAATCAATCACAATCACAATCAATCACAATCAACCACAATCAATCACTCAATCAATTACAATCAATCAATCGCAATCATTCAAAATAAATCACAAATCAGTCAAAATCAATCAATCAATCAAAATCAATCAGTCCCAATCAATCACAATCAATCAGTCACAATCAATCACAATCAATCAATCACACTCAGTCAATCACACTTAATCAATCACAATCAATCAATCACAATCAATCAAAATCAATAACTCACAATTAATCCAAATTAATCACTCACAATCAATCAAAATCAATCAGTCACAATCAATCACAATCAGTCAATTACACTCAGTCAATCACAATCAATCAATCAAGATCAATCAATCAAAATTACAACAACCAATCAATCAAAATCACAACAATCAATCACAATCACAATCAATCAATCACAATCAATCAATCAAAATTACAACAATCAATCAAAATCACAGCAATCAATCACAATCAATAACAATCAATCGCAATCAATCGCAATCAATCGCAATCAATCGCAATCAATCGCAATCAATCCAATCAATCCCAGTCAATCCCAGTCAATCCCAGTCAATCAATCGCAATCAATCGCAATCAATCGCAATCAATCACAATCAATCGCAATCAATCGCAATCAATCACCATCAATCACAAGCAATCACAATCAATCACAATCAATCACAATCAGCCAATCAGAATCACAACAACGCAGTCACAATCACAACCAATCCAATCAATCCCAGTCAATCAATCAAATTCAATCACAATCAATCACACTCAATCACAATCAATTACAATCAATCACAATCATTCACACTCATTCACACTCATTCACAATCAATCACAATCAATCACAATCAGTCAATCAAAATCGCAACAACTCAGTCACAATCACAATCAATCCAATCAAACCCAGTCAATCAATCACTATCAATCACAATCAATCACAATCAATCACAATTATTCACACTCATTCGCAATCAATCACAATAAATCACGATCAATCACAATCAGTCAATCAAAATCACAACAGCTCAGTCACAATCACAATCAATCCAATCAATCCCAGTCAATCAATCACAATCAATCATAATCAATCATAATCAATCACAACCAATCACAATTAATCACAATCAATCCTAATCAATCTCAATCAATCCAATCAATCCCGGTCAATCAATTACAATCAATCACAATCAATCACAATCAATCCCAGTCATTCACAATCAATCACAATCAATCAAAATCAATCAATTCAATCACAATCAATCACAATCAATCACTATCGATCACAATCAAGTCTTCAATAAAATCACTCAGGCACCACTAACTAAGCAAATAGTCAGTCAGACAAACTCCAATGCAGCCATGCAGTAAATCAATACAAACTGCTACCAGGCGCGCACACTACAAGTGGTAGGTATGTCAGCTAGTCTGTCTGTCTGTATGTGTATATATTTCAAATCCAAGAAGGCCCAATTTACAAAGCTGAAATAAGAGAAATGTGGTTAGTAGCAATGATTAGTGACATGATAATATTTAATAATTAAGGACATCTAATACAAGAATATCAATATAAATATTTTTAATTACTCACAGTAATTCAGCAATATAGAGCAATAGACATTTTACATTGTCAGAGGGGTGGAAGCATTTCATGTATAGCACTTCTTCAAACAACCTTAAAGGATAACTAATCTGAACTCACGATAGCTGTTCAGGTGATCGAATATGCCAGTCATAAACTATGCAGGCAATGCTATGCTATTCATCATGCCGCTTAAGAGAGATATTCAGGCTTTAGTAGCTAAATGTTGCTACATTTCTACAGCCTATGATGGCTGTCATGATTTACTTTTCAACCAATCAGGAAAATCCTAGTGTGCCTGCTTCGGGATATAGCTCAGTCATAGAGGCGCCAGCTATAGTTTGGCAGTGTGGTATAAAAGCAATCATACAGGTAAGCTGTTGAATATTTTGAAACTAATTTTCAAAATATTCAATGAGATGAATATTACATAATAAAGAATGTAATGCCTTGGTACTTACATGACGTCACACACTATCGTTTGAGGAGAAAAAAATGGTGGAGATCACTGTTCAACTTTTGCGCGATATTACAAAGCAAATACTTGTGATACAGAAACGGGAATTTGACAGGATATGAATAATCTGGAATCTATAAACCATAATATATTGGTGCAGTATAACATTTGAGATGAGATTAGCATCGCTTTAATGACAAATCTACCAGTCCAACATTTTGCCTTACTATTTATTAAGCAAGTGAATGTCTTTGAAACCGACTAATTTTCATTAAAATTATTCAGTTGTTTGCTTTAAAGGACCACCCACACCTCGCTCATGTTGGGATCGATTGATCTCTGAACACCTTGACTATCAATTTCCAAAGAAACCACACAGGTAAGCTGTTGAATATTTTGAAACTAATTTGACTGGGTGCTGTTGCTGCTGGCAGCAACAGCGCCCAGTCAATTAGTTTCAAAATATTCAACAGCATGTTTATTAAATAGCAAAGAATTACAAAGACATACAATTCATACAACATGTCGGACTTTTTTAGACGGATGGATGGTCTGGAAAGGTGAGTTGATCTCTGGATTAATGAGCTGGTTTCACAATGGGAAGGGGTTAAAGATTGAGAGCCGTGTTTGGCGGTGGAATGCTTCACAGTTCAAAGTGGTGCCAGTGACTGTCTTTTATGTGAATACTGAGTAGATTTGAAAGATGTTATAGGCCTTTTCAAAGTTTATTAATTTAAAGCCCAAAGTAAGCTATGAAGTAAGTCAGTCAGTCAGTGAGTGAGCGAGTGAGTGAGCGTGTGAGCGAGTGTGAGCGAGTGAGTGAGGCAGTAAGTAAGTAAGTGAGTAAGCAAGCAAACAAGCAAGCAAGGAGAAGGAAGTGGAGGGGAGGGCGAGGGAAGGTATAAAGGAAAGAAGCAAGCATGAAAATAAGGAAGGGAAGGAGGGATGGATGTAGGGAGGGAGTATGGAAGGAAGGAAGGAAAATAAAATAAATGCCTAAGTAAATAAATAAATAATTCTTTGGCACCCGGTTGGCGCCTCGGGGTTGTAGCCCCATTAGCCCGTGACTTAATCGGGCTCTGCTTATTAATTTCGATAAATTTGAGACATTAGGTTTCTACGTTCAAAGCAGTAAAATGCGATAATTGTTTTTATTTGTGCCCCTTATTCTTCGGAGACCTAGGGCTGTAGTTCCATTACCACTTGGATTAACGCGGCGTGCTTATTTATCTCTAAGTATACTTTAAGCCTACTCACGATTTTTGCGTGACTGAGACGTGGGTACACACACTGTTCCTGCAGGAAACGGTCTCACTGTCCGATGTCGAAAAGACATACCATGCGCATTAGGAAGACTCCAAAGACTCCATGGGCCAAAGAGGCAACCTAAAGCATAAATAATATCTCAAAGTTATACTTATATTATTAAAACAATATTAAAGTTTACTAGGCCCTGTATAGATTGCCTCCATCTGAAATGTCATTTACCATATAAATTCGACTAAATGTTGTAGCAGTCGTCTAACCCGTTTACGACGAAATCGTCCAAAACAGAACTATGCAGGGTGTTGTGGAATGTACAAGTGCAGGTGAGGAGATGATTTTTAGAAATGTTATCACTGAAATGACTGGCTCAATAACCGAGCCAGCCATTCTAGTGGTAAATTCTCAAAAATAGACATCTCATAGACCTGCAAATGGATATTTAATAAGCAAATATTTTTATATTCTTGAATAAATTTAAACATTAAAGGGCTAAGTCTGCTGATAATGGTAACAGGATCCGCAAGGTGTTGGGCTATTGTTGACAAGTCTCCGCGCGCAAATGCGCTTCATTGCGCCCAACTGCAATGAAACGAATCGCATTTATGTACGAAAGCTTAACCCTTTCGCGACGAAGACGGCCAAAACCAGCCTTTGTAGTGGTCTTGGGAATGTCCATTTGCAGGCCAAGAGAAGACTATTTTTGAAAATTTACCACTGAAATGACTGGCTCGATAACCGAGCCAGTCATTTCAATGATAAATTTTCTAAAATAGTCTTCCCTTCGACTATATATGGACATTCGATAAGTAAATATTTTAATTTTTTGGAACAAATTTAGTCATTAAAAGCTTAAAGAAAAATTATACAGTTAGTCTTAAACGTAAGTATCACCTTTTGAATAATTCTAAATTTAGTGACTGGTGGTATATAAGGCTACACTAACTTAGTGCTTAGAGCCGGATAACAGCGTTGGTTAGCACATCCTTAGTAACAAAGTCGGCTATTTTGACAGGCTAAGAAAATTGCTATTTTGGGACACTAAAACCATAAACGCTGACGCTTCCGCGGCCACATTTTGCAGATTCGATAAAGTGGCACTTGGATAAACAGGAAACTAAGAAAATGACAATATCACACAGAATGATAACAAATATATAGAATCGGGTAGATCGTCTCCATAACAACTTGGACATCCCCACGCCACCCCCACCCACCAACCCCTACCCATACTAGCCTATCTATACTAATGTCATAAAAAAATCGGAGTCGGTCAGTCTCTTTCCCCACCACTCACCCCCTTTTTTCCCAGAGATATTTACGGGTGGAAACTGGACCCGAACCCCAGGCATTAGTTAGTGGGCAGTGGCTGGGCAGGAGTTCCCGCGCTTTGTCATGCCATTCTTGCACGAATGGGATGTATTACTGTACGCGGGGACATAAATTTGCACTAAATAGGACCAGTGATTAACTAAATAGTGTTTCTTTGAAACTGCTAAGACGGAGTGTTTATGCTTCTTTATCTTGGAGTTTGCCAATGATTTCGATTCGAAAATCGTTTTGGAATCGACTCAGTATTTACTGAGTTATTTAGGATTGAAGTTTTCCGCCCACCACGTTCGGGAGATATTTTGGGAGAATGTACTTGGTGCGCCAGACCAGGGTCACGTGACTGGATTCCCGCTCCATCCCAATCGTGGAGATTGGACCTTCATCTTGAGCACGCCTTTCTATATATTAAAAGCGTTGGATTTATATATATATATATATATATATATATATATATATATATATATATATATATATATATATATATATATATATATATATATATACATATATATATATATATATATATATGTCAACATCCTCGCCTGCTCTCAGCATGGACACACACACACCCCACAGCCCCACCTCCCCCCCCCCACCTCCACCCCCACCGCACTACCGAAAGTCTAGCATCATCAGGACTATGCATAAACGAGTACAGAAAAGTCGTTTACTGGAGTCTTTATAGCCTTTTTCAGCAGTGTCAATGCCAGGCGGCGGACCGGTGTCTTTAGAACTTCTTTAAGAACATCAAACTTTACTAGGCCAAATTGGCCGCTCTGTGGTCAGAAAAGCAGAAAATCAATATTTGTTTATCCAGATACATTTCCTCTTCGATCCGATTAATTATTCTTCAGTCCTGTAGTCCACCACATTTCGCTAGGGTGAGTCCTGCAAAGAGGCATCAAGAAGTTGCCAGTTACACTAGAACTGTTCTTGTCATTATCAAGCTGGCGGACACTGATCAGTGAACTTATAGCAGCAATAGTTTATCCTCGTGTGTTGAGGTTACGGAGTTGTTCCTGTTACTGGCTAATCCAGAGGTGTTGGACTTCGAGCCTGTGGAAACCTTCGGCGATTCTGTCTTCCACTTACCTTTCCCCTTGAATCTTGTGAATGGCCCACTGCTGTACCTGGAACTTGGTTCTTGACAAATCGGATACTTCCTGGTAACATAGAATTGGGAAGGTGATCCGGTTAGAGGCACGTTTCTTAGACATCTTGTTTCGAGTAACCTATCCTGGTCTGCTGCTTATGATTTTCCTTATCGCACTGAATGAGTGCAGGTCCTCACTTCTATTCTTTTGTACATACGTATGTCAGCTTAACTGATGGTAGATGTTCAATATTCGTATTCAGCCGATTGGTTCCTCTTATCTTAGATATCCGGTTTCGTCGGGACTTTTGGTAGCTTCATTCGAGGAAGTGACCATTTGATACCCTCCCCCGCCCCACCCCCACTCCAAGAATGAGGACGTACTTGGTCTTCCGGATGGACTCGTATCTATTGCCGGACAATTATATATATATATATAGATATATATATATATAGATATATATAGATATATATATATAGATATATATAGATATATTTATATATATATATATATATATATATATATATATATATATATATATATATATATATATATATATATATATATATATATATATATATATATATATATATATATATATATATATATATATATATATCTATATATATATATATATATATATATATATATCTATATATATATATATATATATATATATATATATATATATATATATATATATATATATATATATATATATATATATATATATATATATATAGATATATATATATATATATATATATATATATATATATATATATATATATATATATATATATATATATATATATATATATAGATATATAGATATATCCTCAATTAAGTATATTAGACGTCCAGACAGAATTATGTGTTGTACTAGGGTCAGCTTTTTAACACAATAATTAAGGGTAATTCCGTGCTATAGATTTGAGGGTTACTGGTAGTTAACATTTCGGTTTTCTGTGTCCGATCGAGCTAGCCAACTCCATTTTGTTCTTCAACCCAGCAGGCACATAACGTTGTTTCAACGTTGAATGCACGTTGAAATCACGTCATGTGCCTGCTGGGTAGGCTCCTTGAGCGTTTTATGGTTGCTTTAGTTATTTCTCTTATTAAGTTATTCAACCCAAATTTGGACACATGTTTCTGCTCTCCTCGCAGATGTGTAGAGATTTCCGTCCTACGACTGCTGATGACTGATGTCGACGGACTGTGATGACACGTTCTCATCTGTGTACAAATTCCCGTCTTGGGATAGTTTGAAGGGTTAGCTAATAGTTCAAATACTGATTTCTAGGGTGGTGTCTGGTAAACGTGCGAAACCCCCAACTACGGGTGACAACAATGGAAAACCATTTGACAGACAGAGTGTTGCAGACGTTTCGAAAGAAGTGGTTCTTCCCCAGCTTGAGAAAGACGTTCAACTTTAATTTCAGGAGAGTGGCAAATTGCCCACTCCAAATTGATTGATTGGGTTGAGTTGATATTGAGATAATTTAAACAATTGTATTAGTCAGGCGAATCCTGTGGAAGGCAATCTTAACTTATATAAAGTTATTTGTGTTATTAGAGGGTTTTACATATTGTGATAGCGTAGCCGTTCTTAGAAACCACTTTGTTTACCCGCCTCTCTGTATAGATTGTTCTGACTGGAGCGTTCATTTCCATGGTGCGTGCTATGTGGTTTTGTCCGGAACTGGATGGTCTTTGTCGGGTTGAGTCTCTCCATGCTATGAGCACAATTCTTCGAGTATCCATCGATTATTTGACGTCATATGATATCATAAACAGCAAGCGGCGTGTAGGATGACGTCACAATCATTACGTCATAATTGATTCGATTAGGTCCGTCTTTAAATCTTAATAATCCGACATGTTATAAGAAGTGTATGTCTATACTATTTAATAAACGTGCAGCAACAGCGGTCAGTCAAATTAGTTTCAAAATATTCAACAGCTTATCTGTATAGTTTTCTGGATATTCAAGGAGTTCAGAGATTGATGGATCGCAACACGAGCGAGGTGTGGGTGGAGTTTAGCTAGAGATGGGCGGGGCATGGTTAAAAATGAACGGTCCATCTGCCGATTTCCTATCCAACGGTTCTCTGGAGTGAATCTGTTGCCATCGAAGAAGCTTCGCTTCAAAGTCTCCACACCAAATCATGGGAACTCGATCAATCAACTATTTTAGAGCACTTAGTTGGTTCCTTCGTCATACGTGACGTTCAGTCTAGGAAATTGTTACTGAAGTAGGTTGGACCGGAACCTTATCCATTCGTCTGGGCATTACCACGCCATCGTTGGTTTATTATTTATATAACTCTGTCAGTATTTTACATTGGTCACTCTACATGATAGTGATCTTGGTTCATGCTTGACCATCTTGGAGTTTTATCCCTTGTTACTTTTATTTATGCAGGCACGTGCAAGGGGTCGAGGATTTATTAGCATCAGAAGACGTTTCTTACCTTTTTGGTTTCCTGACTTGTTATTCATTATTTATTATTATTTCGTTTATATGGGTCTATGACACGGCTATTATTCTAATGAAGTATTTCTACAACATATTCGTACTCAAAATTCAATATTGTTACTCCCGTCATCAAATGCATATCCTGTCCTTTTTCCGACTCATGTAATGAGGAAACCTATAATTTACATATTTGCCCGGGTTATCCCGGGTTTTCGTAGTGCGGGAGAGAATACCTATGTGTATAGTTTTTTTCATTTGTATAATGTATCCGTTATTACCACATTAGTATTTACTGATATCATCTACCAGTCAGTACTATTTAGTTGAATTGATAAAGGAGACTGCAATTGTTTTGGTTTCAATACATATTGCTAGACATCACTGTTTCTTCGTTGCGCTGAGGAAAGATTCTCGACAACTATGGATATCCCTTCTGAAAGATCTGAGTCAGAAGAGGAGGGAAGTTATTACTCCACCCCACCCCCACCCTTGATTACCTCTGGTCCACCCAGTGCCATTTTGTTCGCAGTGGAGCATCTATCGTCACAATCAAGATAAACGCTTTGGGAGCAAATTCGTTCCGCCGTTCCAATACACGGACAGATTTTTGCTTGTAGCTTGCCACACCCCACATCCTCCTCTTGGGAGCAGAACCTTGAGAACCCCAGGGGAGGGGTGGGGTGTGTTACAAATGTTGGCTATCATGCACACTAGCCGTTCTGCTATGTAGAAAGCAGGTCATGGTACAAACTACACCTGCAATGATCGTGCGACAAGATGGGATCCGTTATGGCTGAGCCAGTCGCTTATGTGAATACCTTCGAGGCCTCAGGCCTGGTACCACATCTACCGCATGACAAGCCAGAGGTGTGATGCCATAACGGATGCCCCAACACTCCTTGTCATAAGATAATATCATACTATGGCCGCCAGAATAAACAGAAAACAGAAGAGAAGCATGTACAGTACAGCTCAGAAATAACTTAGAATATTTCTGAAACAATATATGTATATAAAACGTACTGCTGAATATTTTGAACACAAGAAAAGCTCTGTTGAATATTTTGAACATAATTTGAATTGGAAGAAGCCATTGCCGTTGACATATTCAACAGAACTTTTACACAAAAGAAAACAATATATATATATATTGTTTTCTTTTATTTGGAATAATGTTAAGTTCTTTCTAATCTCTACTGTACGTATTGTGGATCTTAAAAGAAGAAGAAAAAGAAGAAGACATTACCTTTTCAAATTACTTTACCTTCCAATAGATGAGGACATGGAGCTCCCCCGGGTTGTGCTGGAAGAATAACAAACCTTACACGAACTTTGAGGTTATGGTTCGGGAAATCATACCAGATTGACCATGGTGTCACTATACAGTCTATTGGGGAACCTATAATAATAATAATAATAATAATAATAATAATAATAATAATAATAATAATAATAATAATGACTGCGACAACGACGACGACGACGACGATGACGATGACAAACAACAACAACAACAACAACAACAACAACAACAACAACAACAACAACAACAACAACAACAACAACAACAACAACAATAATAATAATAATAAAACAAAAACAATAGCGACAACGACGACGACGACGACGATGACGACGACGACGACGACGACGACGACTACGACAACAACAACAACAATGTTGTTTTGGGAGAATAATGATTGATGTTGAAAATGGGCAAATTGTTAATCAGAGCATGTATAAATGTCTGCCTTGTCAGATCACTCATTACATATTGTTTCATTAAATCCAGGTACAATAAAAAGAGGTAAAGGAATTTGGGCATTTAATGATTCATTGCCAAAGGATTTACAATATGAACATATGATTACAAATTTGATAAGTGAGTGGTCGAATAAAAACAGTATTATGATATTGGTGGCGCCATTTCCAGCTGACATTAAATCAAAATCTATTAATCCTTCAATGACTAAATTTCTTCGAAAAATTAAAATATTTACTTATTTAATGTCCATTTGCAGGCCAAATGAAGACTATTTTTGAAAATTTACCACTGAAATGACTGTCTCGGTTACCGAGCTAGTCAGTTCAGTGGTAAAATTTCAAAAATAGTCTTCTCCTGGCCTGTAAATGGACATTACTCAAAACCACTACAGGTGGCGGTTTTGGCCGGTTTCGTCATGAAGGGGTTAACAATACCAGACAAAAATCCAAGAATATAAATGCAGATAAGCAAAAATGTATATCAGGTCTTGAATTTTGGGAAGCGAAATTAAATGCAGGCGACAAACAATTTTATACAATTATACAGGCAATAAAGGTAAAAGTAAAAGCTTTTGAAATATATAAATATATAAAGGGAAAACCTTAGATCGCATGCGACCTGGAGTGGTATGAATATTCATGACGTCGTAAGCCGCGCGCATGTTTCTATGCTAATACCCGACTCCTCATTCAACGTCTGCCCCATAATAGCGCATGTACGACGGCTAAAAGGTCTGCGTTGTATGCGTTGTGCCATATATAGAATGAGATTATGCAAAGGTGTAAGCAATACATTATTTTATTAGAAAACTGTTAATTATTTTACCAACAGTTTTACTCAATGTTTAACAATGCTAGAACTTAGAAAATAAATGTTTTGCCATGTTCACACATCGAGTCCGTTTGTCAGACGATGAACCGGAATCGTTGTAATGTTGAATCTGACTGACAAATCGCTAAAGAGCTTACGACGTCATGAATATTCATAACGCTCCAGGTTGCATGTGATTTAAGGTCTTCCTATATAACGGGTATAGAGTAAGAGCATGTGAAGAGTGGGTTAAAGAAGATGATGGTAGTAATAAATTTTTTCCTTTCACTAGAACGAGAAAAAGGAAACATGAAAGGAATGAGATAATTACAAAATGAGCATGATCCTAGTTACCGGTGCTAGGGATGTACTTCAGACAGTACTAGATGCAGGCATAACACTTGGTGAACTTGAAAAAGTAGTTAAGTGTCTTAATACAGATAAAGCGATACGGTATGAGGGTATAAGCTCAGAATTTTATAAATATTTCTGGAACAATCTTAGAGTACATCTCTTGGAAATATGTAAAATGATATATGAATCTTGTCAGTTAACTCCGTCACAGCAAAGGGTTAAAAATTAGACTTATCTATAAGAAATGAAAGAAATTTTTATTATCGAATTGGCGTCCGATAACTTCATTGAAATTATTGCAAGGGTACTATCTAATTGACTAAAATCTGCCTTAGCAGGTATAATACACCAAGATAAATAGGCATGTGTACCACATAGATCAAAATGTGTTTACTTTATTTAATATGATTTCTTATGCAAATGAACAAAAGTACCTTTTTGTTTAAAGTTTTAGAAAGCGTTATGTTTGGAAACTATTTTATAAGATGGATTGAGATATTATATTCAAATCCAGAAAGATGTTTAAAGATAAATGGTATTTGACAAGATCTTTCCCTGTTAAACGGGGATGCATCAGGGGTGTTCATTTTCTGCTATTCTATACATTATGACGTTGAAACAATATGAGAAACAATTCGGCATAATCTATTAATTAAAGGTCTTACCAGTCCAAACAGTAGTATTGAACAGAAAATTTTGCAGTTTTCTGATGATATATAAATTATTATCTCAGGTACAAAGATCATTAATGAAGCTATGAAAGTATTCCAGATGTACGAAAGAGCAGCCGGCACTAAAATAAATATGGATAAATCAGGTGTTTTTATTAATGGTTCCTATAGAAATGAAAGAAGATTTGTTTTATATAATCTATGCTGTTGCGGATAAAAAAAATCACAACAGGTGGTTTTACTGTTTTAATGACTTTCAATTGGGAAAATAAGCCAGAGGAAGCTTGTAAATTGCTACAGTGTTGGAAATCTAGACATGTAACTAGTAACTGTAAAATTATGATAGCAAACTGTTTGTTTACTAGTAATTTATGCTATTAGGAATGGATTTTCATATACCTGAGAATATTTTCCTTAACATAGAATGAACCATTTCCAGTTTTATTTGGTTAGGTAAGTAATGGGTCATAAATGAGATCTTGCCTAATCTACCTGTTTTATGGTGGTTTCAATTTAGCTAATATTCATGATAAAATTAAAGCATTAGAGATTACTTTTGAAACAAAATTTTCTTTGACATCGGAAAACTGTTATAGTTTCCTATTGTATGAATTACACAAAGGTTTCCCTATGATTCATGGGCAGGATGTTTTGAACACTGAAGGACTGATCATACTAAATTTGCAAATCCTTTTATTAAATTATTACATAAAATATGGCGTGACTTAAGCATTAAAAGAAAACCAGATGATAGGAAAAAAGTAGACATCTTAGAAGAAAGTTTAATTATTAATACACATATAGTCATGATGATAATCAACCTTTCAACATTCTTTTGTTAAAGCTACAATTTTATATATACTTCAGGAAATATTAGATTTTAAATACAATTCTTCTACTGGTAACAAAATGTTTCTTATTCAATATATATATCTATATATAAAAGTTTAGCTTTAACAAAAGAATGTTGAAAGGTTGATTATCAAGTAATATTATGCTACTATACTTAGATATATTTCAGAATGTGTGATAATAAAACTGATGATTATATTTTTCAAGCCTTTATCATGTCAGTTTTATCTTACTGACAAAGAAGATAATGAACAGCAGCTAAATAGTTTGAGAACAAAATGATTTTATAGTTTTTAAGAGAATATGATGGTACACATATCAGAGCAATGAAGAGTTTCTGTGATGGTCATTTTTAACATATTGAAATCAAATTTAAGTCTCTTTTAAATACTTTTTTATTGTACAGCACGAAATGAATATAGTGAAATGGAATTTCGCATTTTTATCACAGTATTGCTATTAACAAATTACTTTGGAAAGTGAAGCAAGGAAATGACCCGTTTTGTGAATTCTGTCATACTGAAGATAATTTAGAAAATTGTTTATTAAATGGTGATTTACTGTTATGCATGTCTTCTTTTCTTCTTTTCGTTCGCTGATCATACCGCCAGTCCTAAAGTGACTATCGACATGATCATAAGCGTTAAGTGCGTGGATCCATGGTCTGGAACCTCCGTCCTCAGCACTCGAGGTTTCTGTCAGGGTTACCTCACCCTTACCTCCTTTAGTCGCCTCTTACGACACGCAGAGGATACGGAAGGTGTATTCTAAGCCCCACCTGCAGGGCCTGTTATGCATGTTATACTTCCTTATTGATATATTAACACAAACCAATGGTATACCTGTTATGACCAAATATGTGTATGCATTTGGTAATCGAGATCATTCTACATTAGCTCCAGTAAATAAATTAAATATCTATCTAATATCTCTAGCTATGTTTATAGTAATCAAAATGAAACATGGTATCAAAGATTTAGAATATATAGATGTTTTTAAAATCCATATATGTGCAGTATCAAACAAGATTAGAAATTATTCCAATGACGGCAGACAATTTAACCCGAATCATTTGTTTTTGTTGTTAGGGTGATGGGGGGGGGGGGTGAGACTGGTAGAGGCATGTCATGCAGATAAAGAAACTCACCAGGAAGTGTATTATATTGAATCTATGAACCATAATCTATCAGTGCTTAACAACATCTGAGGAGATTAGTACGGTATCCCTTTAATGCGTGTATGGTGGGGTTGCCCAGAATGGGTGTGAATGGCTAAATAGGACAGTACGTGCTGTCGGGATATTTCACTATCGTTTGGATTGAGAAATTTACACATAAGCTATGTGAACCTGACTAATATTACCTTGATCTGAAAGGCAGGCTGGTAGCTTATACCCATCAAGTTTTCTATAAAATATTCGGTATGCATTGAAAATGAATTTGTCATTATGATTAAATGAATAGGCCAGCAGTGAAACTATAGACATACACAATATTGTGCACAAATGTAATACCAATGCAAACTTTGATCAACCGTCCACAGGCAAAAATGTTAGGATGTGGATTTATGGGATATCTTCTTCTGACCCATATCCAAGGGTATCCAGGTAGTCGCATACAACGGCTCCATGGTCCCAGAATACAATAGCCATGATTTAAACTCGCAGGTGCGTTTGGATCTTTGATCGCTGAAATGAATGAAGAAAGGGTTCGTTTATAGTAATGCAGAAATAGATAGATACGTTTATAGCCATGCCCCTCCCATTCTAGCTAGGCCCAGCCCACGTTGTGTGCGTATTTGGGAATTGCGATCGATTGATATACTATAAACTCCGAATTCTCAGGATCTAAGGGTAACTATACAGGTAAGCCATTGAATAGCTAATTAGACTTGGTGCTGTTGCTGCCTATGGCAGCATCAGCGCCCAGTCAATTTAGTTTCAAAATATTTAAAAAAATCTTTTTTATATTAAATATTAAATGCATCAAAGTTATACAATTCATATACTTGACGGACGTTTCCATGTTCATGGCGGATTAGATACGCCATTCATTATACATTATTAGGTTGACGTCAACCTACATGTGGCATAATTTATTATGACGTCATATCGTTGAGTGACAAATCGAATACATCCATTACAGTCAAATCTGGAGTAGGGAATATGGTAGAATAGTTTTATGGACAGCAAAACGCTTTGAAAAGCGTGTACATGGTCATATAAAAAATAAAATAATAATAAATTGTGTGGATGAAATATGTTCAATTACGTACTATAAGACAAAGATTAATCACTAGTATACATCAGTCTGTCAGTTAGTCTGTCGGTCGCTAGATCGATCGGTCAGTCCGTTGGTTGGTTGCATGGTCACTCAGTCGGTTTGTCAAATTCTTTGGTAATTTTGGCACGGCTGCCTCTATCACAATAACCGAGTGTTTTAAATAAAGGTGCATATTCACAGCAGAATGGTTCAAAATAAAATTGTTAAAATTATATACATTTAGAGGCTTAAATTGTGTGCTAAATATGAAACGAATTAATCTTAGCATATAATGATTTAATTACGTACAAATTAATATAATTTTTTAAGTTGTCAAATTGAATTAGAGGCGGGAGTCCCTAATTCAAATTCACAACTAAACCTACGAAATTTATGTATATGGAATGAAATCATCATATGTTAAGATTTATTTCGTTTCGTTGCATTGAGGTACACAATTTAAGCTTTAAAAGCTATATAATTTCAACAATTGTATTTTCAAGCATTTTGGTGTGAACATGCACCTTTAACAATCACTTAGCGCTTTCACTCTTATAGACCAGAAATGGAAAATGATTTATGACGTAAAGAATATTCAGGGGACTATTTTGAAAACAATTTGACTGAGAATTATTGCTTCCGATGGTAGCAGCCGGTTCCACTCAAAGTAGTATCAAATAATCATCAGTTTTCCTGTATGTATGTATCCTGAAATTAAGACAGTGTCATTTCAAGGAATGGCGAGTTAACAAACAAATGGACCCGGAAGTACGGAAATGTGTATCAAGCCGATTAGCCGGATGTTTGTGACCACTTTTTCAGTTTTATATGTACTTACTAACTTCATCCCCACACGAAGCTCCACCCTGATGTGGCGTACATGTCAATCCAATACCAAAGATCGAACAGTTACGTGGTGGTCCATGATCGCAACCTAATAATAATAATAATAATAATAATAATAATAATAATAATAATAATAATAATAATAATAAAATCAATCAATGTTATCTCTTTTCAATGTCTATTTAAAAGAGGGGTCACTTTCTAGATATATGCCGTCCATTTCTAGTTAAGCTCCTCCAACTTTTGATCAAAGAAGTTGTTGGTTTGATTGGCGTCTATCGAGTCCCGGATTCCAGGTCCCATTCACGTCATATCTAGGCTGATTTTAATTCAGTCTATTATTGGTAACCTCTCCAGATTTACACCGGGACACACAGCTCAACCTTAGTTCATGATGTCGAATCTAGAGCATATAACCTGAATATTGACAAGCTTCTGACCAACAAAGGGAGCAGCATGCAACGTACGAATTCAAGAATGGAGGTTTGTCATCACAACAGATACAGCAACCTTCGAGCGCCTGCTGGTAGCAACACTAAGTCACTTTAAGCATTGCTCTTCCTCTACCGGCCACACTAATATCACAACATCTACTGACAGCACAAAGATGAATATCGTTCAGCACACAATCAGAGTCGTTTCGGCGAAAATGAAAGAACATACTGTTAATATAGATACCACAAAAAGCGTACTTCTAGTAAATGGCAAAAAATGTTACTAAGGTCCTTGAAGATGACTTCACGATAATATTAAGTACAATCTTCTGAAGGGGCAGTGTCCACCTTTGTAACTCTGAATGTAATGCTGGGTGTGTAGCTACTAGCAGTTATCAACCAGCAAATACTGGTGCCAATCCTGAAATACATAGCCAGACAGCTCGTAGCAACAAAACACATCAAACTGCCAACAATAGCCTGTTATCGCCGGTAGTCATT
Organism: Chaetoderma sp. LZ-2023a; assembly: GCA_034401795.1. NCBI lineage: Eukaryota > Metazoa > Mollusca > Caudofoveata > Chaetodermatida > Chaetodermatidae > Chaetoderma > Chaetoderma sp. LZ-2023a. Next base: position 68,401,710 of record CM067359.1, read on the forward strand.
GTACAAAAAACAATCAAGTTCAGGTATCAATCCTGAAATAGATTCCCAGATAACCCTGAGCAATAAAAGGACATCAAGGCAGCCAAAGCATGCCATTTCCATTAATACAACATCCAAAAGTCCTGTAATTCTCTGCCTGAAGTGTAAACGGCCATGCCGCTCAATAGGCACTTATTCTTCGGTATGGCACCACCAGATTCATTACCATATGCGAAAATCTTACGCCTCCATAGATCAAGGCAATTGAAGAGTCTGAGGAAAATGCAGACTACGAATGCATTACAGAATCTAGAACCCGGGATCCTATATTCCCAAACCAAAATGTGTCAACTACAAATGATATGCAATCGCAAGGGGTTGATACAACTCAAACTGAGAATGTACATGCTTTAGAGGAAACTCATCTAGAAATCTCTGATGTAGAATCAAGAAGATTTGCTGGATGCAATGCAGACGTTGGCGGTGAGACAGATGTTTGTATTCAGTGTGGCTTTATCTGCTGCCCCCAATGGCTTCATGATTACCGATAGTGAAACACCAAAAGCCTATATGGCACGCCATGCGACGCACTCCTCACCTGACACAAATCATATGTCAATGCAAATGTTGATCCACATAGTGCCAAGCAATAGCACCCATGTATCTCCCATAAGCAGCTAGTCTGCATCCTGTATCAATAAATCAGGATAATGGACCTACAGTTAAAGATGCGCACGTCATCAATGACCATAATGGACAACGCCAAGACTCTATGAACCAGAATACCAATGCCACAATTCTTGCTGGCAGTGTGTTTGATATGATGGAGAGGTCTGCACAAGATGAAGTAGCAATTAAGTTCTCAGACATCCGTGCTAGAGAAATTAAGTTGAGGAGTATGAAGAACAGTTGAAATCTACAGAGAATGAGTCATACCAGCAGAAGTAGAATGAGAATGGAATCGTACATAAAGCGACTACAAGCGAGGATTGAAGAGCTTGAGACAAACAGTTCTGACCTATAAGATGGCAGCGGATACCTGTAACAAAAGTCCAAGCAGTAACAAGCTCCAAAATTTATAGCTCCCAATAATGCGCCAACTTATTCCAGCAGATACAGCAAAAACTAAAAGACCAGATTGTAGCTATGAATGAAAGGGTTACATCTATGATATTCACGCAGATGAATTACCATTTAGAGCAGCTCGAACGTCGTGAGCTTGTCAACACCTTACCCAATGATACAGAGCAATCTAGGCATCCGTCAGCTGAAGAAACAATTTACCCTACTATGACCCCTGATCATTTGCCAAGAAGCCCAAAAGCAACATATCTATGGTAGCACAAATAACTGTGCCACAAACAGGTCCCCTCCCAACCCCTTTCTATGGTGCAGCTGCTCCAATGCCGGAGACAAATAGTCTTGAGTAATATCCGCCTTGACAAATCCGACAGGATGTTCAACTGCCATACTCACTCATACACACTGCCCGACAGAATCACAAAAGATAGGTTTGCCAATGGGAAAGGCTACCATAATCTACAGACTCGTTAGCTGGGTCCTCAACGTCAACCAACTCATGTGCACCCCTCAACCTGCCACCACACATCAAGTAACAACATGCTAAAACAGGGAATCTATGATAAAAGTGCACCTGACCTTCAGAACAGGTTGTCTGAGTATAAGCAACCCAGACTGTGTGTCACTCAAGGTAACCGTCGGGGGCTGAAACCCCTTAATGAAACCTGGCCTAGTAATGCAGCCCCGGCGAATCATTTATGTCACTATAATTCAAAAGTAAAAAAGGGAAACCATACTTAGTATACATTTGGCATCCAGGTGTAGTGTGGTAGAATGCCTGCTTCGGCGCGAAGTAATAATGTCATGAGCAAACATACAGCCAGTCACAAGAGGGAGGTCAGACCTGGGATAGTCACAGATCAGTTGAGTGTCATCCACCACATCTGCAGGGAGATACTTACGAGCTGCTGTCAAACCTCCACATAAAAAGGTCAACCATCCTAGCTTTCCAGGGTCTATCAGTCAGAAGACATCTCGGAACCTCTTTATGGGACAGGCTACTCTGACAGCCACCCTAACGTAGCACTCGAAGAAGATACAGTCCAGAGAGAACAACCATATATTACATCATTTATTTTCAAAAACGTTTTTAAAAACCTCTGCGCACGCAACCAGCAAGTTACTTGATGAGTGCCAGGTCATCTTGCTACGAGGACATTGGTTATTCCATGCACAATTTCATATGGTGCATGACGTTTCCACAGGCATAAATTATGCGGGGGGAACGGGTGATATGAAGAATCCCTTACCGCATGTGCAAATGCCAAGAGGTTACGGTGAAGTGGCTATTTTGTGGAGTAAGTCCATTACTACTTAGTAAAACCAGGGAACGATGGATCTGAAAGGCTCCAGTGTGTCGAGATTAGAGAAAGTAATCGGCAGAAACACCTCATAATGTCAGCTTATATCGTCAGGCTAAAGGTGGCCACGACAACACTGATGAATAATTTTGCGACGTCATTGTCCAATTAAAGGAAATTATGTTGAAATATGGTGACACTCGCGAGATTATAATTGGAGGAAACCTGAATGAAGATATGTTTAAACCCGACCAGGCTGGTAGGCGTAAGAAATATAATTACACGCGGCACGAAGTGTAGAATGTAATATGTGTTCTGGTGTGCTGTGAATTGCGTATCAAATCCAGAAAGTGTCGCGGCTAGCGCTTGGTCCGTTCTAGCCAGCGCCTTGAAGCAGAACAGTACTTTTTCTTTTTCAAACTATTAAATTATCAGCCTTTGACTAATTTCTTTACCAGACCCGCTCAGCATACAATTAGAAATGAATGGCATTGATAATGTAGTTCCGGGTAACACGTCGAACTCGAGAAAATACTCATCAAAATGCAGTTAGTGATTGCGAGGCATAAAACAGTGGAACTTGACCATATTATCAGATTTATCATGAGTTTAAGCTGTTTACTTTGTGACGGTATATAAAATTCATTATATAATAAAACGTTAGATTAAAGACGGTAAAGGAAAATCAAGTGCTGCAGACTGCACAGAATCGTAAACAGATGTTTTCACCAGTCGAATGACAAGTCGTAATACATAGGTTGGACTGACGATAATCGGAGAGAGATGGAAGGGATGACAAATACATCAAGTTACAGCACCGGTTGAGATCATGGTGTCGGCTTTGCTTGATACAAATTGGCCGCTGGGCGACAGAGCGTTAACGCTACCAACAAAGATAAGTACTATCATAAATGCATACAGATTAATCACGATATGTTTTTGTATTAAGCACATGAAAACTTAATAAGTTGAACTTAATTGTATCATTTGGTATTGGCCTATCTGTGAATGAATGGAAACTATGCCATTATAGACATAATGAAACACGGGTATGAAATACCTTGAAAGGCACGCCTCCATATGGCGTATATAGGTTTTAACAGAGCATAGAAACATTTACAATGACGAAATACAAAATTTGTTTAATTTTCAAGTGCAATTATGTTCGAGGAAAAATTTTCCCGCAAAAAGTGTTAATTATCCAAATGCGTCATTGAAAGATATTGGAATTTCAAAAAGCTAAATTTAGATTAGACAGAAAACAAGCCATATTGTTATCTTTATATTCCATAGCTGAAGACTATCAACGGTTAATTATTTAGTCATTCCTATTTATAATCACCGACGTTAATTCAGGTCAGCTTCGCGTTGCCCTGATCAAAGGTCTTTGTTCGTATACGCCCGCTTGACGCGTGGTGAATTCTTTTTCTAATTTACCACTAGGCATATCCCTTTAAGTGGTACGTATCCTTTTTCAACTCGAATTTGACACATTGATCACAGATTAATTTCGAAACACTTCGTAAATTTGGTTTTGCATAAATTCAAATTCATATTTAATAATAATACACACCGTGGTCAAATAAATGCTCCTAGAAATTTGATTTAATTGCAAGTATATTGAAATTATCAATGAACACATATTTGACCATATTGGCGTGGCTCATGGCCAGTCAATCATGGGAAGTAATGTTTATTTGTTATGTTTCCATGTGTTGCCACTTGGACTGCCTTACAAGGGTGTGTTCGCAAATGTTACCAGTTTTATTGTCTAGCATTGTCTAATATCGGCGTGGAAAGGCTTACCCACTTATAATATGAGGTGATTATCTATTATAGTGTAGCTGAGCCAAATACCAGGAATACTTGATCATTCGCATTGAACCGGAGTAGATAGGTCTATGATGACATAATAATAACTGGGTGTTCAGCACCGCTCTTTTACGTTGTGAAAGGCATAATACATGGCCAGAGCTAGAGGCTCTTATATGTGGCGAGGCATAGTGCAAGGCCAAAGCTAGAGGCTCTTATATGTGGCGATGCATAGTGCAATGCCAGAGCTAGAGGCTCTTATATGTAGCGGGAGCTAGATGCTCCCATACATGGCGAGAGCTAGATGCTCCTATACATGGCGAGAGCTAGATGCTCCTATACATGGTGAGAGCTAGCTGCTCCTATACATGGCGGGAGATAGATGCGCCTATACATGGCGAGAGCTAGATGCGCCTATACATGGCGGAAGCTAGAGGCTCCTACACATGGTGAGAGCTAGATGCGCCTATACATGGTGAGAGCTAGCTGCTCCTATAGATGGCGAGAGCTAGCTGCTCCTATACATGGCGAGAGCTAGAGGCTCCGACACATGGTGAGAGGCTCTTATACATGGTGAGAGCTAGATGCGCCTATACATGGTGAGAGCTAGCTGCTCCTATAGATGGCGAGAGCTAGCTGCTCCTATACATGGCGAGAGCTAGAGGCTCCGACACATGGTGAGAGGCTCCTATACATGGTGAGAGCTAGGTGCTCCTATACATGGTGAGAGCTAGCTGCTCCTATACATGGCGAGAGCTAGCTGCTCCTATACATGGCGAGAGCAAGAGCCTCCAACACATGGTGAGAGGCTCTTATACATGGTGAGAGCTAGCTGCTCCTATACATGGTGAGAGCTAGATGCGCATATACATGGCAAGAGCTAGATGCCCATATACATGGCCAGAGCTAGAGGCTTTTATATGTGGCGAGAGCTAGAGGCCCATACACGTGGTAAGAGGCTCTTATACGTGGCGAGAGCTAGATGCTCCTATACATGGCGAGAGCTAGAGACTTTTATATGTGGCGAGAGCTAGATGCCCATACACATGGTGAGAGGTGTTCGGAGATACGTGGCGAGAGCTAGATGCTCCTATACATGGCCAGAGCTAGAGGCGTTTATATGTGGCGATAGCTAGAGGCTCATGCACATGGTGAGAGGCACTTATACGTGGCGAGAGCTAGATGCTCCTATACATGGCCAGAGCTAGAGGCTTTTATATGTGGCGAGAGCTAGAGGCTCATATACATGGTAAGAGGCTCTTATATGTGGCGAGAGCTAGAGGCTCATACACATGGTGAGAGCTAGGTTCTCCTATACATGGCGAGAGCTAGAGGCTCACACACATGGTGAAAGCTAGGTGCTCCTATACATGGTGAGAGCTAGGTGCTCCTATACATGCCGAGAGCTAGAGGCTCATACACATTGTGAGAGCTAGGTGCTCCTATACATTGCGAGAGCTAGAGGCTCATACACATGGTGAGAGGCTCTTATACGTGGCGAGAGCTAGAGGCTTATATACATGGTGAGAGGCTTTTATACGTGGCGAGAGCTAGAGTCTCATCTTAATGGTTAGAGGTAGAGGTTCATCTACATGGCTAAAGCTTTAGTCACTTATACGCGGCGAGAGTTAGAGTCTCTAAAGTATAGCGAAAGCTAGAGGCTGTCCGCAGATTTAAATTAACCTCGCTTTCCTGGAAGGGCATTTTCATGAAGTTTTATACTGATACACAAAGGTATACACAATCTACAAAATTACACATCGATTGCATCAATTATAGTGTTAAAGTATTATGTAAGCATATTCGTTGAGCAATCTCTATGACAATGAGGATGATAGATTTTTAAACATATTGTGCTTTCAATAAAGCGTTTTGCCCGCTGTGCAAATTATAAAGGTTAAAGCTTCTGCTGCTAAAAGTCGCTCTACAATCTTGCATCGAGTTGTGACGTCAAAATTCACTTTATATACCGGACTAGACAGGTAAATACATTTTAGTTAAGCCGTGCTCGTCGAGTCGATAGTTTGCAGCGTCCTAGGCTAGTTTTCTGTAAAACAAAGTGGATTTTCTATGAATGGTCGTGTTATGCCAGACAACAAACGTTAAGTTCACCCCTCTATAACTAGGGAAAAATCTCTATGAGAGAATACAGTCCAGAATGTGGATGAAAAATATAAAGAAGACCATGTATATACATATATATATATATATATATATATATATATATATATATATATATATATAATATATATATATATATATATATATATATATATAATATATATATATATTATATATATATATATATATATATATATATTATATATATATATATATATATATATATATTTCTGGCATTTTGGCTTCACAGTATGTGTTATTTTGGAATTAAAATACTGGAAAAAGATTTCAGAAACAAAGTATTGTTATCCGGAAATAGACATTTGCTCTTACTTTTATTCCCAACCGTGCTTCCCTCAAGCGGAGATCCATCGGAGTAGACTTCCATCACACAAACGGCCATGATAGCTAGCCATAACAGCGGTCTCAGGGTGTCCATTATGCCAGTGTTAGTAGAATTCTGGGGAAAATGGGATACGTATGAATTTCAAAATCATATATACAGAGCAACGATGTAGCTCTTTAACTATCTTTGTTCGCTTAGCCTTTTAACCCTTAAAATCTCAGTGTCTCAATTAAATAACAACTATGCAGGAAAGGTGTTGACTATTTTCAAACTAATTTAACTGGGAGGCATCCAGGAAAATTAGTTTCAAAATAGTCGACAGTATATTCCCTTACATAAAAATGTGTCTGATCTGGTGTGTGGCGATTAAGGGTTCATTTGAAAATATGTTCTCGTTATCTGGTATAAGAACACAATTCTACCATTTGCGCGCTGAATTAAGAGAATCTACATTTCAAGGTAACGATACACGGAAGCTGTTATTATTCTTCAGCCTCTCTTGTGTCAACAGAGCCTCAAAGCGCTCAAAATTCTACTTATATCATTAACGCTTTAAGGGTCAAGATTTTTCAAGAAAATAATAATTTTTACAATAAAATATATACAAAAATAACTTCCCGTTGTCGTGCAAATAGAAACATCGTCGTGTCG
>CM067359.1:68409499-68521999 GCA_034401795.1 Chaetoderma sp. LZ-2023a
GCCGCCCGTTTTGGGGACCGCACTGATAGCTCTCGCTAACCAAAATCTGTCTCGTCATTCTAAAGCGAGAAGAAAAATAATAAGAAAAATAGTATTTAATAACATATAATAAACTGGTTCATCACGCAGCCCCCAGCAATAGCTGGGACGGCATGACGGGAATAAAAGTCATATTTGCTGTGGTGTGTTGTGTATTTACATCGAACTCGATGTGTTTACAACACAGGAATCAGCAGCGATTATTTTGGTGAGACACAGCTATGCAATAATTCTGCGTAGCTGTGTTGGATGACCGTAGTCAGCCAAGAGACGGGGTGTCAATTTTAAAAACATATATAAGAAAAGTATTTCAAAAATAAAATAATAATAATTCTATCTTCCGCACACCTATTCACCCATTCTGCTGCTTCCCGACAATAATGTCCACAAACGTCTGCCGATAAATTACCCCAATGAGTTTGGGTCCCACGACTTGGACTTGACGGCCGTGGCGGGTGGTCTTCTGATGCTGATATTTCATTATTTATGTTATTAATGTCTACAGCACTTAAGTTCGATGAAGCTGCAGATAAGTTAACGGATGCACTAGTGGTTGTGGAGACGATGATTGGTGAAGTCCTGACTGTTGCTAGTTCCGAAGTTGCTGACATCACTGTTGTGGGGGGCGGGGGTGGGGGTGTGTGGTGGCGGCAGTGGTGCTTGCTTGAGGTCGGCTGGATGATGCGGAGATGCTATGTGATTGTGTTGTTCCAGTGGTTGCGGATATTTTCCTAATTTTAACAGCCTTAATCAGTTTACTCGCGGACGTTCTGGGTATTGCTCGGATCTCTGGTTGGTGAGCTATGCGTCGTTTCCCCGAGTATAGTCTGTCCAGTGTAATAGACTTTCTGACGGCAAGATCTATTGGAATGATGATACTGCTCGTAGATGTCGGCGTGCTGGTTTGCGGCGCTGTAGTGGTGATGGCGGCTTCCGTGAGATTTATCTCCTCGTCGATAACTAAACTGAGTGGAGATATTGAACTGTCTGAAATGTCCTGTAAAACTGGATCATGGATTCTACCGAAACTGGCTGTCCTATCACGGATGCGGATGGTGTTGCGGTGCTGCGTGTTGCCGGTGTTGTCACTGCGGGTGCTACAGTTGGTGTTGTTACCAATGCTACAGGTGCTGCCGGTGCTGTTCTTGTGGGTGCCTTCGGTGCTACCTTTTAATTATCGTGAAGAAGTTTTTCAAATTGGATGCTTATAAACTCGCCTGTTCAAATTTCAGGCTGGAACACCCGATGAGGTGTGGTAGAGCGTGATGACGTCAGCGGCTGTGGCCCCGACTCACCAACTCTCTCTCCTCCTCCATCATGCTGTGCTAGATACGGGAAGGGCGGGTTTTTGTTTATAGCCTTTGATTCAATTTACCTGAAAATATAAGTGATGATCAGGTGACTCTTGTCTTGAAAGCACGTGGCTGATCGGAAACTTAGGCAATCTGTATATGGGTGGAGTTTTGATGCTGTTGATTATAGGTATTTGATGCGAAAAATAGAAATACATGCTTTCCTTATTCTGTTCCTCAGAACAGCATCCCTTTATATGCGCGTGACCTTATACATGCGCCGCCTCTCGTGTGCAGTAGATTTAGTCCAGCCCGTGTTGATTAGTAGCTGGAATATATAGGTAAGAGAATATTTGAAATTCTCCACAGTGTTATACTGTCTAAGTTTTGATGCTGCTTCATCAGCGCGCACCCTAATGATTTGTATATGCGATAGAACAGTTGTGTTCTCAATCAAAATTAGGACAGTATAGCTGACTGTAATTTATTGTCTGGTTTAAACAGCTCCATGTCTTGCGGATTCCGTGTCTACTGACCCCGCCAAGCTGGACTGTATTTACCTGGTGGGCGGACTGCCAAGCATCCTCCTCTATGGGTAGGGCTAGTCCCACCTCACCTAGACCAAACCTAATTATTACGGTACAGCTCGGAAAGTGCGTGCTTCAGTTTACAATTTACAATACCGTCGTATGGAGATTGTGATAGTCATCCTGAGTGTCTGTGTCTCTGTCATGTTAGTTAATTTGATTGATACGCGTGGCTGCTTATCTGTGGATGAATCTTGCGCAGTCGTGAAGTGTGAAGTGTTTATTGCAGTGGGCGGGGTGGGGGTGGGGTGGGTAGGGGCTAGGGGGGGGGGGGTGGTGATGTTACTGGGATGTTTGTGGTGTCAACTTTATCGGACATGTATTTCGATCTGTAATGGCCGAGTCCTAAGACGGGACAGAGTTACTTTAGAGCACGGATGACCAAGAAGTGTGGGGGGGGGGGCTGTCGTACTTGAATCAATCCATTTTCGAATTTCCTTTCGCTAGTAAAATCCTACTCGAAACCGACGACAGACTGCGGGCATCTTGCTCTCTTAATAATATTGACTGTTATTACATGTGATTGAAACGTCTTTGTTTTAGCTGATTATGTACGATGTTTCCGGCCGGTGGGGGGGGGGGGCATCCCTTGTAGCGCGTACTGTAGATGGCTGCGATGTTGTTCCTCCTTTCCATATGATTGGTTTTCCGCACACTGGATAAGGGGGTGTTTGGGGAAAATGTTGACTCGTGCTGCTGATGGTGGTGTTCTGTTGTAGGGAAGTCGGGGATGCTGTGTGACGCTGGCGTAATGCGAGGTGGGCAGATCCAGTTTTCCAAGCTGTGGAATGCCGAGTCTGTTGCTGTTGCGGAAAACTCGGGTTGTGTTGGGTTATGAATTCACCGCGTTCGTGCGGGAGGGAATGTTGCGGAAAAGGGTGTCTCTAACTTTTTCTGTTACAAAAGTTATGTGTATGCTATGCATGTTGTTGGTGATGTTGAATGTCTCCGTTATACTCTCTATATAACCGGGTATGTATGTAGTGTTCGCGCAACGACGAATTGACGTATCCAGCCTTGTGGGCAAGTGTGTTCTGTATGCTCCTGGCTTTCTGTGTCTTGGTGTAATGTTCGTACTGCTCACGGGGTGGGGGGTGTCTTGGTAGGGCGGTTGTGGTCGGGGATGCCCTTTGGATCAGGAGGGCCATTTTCTGTTACACGACGGTTGGTACTGTCATAGTTTTTAAGTAGCGGGAATATTTGAGCCGAGAGTCTGCTGACCAGGCTGCTTCCCTGCCTACCACTAGCAGGTTGGGGTGGGGTGGGGGGGGGAACTGTGGTGCGGGATGCCACCTCCTCTGTAACAGCTGACTCTCTCTTATCTGAAGATTGATAGTGAACAGACGACGAGTGGAGTGTGATATGGACAGGACAAGTGATGTCTGAACTTGGTGCATAGACGAGAGACGCGAGTTGGAGTGGGGGTGGTGGTGCTAATGGATGGAGTGCACCTTGGAGTGGGGGTGGTCTCGCGTCTACAGGCACGACTTCCCTGACCGTGTAGACCTGCTCTGAGGAGGAAGAGTGCAAGTACGTATCCCGTCATCGTCCTCAGCATTAGTCATATGTTCGCCGGACTACTGGCTTGGTAGGAGAGGGATCGAACTGGCACCGCAGTGCTCTGGACTAACGTCTGGAATACTTGTTTCTGTAGAGACATCTGTCTGGGTACCGGTGTCACATGGAATGCCCAGTCCGCGCTCTGGCGCTGGGCCGTCACTGACACAAAGTTTACGTCGATCGAAGTGGATGACTGAGGTCAGGCCATCTGAGGCGCGGATATGTTAGGTCACGTCCGACTTCTTACCAACTACCAGATAGGGACCTTTCCACTGGTAAGTCAGCTTACTCGGCACGTTTGCAGAACGTCGTGAATCATGAACCCAAACCATTTGCCCCGCCTCATACGGGTCTCCATGCATGCGCCGGTCATGCCACGTTTTTTGGCGCAGGTGTGCAGTGGATAAGGTTGCTCTTACTAGCTCATGGGATTGTTCTACCCATTGCCGCATGAGCTCTACGTAGAGAGACGGCGACTTTCTTTCTCCTGGAATCCTGGGCATGGCCAGATACAGGAGTAGGCTAATTCACTAACATTAACCGAGCAGGGGTATAACCGGTGCTGGAATGTATCGAAGTGCAGTATGCCATGAGTACGTATGGGAGTCGTATATCCCAATTGCGACAATCAAGGTGTGTTTCCTTAGTCAGCATCTCGGCCAGGGTTCGATTGAACCTCTCTACCATCCCATCACTGCGTGGATGATAGGGCATAGTTCGAGTCCTAACTATATGAAACAATTTGCAGAGCTCGGAGACCAGCCGGCTCTCAAAATTACTTCCTTGGTCGGAGTGCCATTCGTAGGACATGCTAATCAGAACCTCCACCACTGTGGATGCCTCTTGGTCCAGCAAAGCAAATGCTTCTACCCACTTCGTAAAATAATCTTGCAATACGAAGATGTACTTGCTTCCTTCATCCGTCGTATTCAAGGGTCCGAGCACATCAATAGCCACTCGCTCCCACGGTGCACCAACAATTTTAATTTCTAATGGTGCAGAATGGTGCTGGCCAACAGCGCGTCTTTAGCATGGGACACATTTGGTGACCCATGCCGTTACACTATCGTGTATCCCGATCCACTGGAATCTCTGTTTGATGTGGTCTGTTATACGCTCGATGGCTAAGTGTCCAGCGTTATCGTGCAGTTGTTGAAGAATTATCACATGATAATGCATAGGAATCACTATCTAGTTATTAATGTAGAGGGTCACTATGCACCCTTCGGCCTTCCTGGTGTGTGGTCTGTCTCCGTCACTGGACGTTGCTCAGCACTTCACACATGAATGCAGCCTAGGCTAGGTGCCTTTCCCATATATGTGTATGAGACTAAGGACCATGCTAATAAGAAACATGAGTGAGGACATGGCCCATGGGGCAGTTATTCTAACATGCGATCGAGAACCATGGCCATAGAAACATGATTGAGAAACATAGCCCACGATCTTTTCATGTGATGCTCCTCTCACGCATATACCCTCCTGTTTCCCAAAGAATCACCTTTCATGACCTCTGATCACAGGAGGCATGGCTCGCAATAGGAACGCTTAACATGGCCTGATTGTACATTGAGCCATCTTGATCACACACAACCAGAAAAGGGTCGAAGAACTGACATGATGAAGACGACCAGCCAGCGACCCAATCGATAGCGATCACATCTGAGCTTATGCTCAGGGGCAAACTACGGTCTGATCCGCATCTTTCTGCCAACAGAATGCGAACTTTAACCGTTTTTCCCAGCCTTGCCTGTAGGGCACCCACCTCCATTAGACCGAGCATACAAAATCTGCAGAGGATGGGGTAAAGAATGTCATTCCGACATGACACTCTTAGCGCCCTGGGTGAGGTTCGTCCACTTACTGAGATAGGTTGAAACAAAATCCCAGTAGCCCAAACAATACACCGACTAGACGGTACCACAGTAGGTTGTTAATGTACCAATTCTCAGTTGAATATCTTGAGACTGCGAGAAAAAGCGTGGAAAACTAATATTTTTCGTATTTCATAAGGGGGCATAACTCCATGAAAAACTGACGAAAATGTCTGAAACTCGAACTTACTCTGTAACTCCTTATACTAAAGCGATGTACCAATTTTCCCTTAAATATCTTGATGGATTGCGAAGAAAGTGCGGAAAGCTAATATTGTTCATCGAAAGTGGGCATAACTCCATCAAAAATTGACGCAAACCCCTGAAACTCGAACTTGGTCTGTAACTTCTCATACTAAAGCGATGTAGCAATTCTCAGTAGAATATCTTGAAAGACTGCGAAAAAAATGCGGGAAACTAATATTTTTCGTATTTCATAAGACAAAAGGGGCATAACGCCATGAAAAATTGACGAAAATGTCCGAAACTCGAACTTGCTCTGTAACCCCCTTAGACTAAAGCGATGTACTGATTTTTCCTTAAATATCTTGAAGGAGTGCAAAAAGAATTGCAGAAAGCTGATATTTTCCATATTTCCTAAATCGAAAGGGGGGGGGGGGCATAACTCCTTCAATAATTAACGCATACACCTGAAACTTGAACTGGTCTGTAACTTCAGATAACAAAGCAATGAACCAATTCTCAGCATAATATCTTGAAAGACTGAAAAAAGTGCGGAAAACTAATATGTTTCGTATTTCATAAATCGAAAGGGGGCATAACTCCATGAAGAATTGACGAAAATGTCTGAAATTCGAACTTGCTCTGTAACTCCTTATACTAATGCGATGCATCGATTTTCGCTTAAATATCTTGAAGGAGTGCGAAAAAAAGTGCGGAAAGCTGATATTTTTCGTATTTCCTAACTCAAAAGGGGGCATAACTCCATACAAATTGACGCATACCCCTGAAACTCGAAGGACTGCGAAAAAAGTGCGGAAACCAACTGCGACAGACGAACAGACAGACGGATGGACAGATGGACAGACGGATGGACGGACAGACGGAGTGCAAACCTATAGTCCTCCATGGACCATCCCGTCCAAATTTCACAAATCATGCCACTGGAAACTGTTGCCGCCATAACCAGCAGCAGTCCCCAGCACCACGACAACCGAAACGGACACCAGATGTCCATCAAATCAGTTCAAACCCGACGGACATGGGAAAATAGGTAAAGAAAGCGTTCACTTTGAAAACCTTCCCTAGCTGCAAGACATTGCCAGCACAATAGTTTTCAAAATAAACACCCGCTACCTTATAAAAACAACCCCACAATACTGTACAAGGAGATGTCAATAAAAGAGTAAATACATTCCTCAACAGCCATGTGCACGCAAATCCAATCCTATCTGATCATCTGATATTTATTTCAGTGATGACGTCACACACACTGTTCTGATTTCCATAGCAACAGTCCTCGCATCGTAATCTCATACATACCCATCACTTACCGGATATAAAATACAGAATTATATAAAATATAATGTCACACTGGACCCAGTATTTCCAAAAACACTGGAAATTGTTATATACATAAAATATAGAAAAATAAATAAATACATCTATACAAAGTCCTTATATCAATTCTATAGTATAAAACAGCAGAATCCATTCTTTCTCTTTACACAGCCAAGGGAGCTAACCATAAAAAAATATAGCTAAACCAGAACATTCATCATACATGCTCGGACTATCTACACGAACCTAACTAAGCAAACCTGAGCACAAATCACCAGCAACCTCGCCCCAACCCAGAACAGATATGTTGAATATTTCAACCACAATCTGACCAAAAATCGTTGACGCCAAGGCAGCAACCATATTCAGACAAACTGTAATAAAAACCTTCAACATCCTTCAACGTCCCAGATAGAGCTTGTTCCCGGTGAAATATCACCCAGATCACCATACAAATAGACCTTAGATTTATTTGAGACTCACCCATAATTGGACTCTAGGGCTTGGTTTAAACGCGATTTATTTTGTTCAGATGGAAGCAGGATAAGACTTAAAGTCATATGCCCGTGTCTCCCATTAATTGTGGTCTATTAGTGTGTATAAGTGTGTGGATGTTGAGTGTGAGGTGGGGGAGAGTAGGAAGAAAGACCGAGATAGAGAGAGAGAGGGGGAAATGGGGGGGGGGAGAGGGTAAGAGATAGAGAGAGCGAGGAATAAGATCAAATGGAAGAATAGCAGAGGTGAGCTCTAGGTGCTGCCTTCGCACCGACCTGTACGTGTTGGGCTGCTGTCCATTTACCCCTTAAACTATAAGTTCGCGAACGGGAAACTACTGAAAGCGGTTGGTGTTAATTATGTATTGACATACCGTATTACAGATCAGTTTGTTCATTTCCAAGTTGGCAGTGTAAGTCCCGTATAGAAGCTGGTTGACCGTAAGATTAGCAAGAGAAATATCGTTCAAGGCAAGCTGATTTTGGAAAACGACTCTTTGCTCGTTAAAAAGGGCACAATGTAAGAGGTAGTGGTTTGTAGATTCATCATTGTGCCCACACGAACAACTAGCAGATTCCGACAGAAAGTTGTCAAATAGATGTCGGTTTAAAGAACTACAACCATTTCGGAGCTTGCATAGCATTATGTTGGCAAACCCAGGCCTACGTAATGTCACTCAGGGGGTTGTCGTATGGGTGACATAGCCTTGAGTTTGCTTTTAAATTCTAGAAGAGTGACATAATCTCTCACCGGCAAAGGAGGCATATTCCAGGCGCGGATGGTTGCTGGGAAAAAGGATCCATAGAAGAGCTCAGTACGACTCTAGGGCTTGACTTGTTACATCCACATTCCCTTTCGAAATTCACATCACCCTGTTTAACTTGCTATGTTCACGATTAGCAACGAAAGAGAATAACCAGACCTGTCTCTCGCCCTATATTCACACTATATTCACTTCCCTACGCCAAGACCAAATAGTTCCCTTCTTTCAACCACACCTAACAACCAATTCAACTAATTAAATCCATATCAAAGGACCAATGATCGGACATTAAACTGACTGATCACCACACCGACCTCTTTCACGTATTACTACCTCATTTCTTAATGCAAACATCTCACTACATGCAATATTACTCCGGCCGAGACAACGCCATTAACCACTTCCCGCGCGAAATATACATCCGAAATGTACAGCTAGGGGAAAACAGGTATTGTTACACCCCGGGGAACGTATATTCCTATACCACTATTGCCTAACACATACGCAAAAAACAACACTCTAACAGGGGAGACCGGGGTCAGGTGGTACACTTTGTCATCCTATATTAACACACACATGGAAACATGAAATATATAATTTATTTATTTCACTCTCTTACATCATGGGAGCTCTGACGCGAGAGAATTATAGAAAAACCTCTCTCATATGGCTTTATACACGCATGCTATCCTACCCGGGGGGCGGGGGGGGGGGGGGCGTGCTTGGAACGCACCCGGAGCGGTCGTTCCGTAACCAGCCTAGCTGGGACGGACCGTACCCGTCCGCCCGATCCGCGCTACACAACACAACCATACAGTGGTCTTGAGGCACATCTATTAGCAGGTCAAGAGAAGAGTGTTTTTGAAAATTAACCACTGGAATGACTGGTTCGGTATCGGTTTTGGTCAAATTATGTAAATACATTAGATTATCAAACAAGATGAACGTGAAACAGAACCCTTATCAGGCCCGTACCGTGTGTATGTGTGCGTGCGTGCGAGCGTGCGTGCGTGCGTGCGTGCGTGCGTGCGTGCGTGCGTGCGTGCGTGCGTGCGTGCGTGCGTGCGTGCGTGCGTGCGTGCGTGCGTGCGTGCGTGCGTGCGTGCGTGCGTGCGTGCGTGCGTGCGTGCGTGCGTGCGTGCGTGCGTGCGTGCGTGCGTGCGTGCGTGCGTGCGTGCGTGCGTGCGTGCGTGCGTGCGTGAGTGCGTGCGTGCGTGCGTGCGTGCGTGCATGCGTGCGTGTGCGTGTGCGTGTGCGTGTGCGTGTGCGTGTGCGTGTGCATGCGTGTGCATGCGTGTGTGTGTGCGTGCGTGCGTGCGTGCGTGCGTGCGCGCGCGCGTGCGTGGTTGCGCGTGCGTACGTGTGTGTGTGTGCGCGCGCGCGCCCGTGTGTGTGGTGAGGTGGGGTGGGGTGTCGGGTGGTTTGAACGAACTCCCTAAAATCTTTCATTAAAAAAAAATCTGAGTATTGAATCTGCCTATATTTGATATAAATATGAGTCAGATATGACTATGTTGATATCATCTATGGTGTTGATTTTTATGCCTAAATTGCGGGGAAAGGCACCATTTTACTTTTCAGAAATAAAAACTCTTCTTATCATGGGGGCAAATTCCCCGCAGACCCCTCTCATGAAACACCCTTTCAGATCCCCACCATACGGCCCTGCTCTTATAACTTGCGCCTTTATCTATGTATTGGTGTTGAGTGTATTGCGACTAGATTGACAGAAGGTCATTGCTATCTAAGGAGTTGGCCAGAGTAAGTATCTTGGAATTCTGATTGGCATCGTCTGACTTTCTTGGGGTATGAAGCTGGCCTGGATTCCACTCCCAATGTCTCACACCATGGCTAACTAGGAACGAAAGAGGTGGGCGATGTTGATAACGCAGGTTACTGGTTACCGGTATTGGTCTGGTAAGGGCGCCTATTAACCAAGGATCGGCCCAGAAACGTGTGTTATCACATGTGTACCGGATCATCTGCTGACAATCCCACAGAGCCCATCAGGCCCGGGTTCGCACTAAAGAGTTATTCCGGAGTGGTGCTATACCAGTATGGCGTTACTCCAGAGTAACTCTCTAGTGTCAACACGTCCTCGGGTATAGTCTGACGTCATCATTTAACGCTTCCAAGTTTCAGCTTCGGATATAGGCTATCTCGTCCCGTTATGTTTTCCAGTGTTTAACTCTTTCAGTACGAAACCGGCCAAGACCGGCCTCTGCAGGGGTCTTGAGAAATGTCCATTTGCAGGCCAAGAGAAGACTATTTTTGAAAATGTACCACTGGAATGACTGGCTCGATAACCGAGAAGGTCATTCCATTGGTACATTTTCAAAAATAGTCTACTCTTGGCCTGCAAATGAACATTCAATAAGTAAATATTTTAATTTTTTGAACAAATTTAGTCGTTAAAGGGTTAATAATGTCTTTTCCCATTATTTCTTTCCATTCCTTCTTGTCTCTTGACGAATGGCTTGCCAACCCTATGGCTCTTCATTCGGAATAGGCCCGTCCGACCTGTCACTCAAGTAATGCCGACATAAGCAAATACGTCACTTGTTAACTGATGCCATCACGTCACAATCAAAATGACGTCACGAGAGTGTATGAATGCATGTGTGTCTTTGATGAATTAACAATTTAATAAACAATCTGTTTAATTATTTGAAACTAAGATGACTGTGAGCGGTTGCTGGTAAATAGGTACCAACAATATCTCCGGTCAAATTAGTTTCAGAATATCAAACAGCTGACCTGTATAGTTACATTGACATTGAGATTCTGTACCCGCATAGTTCAATGTGTTAAAACTATTCAGATCTGTAATTCCCAATACTATTCAAATGCTTTTAAATGATATTTAATTTTTTGAATTGTTTCATTTATACAGTCAGAATTGCCAAAATTGTATTCCACCTCCCGGAAGTGGATTGATATGCATTCCACACAAGTTGTAAGTTGTTATTATTATTATTATTATTATTATTATTATTATTATTATTATTATTATTATTATTATTATTATTATTATTGTTGCTGTTGTTGTTGTTATTGTTGTTGTTGTTGGTGTTGTTGTTGTTATTATTGTTATTTTTATTATTACTATTATTATTATTATTATTATTATTATCTGTCAAAATTGTCAAGCTTTGCGTTCGTGCGTGCGTGCGTGCGTGCGTGCGTGCGTGCGTGCGTGTGCGTGTTTCGTATGCAGATGTAGTGATTAAAGGACATCGAAAGGAAATCGACAGTCTGTAAACATTTTCCCTAAGCGTCGTCGTCGTCGTCGTCGTCGTTGCCGCCGCCGCCGCCCTCCTCGTCGTCATCCTCGTCGTCGTCGTCGTCGTCGTCGTCGTCGTCGTCGTCGTCGACGTCGTCGTCGTCGTCGTCGTCGTCGTTGCCATCATCATCATCATCATGCAAGTAATCTTAATCTTATTCCTTCGCAGCACGACTCTGACAATCCCCCTGACCTGTCCTACCTATCCATACAAGGATTCGATGGAGGTCACAAGACCGCTAGCATGCACATGCCACCAGGTAGTCAATACATGCTCTAAGTTCCTAGGCCCATGCGCCTAGCCTAGTTAAAGGGATACTCCTAGCATCTAAAATGTCGCATTGTACTGATAGAATATGATGTCTTATTCACTTTCTGAGACGCATTCATCTATTTATATCACACGAATTTCATTTTGAACATCCCGTTAATGTTGCATGGTGGGCGGCACCATTTTGAGTATACGGCCGTGTTCTCACGGGAGAGTTAATCTGGAATAACGCCATTCTTCAATATGGCGTTATTCCGGATTAAGTCTCTAGCGAGAACACGGTCTAAGTAAATGACTGTGATGTCATGTAGGCGCAGATATACCACCTTCTTTATGTTGTAATAACTACTCTGTTGAACATTTTGAAAATTAATTTGACGGCAAGCTGTCGATGCTCGCTGTAACACGGGTCTCCAGTTAAATACGATTCAAAATATTCAACAGGCTTCCTGCAGGATTGCTAATACGCATCAAGACGTTAGCTTGATCCGATATGACCCTGTGAAAGAAACATGGCACATTGTCATGGGATCGCTTTTATAATTCTTGAAACAAAATCATGGCATCTTTCAGAGAATTAAGAATTAAGACATGTTCAAATATATATTCAAATATATTACCATTTAACAATTAAAATGCATATCTTTTCCTCTGACGTTTATGATAGAAAGAAATATTAGCTCGGTTTGGTTTTACATAATATATCATCTGAAGTGCATACAATGCGTTATTTGGGTATCGCTTCAAAAATAAAGACGTGCCCTTAGCAGTCTGACTGCTGTGAGCGACCAGACTATTATTTCAATGATCAATAACTCTAGGCGTGCTGAATATTTTGAAAACAATTTGACTGAATCTTGTTGGGGGCTTAGCCACCAACAACTTTCAGTCAAATTGTTTTAAAAAAATTCAGCATATCCAGAGCGAAACAACATGGAAAATTTAGTCTTAAAAAATTCAGCAAACAGACACATAAATAGTATGTACAGTTATTCGGTTAATCTGTAAATAAATGATGATTCTGCATTTATAATTATCCAAAATATACATGTTTTTTCTTGTAAAATATAACAGAAATGTGCATTTACTATTATTTACAGTTTTAAGCTTATATGTTTTCTTGCAAACTCAGTGATTTTGTGACAAATTATGTTAGAAGTCATATTTAATATTATCAACCTTTGGAATTTCGACATACATCTGAGACGCTGCAGTGGCGTAGCTAGGTTTTCACGTCAGGGGGAGCGAGGTCTAAAAAGGCGTCACCCCGCTTGAGCGAGGACTTAAAAGGCGCCACCACTCATACCAATTAGGCGTCGGAATCTGCTTAAATTTCTTCAATAAAGTGAAAATAGCATCCCAGCATAGCCAATTTTTTTATTCTATCGAGAAAGTAGCGTGTATTCCAGTATTCTTTGTCTTGATGTAGCGTAACTAAAACAAAAGGTCTCAACATACCGATGAACAAACATGACAAGAAGACATTTACAACGTTGTAAATTCAAATAGTTCTAATTTTCGAGTAGATTAACTTGTTAAACGTGGCTTAGGAGTTGGGGCGTCCAGAAACTTGTATGTGTTAGGGACATGATCTAGGTGCTACATTTGGGAAGATTGGTCCAGGGGGAGCGAGCGCCCCCCCCCCACCCCACCCCCTTGGCTACGCTACTGAGACGCTGATGTCTCTTTAATGCATTATCCGCTTACATTTTCTTGACTATTCTATTGGCTTACTGATCTTCCATTAGCATGTTAAATGCATTTAATATAGGGCTATCAATTTATAAACTATCTACCATTTGACCATATTTCTGCCAGATAGGCTTGCGCGATTACGTGATTAAATCGAAAATCGCGATTATGTTTTAAATCGTGAATTTATATGATTAAAAATGAAATAATCGAATAATCCTGACTACTTTCTATTGCTTAAAATATTTCAAAACCTAACTTTCAATTACTTTTTAATGCGGTCGGTCATGAAAAATGACATTTTGCTTAGTGAATGTACGTCCATTTTCAGGGCAAGAGAAGACTATTTTTGAAAATGTATTAGTGGAATGCCTGGCTCGAGAATCGAGTCAGGCATTCCAGTGATACATTTTCAAAGATAATCTCTTGCCCTGCAAATGGACTTTTCTAAACACCATTGTGATTTTGGTCATTGATACTCTTTTGTTGTTATGTCTTGGTAATTTGTATCCAAGCCGATTAATCGAGTAATCACGATTATTTTTTAATAATGGATCGCGATCACTCAACCCAATAATCGCACAAGCCTGCTGCCAGATGTTATCATTATTGATTAGTCGAACCTATCTGTATCTAATTATATTGATTTTATGTTTAACATTGCTTTAGTATGTATAATAAATATAAGTCTTTCAGAACAATTTATCCATTCGTGGCGTGTAATTTAGTCTAATAAGTAATATTTTGAATATCTGTTTTAATTGTCAATCTCGTCATCAAATATGTTTCGGGGTTAGAAACGAATCTGTTAATAGATAATAATATACCATCAATGTAAGCATGCCTTTGGAGGACAAATAGGGGACTGTCAAAAGTATTACTTTCTTAACAAGAAAACATGTGGTACTAGAGAAGTTTAATTTTAGTCAAATGAACATCAATGGTATTGGACCTCTTCCCTGATAACGCAGCTTACTGGGCCGATGCTTGGCCCAGCCCAGTAAGTTGCGTTATCGGGGTTGTTTATGCATGGTTGAAAAATTGAATTCACAGACTGTCAGTTTGAAAGCACGTGAGGGTGAGATGTGAGCAGAAACGCTGTTGAATATTTTGAAACTAATTTGACGGGAACAGGCTGTAATAACAGTTCCAATTCAAATTACTTTCAAAATATTCAATAGAATAATCAGTAAGTTGTAATTGAGCTTTTCAAAATCGACATTTTGCGTCAAATTGGTTATCTTATTGCCGATTTTGGAGAATTCTTTTTCAGCAAGATGAATTACGACAATTTCACGTTTGTGTATGAATAAAGTTGTGTCCAAATTCTAATATGTTGGTGGTGGTATTCAAACTGCCCTCCCCCACTCTGATAATGCTGCAATGGCCGGCTATTTTAAGAGTAGCCGCCCAGTAACCTGTATTATCATCGTCTTCGCTCGCAGTGTGACTTATCATGCCTCATTGTCTCCCACCTCCCCAACAACCCAGCCCCACCATTAAAATTAATGTTACCGGAGAATATCGGTATTGCTAATCCTTTAAGCCACCAAAAACTAAATTCGAAAATTAATTTTCATTTTAATAAATATGCTGTTGAAAGTTTTGAAACTAATTCGACTGGGAGCAACATGTTCTTATAAAATTAGTTTCATAATATTCAACAGCATACCTTTGTTTGCAACTTGAAAGTAAGACTGAGAATTTAACATTCAAATCTTGGATTCCTTTATTAATGACATAGGTGAATTTCGCTTGGCTAAAAGTAGTCATTTATTTTTTTTATACTGAACACGTGAATTGGCTATACCCAGACGAACGCTATATGGTGTACTCGTCCCCTCTTTGAATTAACAATGCATAGTATTTGGAGCCGAGTCGTGTCTTGGTTAATCCTTTCCCGAGTAACAGAATCGGTTATGTTCATGGTCTACGGAAATTGGTATTTTGGTACGCTAAAACAGTTAACACTGTCCATATGTAAAAGCTTGGATGGGAATAGACATTGAAGAACATTGACATAGGATAAGAAAGAATAATTTCATCAATTTAAATTAGTGAAATATTTATATTTTGAGGCCTATATGTATAAATTTAACGGTTGTATTTGAAGGCCATCCGCCAATTTGAATTTTACGTTTATCGAATTAATCATATGCAACCGATCTCGGGAGATTATTTCTGCAGAAAAAACATTTCCACGGTGTTCAACTCTTGATCGGCTGAATGTTTTGAAAGCAATTTGACTGAAAGATGTTGGTGGCTAAGCCACCACCAACCTTCAGTCAAATTGTTTTCAAAATATTCAGCAGGTCCAGGGTTATAGCCGATTGGAATTATTGTCTGGAGGGTGCAGCACTCAGACAGTTAACTCTGGGCTTAACTTGACCCTAATGGACATTTCCAGTTTATCCATCCATCATATGACGTCACAATCAACTATGTGATTTGTTGGATGACGTCATAATTATTACGTTATGAATGACTCGATTTAGTCTTACGCTTAATAGTCCGACACGTTGTATGTCTTTGCTCTTTAATAAACATGCTGTTGAATATTTTGAAACTAATACGACTGGGAGCTGTTGCTGCCATAGGCAGCAACAGCACCCAGTCAAATTAGTTTCAAAATATCAAACAGCTCACCTGTATAGTTTTCTAGAAATTTAGATTCAGAGTGCAGGGATCGATCGATCCCAACTAGAGCGATGTGTGGGTGGAGCTTTGCTAGAGATGGGCGGGGCATAGCTAAACACGTAAAGATCCCTTATTTAAAGTTGTTTCCATTCCAGGCCAGATTTAACGAATTCTCTGTCAATGTTTCACACAGAGAGACAATCCCATCTTCATTTTGTGTTTAGAAGAAGAAGCGCCCCTATCTGTCAGAATTAGAAATGTAGGTGTCTATATTATATAAAATTAATTACGTGTAATTAATAGGACTCCATTTAAATTTATGATCTCTTTAAGACAAACTACTATATGTTCTACTTTTATATAAATAAAGATTGTACTACGACTAATTTTGCTTGAGTTCTTATGTTATTCACGAAGATAATCTGCCTAAATGCAGACAACTCTACCTGGGCTCAATGGACATTTCCTGATTTAGATATGCCCCTCCCAATTCTAACTAAGCTCCACCCTCACGTCGCTCGTGTTGGGATCGATCGTTCCCTGTACTCACTGACCATCAATTTTTGCAGTTTATTGCAGCAACCGCGCCCAGTCAAATTAGTTTCAAAATTTTAACTATACACCTGTGCAAAAGTTAAGCACCACCCTATTTTTACGCACATGCGAGGGTATATTCATGTGCTATGAAAAAAGCAATAGCATAAACATTTATGTACCCATCCATCTTAGTGCAAGAGGTAATAATGCAACTAGAGGAATGCTGATTATGATGGTGGGGAAACACTGTATGTTTTTGTTTGAACTTGAAAACGAGGCCTGAATATGGTTACGTTGACACAACTGACAACTATTGCCCTACAGTTGACACACGTGGCTAGATTGTCATTAATGGTGTCTAAAAACGAAGTTTAACATCTGTGGACGAGTTTGAGACTGTAATTATTAATACCGGGTATATCCACCTTGTGCCTGGATGACGGCCTGGACACGACGTCTCATGCTGGTCACCATCCGACTGATACGCCATTGTGGTATTCGTTGCCATTCAAGATGGAGTGCGTCTGTTAATTCCTGTAGGTTCTGCACATGAGGATCCCTCCTTCTCACCATGATTCCCAGAATGTCCCAGATATGCTCAATAGGGTTCATGTGAGGGCTCCTTGCTGGCCATGGTAGGGTTTCGATGGCATTCTGGCGGAGGTATTCATGCACAGCTCTAGCACGATGTGGTCGGGCGTTGTCATCCATGAATATAGGGTGGGTTCCAGGTGCATGATTTACAAAATGAGGGACCACAACTCTATCCAGTATGGAATCTTGATATCTTTGTCCATTTAGTGTTCCAGGTACAGTCAACAGATCCAGCTTACAATCAAATGAGATGCACCCCCATATCTTAACGGAACCTCCACCAAATGGAACTTCTTCCATGATGTTACGTTGGTCGTACGCCGTGCGTCTGGACCTCCATACACGAGTTCGACCATCTGTGGCATGAAGCAGGAACCGACTTTCATCGGACCAGTGTACCCGTCTCCAGGATCTCATGTTCCAGTGTCTTCTTTCGTTGCACCACCTCAGACGCTCCTCTTTGTGGTGTGCAGTGAGGAGAGGACGTCTGACAGGTCTCCTAGCTTTCATGCCAGCAGCATACAGTCTCCTTTTGACGGTAGACATTGACACTCTATTGCGCGTTTCCCATTGGTGGCTGAGCACTCTGCTGTTGGTGAATGGAGATCTCCTAACAAGGCGTACTAGGGCTCGATCATCACGGGCAGTAGTCTTCTTCGGTCTTCCAGATCTAGGCCTGTCAATCACCTCGTTAGTTTGCCCATGTTTTGCAATCAAACGACTGATTACAGTATGGTTAATGTTCAGCTGTCTGCCAATCTCTCTGCATGACATACCAGTGGTATGCATGCCTATGATTTGCCATTTCACACGATCACTTAACCTTCGTCTTGCCATAGCGGTTCACAATCAAGAGCTAATTCTCTCCGTACAAATAAACCACGGTCAAGAACACAAAATTCCTAATCTTGTCGGCTAAATCTGTATGTAATGTTCTACACCTCAAACTGGACTTTTACATAACTGAACACGTGTGCTGTTTCCCGCCACGCACGACATCAAGCGGCGTGAAGTCATGCATGCATGTGCATTTCGTACTTGGAATTATGTCAGCTAACGCGGGGACAAAAAGTATGGCAGCCTAGTTGTACCATCATGTTTCTACGTTCTATTGTTTTTGCTGGTGCTTAACTTTTGCACAGGTGTATAGAATGTTTATTAAATGGTGAAGACATAGCCTACAATTCGTACAACGCGTCGGACTATTAGGCGCTAAAGACGGACTAAATCGAGTCATTCGTGTAAGAATTAATTATGACATCATTCTTCACGTGGTTGATTATGACGTCAGATGACGTCATATTATGGATGGATAACCTGGAATGGTCAATTCCTCAGGGTATTGGTTGGTAGCGAAAACTGATCGGATCGCGTGCGCGCGCGTCCGTGCGTAGGCTTATGCGTGTGTGCGCGTGTGTGCGTGCGTGTGTGCGTGCGTACGTGCGTAGTTCTTCAAATCATGCGGAATCCTAGTGTGCGGTCACACACTTGTGTCAGTATAACGCAACATTATCGAATTTGTGCCGTTGGCAAACGGCGCATGGACCAATATCGAATTTGATATCGGCACGCCCATTGGCCAATGGTGCAGGGACCAATATGGAATTTAATATCGGCGCGCCTGTTGGCCAACGGCACAGGGACAAATATCATATTTGATACTGGCGTGCCCGTTGGCCAACAGCGCAGGGAGCAATATCGAATTTGATATCGGCACGCCCATTGGCCAATGGTGCAGGGACCAATATGGAATTTAATATCGGCGCGCCTGTTGGCCAACGGCACAGGGACAAATATCATATTTGATACTGGCGTGCCCGTTGGCCAACAGCGCAGGGAGCAATATCGAATTTGATATCGGTGTGGGTGACCAATATCGAATTTGATATCGGCAAGCCAATTGCCCAATGGTGCAGGGACCAATATCGAATTTGATATCGTCCACCTAAAGGCGTTTACTCAGGTGCTACGCAATGTTGTATCGCGGTGGCGGTGGACGAAAGTAACAGACGGTTCCAAAATTGTTAGAAGTGTGGACCACTGCACCAAGACTAAAGTCAAGGATTGGCCGACCAGTTCTCACATGTCTGATATACTGACACACTGACGATTCATATGGGACTATCTCAGGATGCACCCGCCACAATTCAATCCTAGGCTTTTACGCCTATTGTACTCTGACTCCAGCACAGCTCTGGCAGTATATGTATTTTTTATTTTATTGACGCACTGGCAACGTGCGGCTTCAATTTCCATGTGCTAACTTAGCCGACAGTGATGCACCCATTAGTTTAATTTGTTGATCACCATCTCCTGGTCGGGGGATCGAACCACCATTCTGCAACTCCGCATAACATCAGCAACCAGGCATCTTTCCACTGGACCATCGCACTAAGACTAAAGTCAAGGATTGGCCGACCAGTTTTCACATGTCTGATATACTGACACACTGACGATCCATATGGGACTATCTGTGGATGCACCCGCCACAATTCAATCCTAGGCTTTTACGCCTATTGTACTCTGACTCCAGCACGGCTCTGGCAGTATATGTATTTTTTATTTTATTGACGCACTGGCAACGTGCGGCTTCAATTTCCATGTGCTAACTTAGCCGACAGTGATGCACCCACTAGTTTAATTTGTTGATCACCATCTCCCGGTCGGGGGATCGAACCGCCATTCTGCAACTCCGCATAGCATCAGCAACCAGGCATCTTTCCACTGGACCACCGCACCAAGACTAAAGTCAAGGATTGGCCGACCAGTTCTCACATGTCTGATATACTGACACACTGACGATTCATATGGGACTATCTGTGGATGCACCAGCCACAATTCAATCCTAGGCTTTTACGCCTATTGTACTCTGACTCCAGCACAGCTCTGTCAGTATATGTATTTTTTATTTTTTTGACGCACTGGCAACGTGCGGCTTCAATTTCCATGTGCTAACTTAGCCGACAGTGATGCACCCATTAGTTTAATTTGTTCATCACCATCTCCCGGTCGGGGGATCGAACCACCATTCTGTAACTCCGCATAGCATCAGCAACCAGGCATCTTTCCACTGGACCACCGCACCAAGACTAAAGTCAAGGATTGGCCGACCAGTTCTCACATGTCTGATATACTGACACACTGACGATTCATATGGGACTATCTGTGGATGCACCCGCCACAATTCAATCCTAGGCTTTTACGCCTATTGTACACTGACTCCAGCACAGCTCTGTCAGTATATGTATTTTTTATTTTTTTGATGCACTGGCAACATGCGGCTTCAATTTCCATGTGCTAACTTAGCCGACAGTGATGCACCCATTAGTTTAATTTGTTCATCACCATCTCCCGGTCGGGGGATCGAACCACCATTCTGCAACTCGCATAGCATCAGCAACCAGGCATCTTTCCATTGGACCACCGCACCAAGACTAAAGTCAAGGATTGGCCGACCAGTTTTCACATGTCTGATATACTGACACACTGACGATTCATATGGGACTATCTGTGGATGCACCCACCACAATTGAATCCTAGGCTTTTACGCCTATTGTACCCTGACTCCAGCACGGCTCTGGCAGTATATGTATTTTTTATTTTATTGACGCACTGGCAACGTGCGGCTTCAATTTCCATGTGCTAACTTAGCCGACAGTGATGCACCCATTAGTTTAATTTGTTGATCACCATTTCCCGGTCGGGGGATCGAACCGCCATTCTGCAACTCCGCATAGCATCAGCAACCAGGCATCTTTCCACTGGACCACCGCACCAAGACTAAAGTCAAGGATTGGCCGACCAGTTCTCACATGTCTGATATACTGACACACTGACGATTCATATGGGACTATCTGTGGATGCACCCACCACAATTCAATCCTTGGCTTTTACGCCTATTGTACTCTGACTTCAGCACAGCTCTGGCAGTATATGTATTTTTTATTTTATTGACGCACTGGCAACGTGCGGCTTCAATTTCCATGTGCTAACTTAGCCGACAGTGATGCACCCATTAGTTTAATTTGTTGATCACCATTTCCCGGTCGGGGGATCGAACCGCCATTCTGCAACTCCGCATAGCATCAGCAACCAGGCATCTTTCCACTGGACCACCGCACCAAGACTAAAGTCAAGGATTGGCCGACCAGTTCTCACATGTCTGATATACTGACACACTGACGATTCATATGGGACTATCTGTGGATGCACCCACCACAATTCAATCCTTGGCTTTTACGCCTATTGTACACTGACTTCAGCACAGCTCTGGCAGTATATGTATTTTTTATTTTATTGACGCACTGGCAACGTGGGGGTTCAATTTCCATGTGCTAACTTAGCCGACAGTGATGCACCCATTAGTTTAATTTGTTCATCACCATCTCCCGGTCGGGGGATCGAACCACCATTCTGCAACTCCGCATAGCATCAGCAACCAGGCATCTTTTCACTGGACCTACGCACCAAGAGTAAAGTCAAGGATTGGCTGACCAGTTTTCACATGTCTGATATACTGACACACTGACGATTCATATGGGACTATCTGTGGATGCACCCGCCACAATTCAATCTTAGGCTTTTATGCCTATTATACTCTGACTCCAGCACGGCTCTGGCAGTATATGTATTTTTTATTTTATTGACGCACTGGCAACGTGCGGCTTCAATTTCCATGTGCTAACTTAGCCGACAGTGATGCACCCATTAGTTTAATTTGTTCATCACCATCTCCCGGTCGGGGGATCGAACCACCATTCTGTAACTCCGCATAGCATCAGCAACCAGGCATCTTTCCACTGGACCACCGCACCAAGACTGGTAGTCATGGATTGGCCGACCAGTTTTCACATGTCTGATATACTGACACACTGACGATTCATATGGGACTATCTGTGGATGCACCCGCCACAATTCAATCCTAGGCTTTTACTCCTATTGTACTCTGACTCCAGCACGGCTCTGGCAGTATATGTATTTTTTATTTTATTGACGCACTGGCAACGTGCAGCTTCAATTTCCATGTGCTAACTTAGCCGACAGTGATGCACCCATTAGTTTAATTTGTTCATCACCATCTCCCGGTAGGGATCGAACCACCATTCTGTAACTCCGCATAGCATCAGCAACCAGGCATCTTTCCACTGGACCACCGCACCAAGAATAAAGTCAAGGATTGGCCGACCAGTTTTCACATGTCTGATATACTGACACACTGACGATTCATATGGGACTATCTGTGGATGCACCCGCCACAATTCAATCCTAGGCTTTTACTCCTATTGTACTCTGACTCCAGCACGGCTCTGGCAGTATATGTATTTTTTATTTTATTGACGCACTGGCAACGTGCAGCTTCAATTTCCATGTGCTAACTTAGCCGACAGTGATGCACCCATTAGTTTAATTTGTTCATCACCATCTCCGGGTCGGGGGATCGAACCGCCATTCTGCAACTCCGCATAGCATCAGCAACCAGGCATCTTTCCACTGGACCACCGCACCAAGACTAAAGTCAAGGATTGGCCGACCAGTTTTCACATGTCTGATATAACTGACACACTGACGATTCATATGGGACTATCTGAGATGCACCGGCCACAATTCAATCCTAGGCTTTTACGCCTATTGTACCCTGACTCCAGCACGGCTCTGGCAGTATATGTATTTTTTATTTTATTGACGCACTGGCAACGTGCAGCTTCAATTTCCATGTGCTAACTTAGCCGACAGTGATGCACCCATTAGTTTAATTTGTTCATCACCATCTCCCGGTAGGGATCGAACCACCATTCTGTAACTCCGCATAGCATCAGCAACCAGGCATCTTTCCACTGGACCACCGCACCAAGACTAAAGTCAAGGATTGGCCGACCAGTTTTCACATGTCTGATATACTGACACACTGACGATTCATATGGGACTGTCTGTGGATGCACCCGCCACAATTCAATCCTAGGCTTTTACGCCTATTGTACTATGACTCCAGCACGGCTCTGGCAGTATATGTATTTTTTATTTTATTGACGCACTGGCAACGTGCGGCTTCAATTTCCATGTGCTAACTTAGCCAACAGTGATGCACCCATTAGTTTAATTTGTTGATCACCATTTCCCGGTCGGGGGATCGAACCACCATTCTGCAACTCCGCATAGCATCAGCAACCAGGCATCTTTCCACTGGACCACCGCACCAAGACTGGTAGTCATGGATTGGCCGACCAGTTTTCACATGTCTGATATACTGACACACTGACGATTCATATGGGACTATCTGTGGATGCACCCGCCACAATTCAATCCTAGGCTTTTACTCCTATTGTACTCTGACTCCAGCACGGCTCTGGCAGTATATGTATTTTTTATTTTATTGACGCACTGGCAACGTGCAGCTTCAATTTCCATGTGCTAACTTAGCCGACAGTGATGCACCCATTAGTTTAATTTGTTCATCACCATCTCCCGGTAGGGATCGAACCGCCATTCTGTAACTCCGCATAGCATCAGCAACCAGGCATCTTTCCACTGGACCACCGCACCAAGACTAAAGTCAAGGATTGGCCGACCAGTTTTCACATGTCTGATATACTGACACACTGACGATTCATATGGGACTATCTGTGGATGCACCCTCCACAATTCAATCCTAGGCTTTTACGCCTATTGTACTATGACTCCAGCACGGCTCTGGCAGTATATGTATTTTTTATTTTATTGACGCACTGGCAACGTGCGGCTTCAATTTCCATGTGCAAACTTAGCCGACAGTGATGCACCCATTAGTTTAATTTGTTCATCACCATCTCCCGGTCAGGGGATCGAACCACCATTCTGCAACTCCGCATAGCATCAGCAAACAGGCATCTTTCCACTGGACCACCGCACCAAGACTAAAGTCAAGGATTGGCCGACCAGTTTTCACATGTCTGATATACTGACACACTGACGATTCATATGGGACTATCTGTGGATGCACCCGCCACAATTCAATCCTAGGCTTTTACGCCTATTGTACCCTGACTCCAGCACGGCTCTGGCAGTATATGTATTTTTTATTTTATTGACGCACTGGCAACGTGCGGCTTCAATTTCCATGTGCAAACTTAGCCGACAGTGATGCACCCATTAGTTTAATTTGTTCATCACCATCTCCCGGTCAGGGGATCGAACCGCCATTCTGCAACTCCGCATAGCATCAGCAAACAGCCATCTTTCCACTGGACCACCGCACCAAGACTAAAGTCAAGGATTGGCCGACCAGTTTTCACATGTCTGATATACTGACACACTGACGATTCATATGGGAGTATCTGTGGATGCACCGGCCACAATTCAATCCTAGGCTTTTACGCCTATTGTACTCTGACTTCACAATTCAATGCTAGGCTTGTATGCCTATTGTACTCTGACTCCAGCATGGCTCTGGCAGTATATGTATTTTTTATTTTATTGACGCACTGGGAACGTGCGGCTTCAATTTCCATGTGCTAACTTAGCCGACAGTGATGCACCCATTAGTTTAATTTGTTGATCACCATTTCCCGGTCGGTGGATCGAACCGCCATTCTGCAACTCCGCATAACATCAGCAACCAGGCATCTTTCCACTGGACCACCGCACCAAGACTGGTAGTCAGGGATTGGCTGACCAGTTTTCACATGTCTGATATACTGACACACTGACGATTCATATGGGACTATCTGTGGATGCACCCACCACAATTCATTCCTAGGCTTTTACGCCTATTGTACTCTGACTCCAGCACGGCTCTGGCAGTATAAGTTTTTTTTTTTATTGATACATTTGCAACGTGCGGATTCAATTTCCATGTGCTAACTTAGCCGACAGTGATGCACCCATTAGTTTAATTTGTTCATCACCATCTCCCGGTCGGGGGATCGAACCGCCGTTCTGCAACTCCGCATAGCATCAGCAACCAGCCATCTTTCCACTGGACCACCGCCCCAAGACTGGTAGTCAAGGATTGGCGACCAGTTTTCACATGTCTGATATACTGACACACTGACGATTCATATGGGACCATCTGTGGTCATAAAAGCCTAAGATTGAATTGTGGCGGGTGCATCCACATATAGTCCCATATGAATCGTCAGTGTGTCAGTATATCAGACATGTGAAAACTGGTTGGCCAATCCTTGACTTTGGCCGCACGTTGCCAGAGCGTCAATAAAATAAAAAATACAAATACTGCCAGAGCCGTGCTGGAGTCAGAGTACAATAGGCGTAAAAGCCTAGGATTGAATTGTGGCGGGTGCATCCACAGATAGTCCCATATGAATCGTCAGTGTGTCAGTATATCAGACATGTGAAAACTGGTCTGCCAATCCTTGACTTTAGTCTTGGTGCGGTGGTCCAGTGGAAAGATGCCTGGTTGCTGATCCTATGCGGAGTTGCAGAATGGCGGTTCGATCCCCCGACCGGGAGATGGTGATGAACAAATTAAAGTAATGGGTGCATCACTGTCGGCTAAGTTAGCACATGGAAATTGAAGCCGCATGTTGCCAGTGCGTCAATAAAATAAAAAATACATATACTGCCAGAGTCGTGCTGGAGTCAGAGTACAATAGGCGTAAAAGCCTTGGATTGAATTGTGGCGGGTGCATCCACAGATAGTCCCATATGAATCGTCAGTGTGTCAGTATATCAGACATGTGAAAATTGGTCAGCCAATCCTTGACTTTGGTCTTGGTGCGGTGGTCCAGTGGAAAGATGCCTGGTTGCTGATACTATGCGGAGTTGCAGAATGGCGGTTCGATCCCCCGACCGGGAAATGGTGATCAACAAATTAAACTAATGGGTGCATCACTGTCGGCTAAGTTAGCACATGGAAATTGATGCCGCATGTTGCCAGTCCGTCAATAAAATAAAAAATACATATACTGCCAGTGCCGTGCTGGAGTCAGAGTACAATAGGCGTAAAAGCCTAGGATTGAATTGTGGCGGGTGCATCCACAGATAGTCCCATATGAATCGTCAGTGTGTCAGTATATCAGACATGTGAAATCTGGTCGGCCAATCCTTAACTTTAGTCTTGGTGAAGTGGTCCAGTGGAAAGATGCCTGGATGCTGATGCTATGCGGAGTTGCAGAATGGCGGTTCGATCCCCCGACCGGGAAATGGTGATCAACAAATTAAACTAATGGGTGCATCACTGTCGGCTAAGTTAGCACATGGAAATTGATGCTGCACGTTGCCAGTGCGTCAATAAAATAAAAAATACATATACTGCCAGAGCCGTGCTGGAGTCAGAGTACAATAGGCGTAAAAGCCTAGGATTGAATTGTGGCGGGTGCATCCACAGATAGTACCATATGAATCGTCAGTGTGTCAGTATATCAGACATGTGAAAACTGGTCGGCCAATCCTTGACTTTAGTCTTGGTGAAGTGGTCCAGTGGAAAGATGCCTGGATGCTGATGCTATGCGGAGTTGCAGAATGGCGGTTCGATCCCCCGACCGGGAAATGGTGATCAACAAATTAAACTAATGGCTGCATCACTGTCGGCTAAGTTAGCACATGGAAATTGATGCTGCACGTTGCCAGTGCGTCAATAAAATAAAAAATACATATACTGCCAGAGCCGTGCTGGAGTCAGAGTACAATAGGCGTAATAGCCTAGGATTGAATTGTGGCGGGTGCATCCACAGATAGTACCATATGAATCGTCAGTGTGTCAGTATATCAGACATGTGAAAACTGGTCGGCCAATCCTTGACTTTAGTCTTGGTGCGGTGGTCCGGTGGAAAGATGCCTGGATGCTGATGCTATGCGGAGTTGCAGAATGGTGGTTCGATCCCCAGACCGGGAGATGGTGATGAACAAATTAAACTAATGGGTGCATCACTGTCGGCTAAGTTAGCACATGGAAATTGAAGCGACACGTTGCCAGGGCGTCAATAAAATAAAAAATACATATACTGCCAGAGCCGTGCTGGAGTCAGAGTACAATAGGCGTAAAAGCCTAGGATTGAATTGTGGCGGGTGCATCCACAGATAGTCCCATATGAATCGTCAGTGTGTCAGTATATCAGACATGTGAAAACTGGTCGGCCAATCCTTGACTTTAGTCTTTGTGCGGTGGTCCAGTGGAAAGATGCCTGGATGCTGATGCTATGCGGAGTTGCAGAATGGCGGTTCGATCCCCCGACCGGGAGATGGTGATGAACAAATTAAACTAATGGGTGCATCACTGTCAGCTAAGTTAGCATATAAAAATTGAAGCCACACGTTGCCAGTGCGTCAATAAAATAAAAAATACATATACTGCCAGAGCTGTGCTGGAGTCAGAGTACAATAGGCGTAAAAGCCTAGGATTGAATTGTGGCGGGTGCATCCACAGATAGTCCCATATGAATCGTCAGTGTGTCAGTATATCAGACATGTGAAAACTGGTCGGCCAATCCTTAACTTTAGTCTTGGTGAAGTGGTCCAGTGGAAAGATGCCTGGATGCTGATGCTATGCGGAGTTGCAGAATGGCGGTTCGATCCCTCGACCGGGAAATGGTGATCAACAAATTAAACTAATGGGTGCATCACTGTCGGCTAAGTTAGCACATGGAAATTGATGCTGCACGTTGCCAGTGCGTCAATAAAATAAAAAATACATATACTGCCAGAGCCGTGCTGGAGTCAGAGTACAATAGGCGTAATAGCCTAGGATTGAATTGTGGCGGGTGCATCCACAGATAGTACCATATGAATCGTCAGTGTGTCAGTATATCAGACATGTGAAAACTGGTCGGCCAATCCTTGACTTTAGTCTTGGTGCGGTGGTCCAGTGGAAAGATGCCTGGATGCTGATGCTATGCGGAGTTGCAGAATGGTGGTTCGATCCCCCGACCGGGAGATGGTGATGAACAAATTAAACTAATGGGTGCATCACTGTCGGCTAAGTTAGCACATGGCAATTGAAGCGACACGTTGCCAGTGCGTCAATAAAATAAAAAATACATATACTGCCAGAGCCGTGCTGGAGTCAGAGTACAATAGGCGTAATAGCCTAGGATTGAATTGTGGCGGGTGCATCCACAGATAGTACCATATGAATCGTCAGTGTGTCAGTATATCAGACATGTGAAAACTGGTCGGCCAATCCTTGACTTTAGTCTTGGTGCGGTGGTCCGGTGGAAAGATGCCTGGATGCTGATGCTATGCGGAGTTGCAGAATGGTGGTTCGATCCCCAGACCGGGAGATGGTGATGAACAAATTAAACTAATGGGTGCATCACTGTCGGCTAAGTTAGCACATGGAAATTGAAGCGACACGTTGCCAGGGCGTCAATAAAATAAAAAATACATATACTGCCAGAGCCGTGCTGGAGTCAGAGTACAATAGGCGTAAAAGCCTAGGATTGAATTGTGGCGGGTGCATCCACAGATAGTCCCATATGAATCGTCAGTGTGTCAGTATATCAGACATGTGAAAACTGGTCGGCCAATCCTTGACTTTAGTCTTTGTGCGGTGGTCCAGTGGAAAGATGCCTGGATGCTGATGCTATGCGGAGTTGCAGAATGGCGGTTCGATCCCCCGACCGGGAGATGGTGATGAACAAATTAAACTAATGGGTGCATCACTGTCAGCTAAGTTAGCATATAAAAATTGAAGCCACACGTTGCCAGTGCGTCAATAAAATAAAAAATACATATACTGCCAGAGCTGTGCTGGAGTCAGAGTACAATAGGCGTAAAAGCCTAGGATTGAATTGTGGCGGGTGCATCCACAGATAGTCCCATATGAATCGTCAGTGTGTCAGTATATCAGACATGTGAAAACTGGTCGGCCAATCCTTAACTTTAGTCTTGGTGAAGTGGTCCAGTGGAAAGATGCCTGGATGCTGATGCTATGCGGAGTTGCAGAATGGCGGTTCGATCCCTCGACCGGGAAATGGTGATCAACAAATTAAACTAATGGGTGCATCACTGTCGGCTAAGTTAGCACATGGAAATTGATGCTGCACGTTGCCAGTGCGTCAATAAAATAAAAAATACATATACTGCCAGAGCCGTGCTGGAGTCAGAGTACAATAGGCGTAAAAGCCTAGGATTGAATTGTTGCGGGTGCATCCACAGATAGTACCATATGAATCGTCAGTGTGTCAGTATATCAGACATGTGAAAACTGGTCGGCCAATCCTTGACTTTAGTCGTGGTGCGGTGGTCCAGTGGAAAGATGCCTGGATGCTGATGCTATGCGGAGTTGCAGAATGGCGGTTCGATCCCCCGACCGGGAAATGGTGATCAACAAATTAAACTAATGGCTGCATCACTGTCGGCTAAGTTAGCACATGGAAATTGATGCTGCACGTTGCCAGTGCGTCAATAAAATAAAAAATACATATACTGCCAGAGCCGTGCTGGAGTCAGAGTACAATAGGCGTAATAGCCTAGGATTGAATTGTGGCGGGTGCATCCACAGATAGTACCATATGAATCGTCAGTGTGTCAGTATATCAGACATGTGAAAACTGGTCGGCCAATCCTTGACTTTAGTCTTGGTGCGGTGGTCCAGTGGAAAGATGCCTGGATGCTGATGCTATGCGGAGTTGCAGAATGGTGGTTCGATCCCCCGACCGGGAGATGGTGATGAACAAATTAAACTAATGGGTGCATCACTGTCGGCTAAGTTAGCACATGGCAATTGAAGCGACACGTTGCCAGTGCGTCAATAAAATAAAAAATACATATACTGCCAGAGCCGTGCTGGAGTCAGAGTACAATAGGCGTAAAAGCCTAGGATTGAATTGTGGCGGGTGCATCCACAGATAGTCCCATATGAATCGTCAGTGTGTCAGTATATCAGACATGTGAAAACTGGTCGGCCAATCCTTGACTTTAGTCTTTGTGCGGTGGTCCAGTGGAAAGATGCCTGGATGCTGATGCTATGCGGAGTTGCAGAATGGTGGTTCGATCCCCCGACCGGGAGATGGTGATGAACAAATTAAACTAATGGGTGCATCACTGTCGGCTAAGTTAGCACATGGAAATTGAAGCCGCACGTTGCCAGTGCGTCAATAAAATAAAAAATACATATACTGCCAGAGCTGTGCTGGAGTCAGAGTACAATAGGCGTAAAAGCCTAGGATTGAATTGTGGCGGGTGCGTCCACAGATAGTCCCATATGAATCGTCAGTGTGTCAGTATATCAGACATGTGAGAACTGGTCGGCCAATCCTTGACTTAAGTCTTGGTGCGGTGGTCCAGTGGAAAGATGCCTGGATGCTGATGCTATGCGGAGTTGCAGAATGGCGGTTCGATCCCCCGACCGGGAAATGGTGATCAACAAATTAAACTAATGGCTGCATCACTGTCGGCTAAGTTAGCACATGGAAATTGATGCTGCACGTTGCCAGTGCGTCAATAAAATAAAAAATACATATACTGCCAGAGCCGTGCTGGAGTCAGAGTACAATAGGCGTAATAGCCTAGGATTGAATTGTGGCGGGTGCATCCACAGATAGTACCATATGAATCGTCAGTGTGTCAGTATATCAGACATGTGAAAACTGGTCGGCCAATCCTTGACTTTAGTCTTGGTGCGGTGGTCCAGTGGAAAGATGCCTGGATGCTGATGCTATGCGGAGTTGCAGAATGGTGGTTCGATCCCCCGACCGGGAGATGGTGATGAACAAATTGAACTAACGGGTGCATCACTGTCGGCTAAGTTAGCACATGGCAATTGAAGCGACACGTTGCCAGTGCTTCAATAAAATAAAAAATACATATACTGCCAGAGCCGGGCTGGAGTCAGAGTACAATAGGCGTAAAAGCCTAGGATTGAATTGTGGCGGGTGCATCCACAGATAGTCCCATATGAATCGTCAGTGTGTCAGTATATCAGACATGTGAAAACTGGTCGGCCAATCCTTGACTTTAGTCTTTGTGCGGTGGTCCAGTGGAAAGATGCCTGGATGCTGATGCTATGCGGAGTTGCAGAATGGTGGTTCGATCCCCCGACCGGGAGATGGTGATGAACAAATTAAACTAATGGGTGCATCACTGTCGGCTAAGTTAGCACATGGAAATTGAAGCCGCACGTTGCCATTGCGTCAATGAAATAAAAAATACATATACTGCCAGAGCTGTGCTGGAGTCAGAGTACAATAGGCGTAAAAGCCTAGGATTGAATTGTGGCGGGTGCGTCCACAGATAGTCCCATATGAATCGTCAGTGTGTCAGTATATCAGACATGTGAGAACTGGTCGGCCAATCCTTGAGTTAAGTCTTGGTGCGGTGGTCCAGTGGAAAGATGCTTGGTTGCTGATGCTAGGCGGAGTTGCAGAATGGTGGTTCGATCCCCCAACCGGGAGATGGTGATCAACAAATTAAACTAATGGGTGCATCACTGTCAGCTAAGTTAGCACATAAAAATTGAAGCCACACGTTGCCAGTGCGTCAATAAAATAAAAAATACATATACTGCCAGAGCTGTGCTGGAGTCAGAGTACAATAGGCGTAAAAGCCTAGGATTGAATTGTGGCGGGTGCATCCACAGATAGTCCCATATGAATCGTCAGTGTGTCAGTATATCAGACATGTGAAAACTGGTCGGCCAATCCTTGACTTTAGTCTTTGTGCGGTGGTCCAGTGGAAAGATGCCTGGATGCTGATGCTATGCGGAGTTGCAGAATGGTGGTTCGATCCCCCGACCGGGAGATGGTGATGAACAAATTAAACTAATGGGTGCATCACTGTCGGCTAAGTTAGCACATGGAAATTGAAGCCGCACGTTGCCAGTGCGTCAGTAAGATAAAAAATACATATACTCCCAGAGCCGTGCTGGAGTCAGAGTACAATAGGCTTAAAAGCCTAGGATTGTATTGTGGCGGGTGCATCCACAGATAGTACCATATGAATCGTCAGTGTGTCAGTATATCAGACATGTGAAAACTGGTCGGCCAATCCTTGACTTTTAGTCTTGGTGCGGTGGTCCAGTGGAAAGATGCCTGGTTGCTGATGCTATGCGGAGTTGCAGAATGGCGGTTCGATCCCC
Organism: Chaetoderma sp. LZ-2023a; assembly: GCA_034401795.1. Lineage (NCBI taxonomy): Eukaryota > Metazoa > Mollusca > Caudofoveata > Chaetodermatida > Chaetodermatidae > Chaetoderma > Chaetoderma sp. LZ-2023a. Next base: position 68,441,655 of record CM067359.1, read on the forward strand.
CGACCGGGAAATGGTGATCAACAAATTAAACTAACGGGTGCATCACTGTCGGCTAAGTTAGCACATGGAAATTGAAGCCGCACGTTGCCAGTGCGTCAATAAAATAAAAATACATATACTGCCAGAGCCGTGCTGGAGTCAGAGTACAATAGGCGTAAAAGCCTAGGATTGATTGTGACAGATGCATCCACAGATAGTCCCATATGAATCGTCAGTGTGTCAGTATATCAGACATGTGAAAACTGGTCGGCCAATCCTTGACTTTTAGTCTTGGTGCGGTGGTCCAGTGGAAAGATGCCTGGTTGCTGATGCTATGCGGAGTTGCAGAATGGCGGTTCGATCCCCCGACCGGGAGATGGTGATCAACAAATTAAACTAACGGGTGCATCACTGTCGGCTAAGTTAGCACATAAAAATTGAAGCCACACGTTGCCAGTGCGTCAATAAAATAAAAAATACATATACTGCCAGAGCCGTGCTGGAGTCAGAGTACAATAGGCGTAAAAGCCTAGGATTGATTGTGACAGATGCATCCACAGATAGTCCCATATGAATCGTCAGTGTGTCAGTATATCAGACATGTGAAAACTGGTCGGCCAATCCTTGACTTTTAGTCTTGGTGCGGTGGTCCAGTGGAAAGATGCCTGGTTGCTGATGCTATGCGGAGTTGCAGAATGGCGGTTCGATCCCCCGACCGGGAGATGGTGATCAACAAATTAAACTAATGGGTGCATCACTGTCGGCTAAGTTAGCACATGGAAATTGAAGCCGCACGTTGCCAGTGCGTCAGTAAGATAAAAAATACATATACTGCCAGAGCCGTGCAGGAGTCAGAGTACAATAGGCGTAAAAGCCTAGGATTGATTGTGACAGATGCATCCACAGATAGTCCCATATGAATCGTCAGTGTGTCAGTATATCAGACATGTGAAAACTGGTCGGCCAATCCTTGACTTTTAGTCTTGGTGCGGTGGTCCAGTGGAAAGATGCCTGGTTGCTGATGCTATGCGGAGTTGCAGAATGGCGGTTCGATCCCCCGACCGGGAGATGGTGATCAACAAATTAAACTAATGGGTGCATCACTGTCGGCTATGTTAGCACATGGAAATTGAAGCCGCACGTTGCCAGTGCGTCAATAAAATAAAAATACATATACTGCCAGAGCCGTGCTGGAGTCAGAGTACAATAGGCGTAAAAGCCTTGGATTGAATTGTGGCGGGTGCATCCACAGATAGTCCCATATGAATAGTCAGTGTGTCAGTATATCAGACATGTGAAAATTGGTCAGCCAATCCTTGACTTTTAGTCTTGGTGCGGTGGTCCAGTGGAAAGATGCCTGGATGCTGATGCTATGCGGAGTTGCAGAATGGCGGTTCGATCCCCCGACCGGGAAATGGTGATCAACAAATTAAACTAACGGGTGCATCACTGTCGGCTAAGTTAGCACATGGAAATTGATGCTGCACGTTGCCAGTGCGTCAATAAAATAAAAAATACATATACTGCCAGAGCCGTGCTGGAGTCAGAGTACAATAGGCGTAATAGCCTAGGATTGAATTGTGGCGGGTGCATCCACAGATAGTACCATATGAATCGTCAGTGTGTCAGTATATCAGACATGTGAAAACTGGTCGGCCAATCCTTGACTTTTAGTCTTGGTGCGGTGGTCCAGTGGAAAGATGCCTGGATGCTGATGCTATGCGGAGTTGCAGAATGGTGGTTCGATCCCCCGACCGGGAGATGGTGATCAACAAATTAAACTAATGGGTGCATCACTGTCGGCTAAGTTAGCACATGGCAATTGAAGCGACACGTTGCCAGTGCGTCAATAAAATAAAAAATACATATACTGCCAGAGCCGTGCTGGAGTCAGAGTACAATAGGCGTAATAGCCTAGGATTGAATTGTGGCGGGTGCATCCACAGATAGTACCATATGAATCGTCAGTGTGTCAGTATATCAGACATGTGAAAACTGGTCGGCCAATCCTTGACTTTTAGTCTTGGTGCGGTGGTCCAGTGGAAAGATGCCTGGATGCTGATGCTATGCGGAGTTGCAGAATGGTGGTCGATCCCCCGACCGGGAGATGGTGATGAACAAATTAAACTAACGGGTGCATCACTGTCGGCTAAGTTAGCACATGGCAATTGAAGCGACACGTTGCCAGTGCGTCAATAAAATAAAAAATACATATACTGCCAGAGCCGTGCTGGAGTCAGAGTACAATAGGCATAAAAGCCTTGGATTGAATTGTGGCGGGTGCATCCACAGATAGTCCCATATGAATAGTCAGTGTGTCAGTATATCAGACATGTGAAAATTGGTCAGCCAATCCTTGACTTTTAGTCTTGGTGCGGTGGTCCAGTGGAAAGATGCCTGGTTGCTGATACTATGCGGAGTTGCAGAATGGCGGTTCGATCCCCCGACCGGGAAATGGTGATCAACAAATTAAACTAATGGGTGCATCACTGTCGGCTAAGTTAGCACATGGAAATTGAAGCCGCACGTTGCCAGTGCGTCAATAAAATAAAAAATACATATACTGCCAGAGCCGTGCTGGAGTCAGAGTACAATAGGCGTAAAAGCCTAGGATTGAATTGTGGCGGGTGCATCCACAGATAGTCCCATATGAATCGTCAGTGTGTCAGTATATCAGACATGTGAAATCTGGTCGGCCAATCCTTAACTTTAGTCTTGGTGAAGTGGTCCAGTGGAAAGATGCCTGGATGCTGATGCTATGCGGAGTTGCAGAATGGCGGTTCGATCCCCCGACCGGGAAATGGTGATCAACAAATTAAACTAATGGGTGCATCACTGTCAGCTAAGTTAGCACATACAAATTGAAGCCGCACGTTGCCAGTGCGTCAATAAAATAAAAAATACATATACTGCCAGAGCTGTGCTGGAGTCAGAGTACAATAGGCGTAAAAGCCTAGGATTGAATTGTGGCGGGTGCATCCACAGATAGTCCCATATGAATCGTCAGTGTGTCAGTATATCAGACATGTGAAAACTGGTCGGCCAATCCTTGACTTTAGTCTTTGTGCGGTGGTCCAGTGGAAAGATGCCTGGATGCTGATGCTATGCGGAGTTGCAGAATGGTGGTTCGATCCCCCGACCGGGAGATGGTGATGAACAAATTAAACTAATGGGTGCATCACTGTCGGCTAAGTTAGCACATGGCAATTGAAGCGACACGTTGCCAGAGCGTCAATAAAATAAAAAATACATATACTGCCAGAGCCGTGCTGGAGTCAGAGTACAATAGGCTTAAAAGCCTTGGATTGAATTGTGGCGGGTGCATCCACAGATAGTCCCATATGAATAGTCAGTGTGTCAGTATATCAGACATGTGAAAATTGGTCGGCCAATCCTTGACTTTAGTCTTGGTGCGGTGGTCCAGTGGAAAGATGCCTGGTTGCTGATACTATGCGGAGTTGCAGAATGGCGGTTCGATCCCCCGACCGGGAAATGGTGATCAACAAATTAAACTAATGGGTGCATCACTGTCGGCTAAGTTAGCACATGGCAATTGAAGCGACACGTTGCCAGAGCGTCAATAAAATAAAAAATACATATACTGCCAGAGCCGTGCTGGAGTCAGAGTACAATAGGCATAAAAGCCTTGGATTGAATTGTGGCGGGTGCATCCACAGATAGTCCCATATGAATAGTCAGTGTGTCAGTATATCAGACATGTGAAAATTGGTCAGCCAATCCTTGACTTTAGTCTTGGTGCGGTGGTCCAGTGGAAAGATGCCTGGTTGCTGATACTATGCGGAGTTGCAGAATGGCGGTTCGATCCCCTACCGGGAAATGGTGATCAACAAATTAAACTAATGGGTGCATCACTGTCAGCTAAGTTAGCACATGGAAATTGATGCCGCATGTTGCCAGTGCGTCAATAAAATAAAAAATACATATACTGCCAGAGCCGTGCTGGAGTCAGAGTACAATAGGCGTAATAGCCTAGGATTGAATTGTGGCGGGTGCATCCACAGATAGTCCCATATGAATCGTCAGTGTGTCAGTATATCAGACATGTGAAATCTGGTCGGCCAATCCTTAACTTTAGTCTTGGTGAAGTGGTCCAGTGGAAAGATGCCTGGATGCTGATGCTATGCGGAGTTGCAGAATGGCGGTTCGATCCCCCGACCGGGAAATGGTGATCAACAAATTAAACTAATGGGTGCATCACTGTCGGCTAAGTTAGCACATGGAAATTGATGCTGCACGTTGCCAGTGCGTCAGTAAGATAAAAAATACATATACTGCCAGAGCCGTGCTGGAGTCAGAGTACAATAGGCGTAATAGCCTAGGATTGAATTGTGGCGGGTGCATCCACAGATAGTCCCATATGAATCGTCAGTGTGTCAGTATATCAGACATGTGAAAACTGGTCGGCCAATCCTTGACTTTAGTCTTTGTGCGGTGGTCCAGTGGAAAGATGCCTGGATGCTGATGCTATGCGGAGTTGCAGAATGGTGGTTCGATCCCCCGACCGGGAGATGGTGATGAACAAATTAAACTAATGGGTGCATCACTGTCGGCTAAGTTAGCACATGGAAATTGAAGCCGCACGTTGCCAGTGCGTCAGTAAGATAAAATATACATATACTGCCAGAGCCGTGCAGGAGTCAGAGTACAATAGGCTTAAAAGCCTAGGATTGTATTGTGGCGGGTGCATCCACAGATAGTACCATATGAATCGTCAGTGTGTCAGTATATCAGACATGTGAAAACTGGTCGGCCAATCCTTGACTTTAGTCTTGGTGCGGTGGTCCAGTGGAAAGATGCCTGGTTGCTGATGCTATGCGGAGTTGCAGAATGGCGGTTCGATCCCCCGACCGGGAAATGGTGATCAACAAATTAAACTAATGGGTGCATCACTGTCGGCTATGTTAGCACATGGAAATTGATGCCGCATGTTGCCAGTGCGTCAATAAAATAAAAAATACATATACTGCCAGAGTCGTGCTGGAGTCAGAGTACAATAGGCGTAAAAGCCTTGGATTGAATTGTGGCGGGTGCATCCACAGATAGTCCCATATGAATAGTCAGTGTGTCAGTATATCAGACATGTGAAAATTGGTCAGCCAATCCTTGACTTTAGTCTTGGTGCGGTGGTCCAGTGGAAAGATGCCTGGATGCTGATGCTATGCGGAGTTGCAGAATGGCGGTTCGATCCCCCGACCGGGAAATGGTGATCAACAAATTAAACTAATGGCTGCATCACTGTCGGCTAAGTTAGCACATGGAAATTGATGCTGCACGTTGCCAGTGCGTCAATAAAATAAAAAATACATATACTGCCAGAGCCGTGCTGGAGTCAGAGTACAATAGGCGTAATAGCCTAGGATTGAATTGTGGCGGGTGCATCCACAGATAGTACCATATGAATCGTCAGTGTGTCAGTATATCAGACATGTGAAAACTGGTCGGCCAATCCTTGACTTTAGTCTTGGTGCGGTGGTCCAGTGGAAAGATGCCTGGATGCTGATGCTATGCGGAGTTGCAGAATGGTGGTTCGATCCCCCGACCGGGAGATGGTGATGAACAAATTAAACTAATGGGTGCATCACTGTCGGCTAAGTTAGCACATGGCAATTGAAGCGACACGTTGCCAGAGCGTCAATAAAATAAAAAATACATATACTGCCAGAGCCGTGCTGGAGTCAGAGTACAATAGGCTTAAAAGCCTTGGATTGAATTGTGGCGGGTGCATCCACAGATAGTCCCATATGAATAGTCAGTGTGTCAGTATATCAGACATGTGAAAATTGGTCGGCCAATCCTTGACTTTAGTCTTGGTGCGGTGGTCCAGTGGAAAGATGCCTGGTTGCTGATACTATGCGGAGTTGCAGAATGGCGGTTCGATCCCCCGACCGGGAAATGGTGATCAACAAATTAAACTAATGGGTGCATCACTGTCGGCTAAGTTAGCACATGGCAATTGAAGCGACACGTTGCCAGAGCGTCAATAAAATAAAAAATACATATACTGCCAGAGCCGTGCTGGAGTCAGAGTACAATAGGCATAAAAGCCTTGGATTGAATTGTGGCGGGTGCATCCACAGATAGTCCCATATGAATAGTCAGTGTGTCAGTATATCAGACATGTGAAAATTGGTCAGCCAATCCTTGACTTTAGTCTTGGTGCGGTGGTCCAGTGGAAAGATGCCTGGTTGCTGATACTATGCGGAGTTGCAGAATGGCGGTTCGATCCCCTACCGGGAAATGGTGATCAACAAATTAAACTAATGGGTGCATCACTGTCAGCTAAGTTAGCACATGGAAATTGATGCCGCATGTTGCCAGTGCGTCAATAAAATAAAAAATACATATACTGCCAGAGCCGTGCTGGAGTCAGAGTACAATAGGCGTAATAGCCTAGGATTGAATTGTGGCGGGTGCATCCACAGATAGTCCCATATGAATCGTCAGTGTGTCAGTATATCAGACATGTGAAATCTGGTCGGCCAATCCTTAACTTTAGTCTTGGTGAAGTGGTCCAGTGGAAAGATGCCTGGATGCTGATGCTATGCGGAGTTGCAGAATGGCGGTTCGATCCCCCGACCGGGAAATGGTGATCAACAAATTAAACTAATGGGTGCATCACTGTCGGCTAAGTTAGCACATGGAAATTGATGCTGCACGTTGCCAGTGCGTCAGTAAGATAAAAAATACATATACTGCCAGAGCCGTGCTGGAGTCAGAGTACAATAGGCGTAATAGCCTAGGATTGAATTGTGGCGGGTGCATCCACAGATAGTACCATATGAATCGTCAGTGTGTCAGTATATCAGACATGTGAAAACTGGTCGGCCAATCCTTGACTTTAGACTTGGTGCGGTGGTCCAGTGGAAAGATGCCTGGTTGCTGATGCTATGCGGAGTTGCAGAATGGCGGTTCGATCCCCCGACCGGGAAATGGTGATCAACAAATTAAACTAATGGGTGCATCACTGTCGGCTAAGTTAGCACATGGAAATTGATGCTGCACGTTGCCAGTGCGTCAATAAAATAAAAAATACATATACTGCCAGAGCCGTGCTGGAGTCAGAGTACAATAGGCGTAAAAGCCTAGGATTGAATTGTGGCGGGTGCATCCACAGATAGTACCATATGAATCGTCAGTGTGTCAGTATATCAGACATGTGAAAACTGGTCGGCCAATCCTTGACTTTAGTCTTGGTGCGGTGGTCCAGTGGAAAGATGCCTGGATGCTGATGCTATGCGGAGTTGCAGAATGGTGGTTCGATCCCCCGACCGGGAAATGGTGATCAACAAATTAAACTAATGGGTGCATCACTGTCGGCTAAGTTAGCACATGGAAATTGATGCTGCACGTTGCCAGTGCGTCAATAAAATAAAAAATACATATACTGCCAGAGCCGTGCTGGAGTCAGAGTACAATAGGCGTAAAAGCCTAGGATTGAATTGTGGCGGGTGCATCCACAGATAGTACCATATAAATCGTCAGTGTGTCAGTATATCAGACATGTGAAAACTGGTCGGCCAATCCTTGACTTTAGTCTTTGTGCGGTGGTCCAGTGGAAAGATGCCTGGATGCTGATGCTATGCGGAGTTGCAGAATGGTGGTTCGATCCCCCGACCGGGAGATGGTGATGAACAAATTAAAGTAATGGGTGCATCACTGTCGGCTAAGTTAGCACATGGAAATTGAAGCCGCACGTTGCCAGTGCGTCAATAAAATAAAAAATACATATACTGCCAGAGCTGTGCTGGAGTCAGAGTACAATAGGCGTAAAAGCCTAGGATTGAATTGTGGCGGGTGCATCCACAGATAGTCCCATATGAATCGTCAGTGTGTCAGTATATCAGACATGTGAGAACTGGTCGGCCAATCCTTGACTTAAGTCTTGGTGCGGTGGTCCAGTGGAAAGATGCTTGGTTGCTGATGCTATGCGGAGTTGCAGAATGGTGGTTCGATCCCCCGACCGGGAGATGGTGATCAACAAATTAAACTAATGGGTGCATCACTGTCAGCTAAGTTAGCACATACAAATTGAAGCCACACGTTGCCAGTGCGTCAATAAAATAAAAAATACATATACTGCCAGAGCCGTGCTGGAGTCAGAGTACAATAGGCGTAAAAGCCTTGGATTGAATTGTGGCGGGTGCATCCACAGATAGTCCCATATGAATCGTCAGTGTGTCAGTATATCAGACATGTGAAAACTGGTCGGCCAATCCTTGACTTTAGTCTTGGTGCGGTGGTCCAGTGGAAAGATGCCTGGTTGCTGATCCTATGCGGAGTTGCAGAATGGCGGTTCGATCCCCCGACCGGGAGATGGTGATGAACAAATTAAACTAATGGGTGCATCACTGTCGGCTAACTTAGCACATGGAAATTGAAGCTGCACGTTGCCAGTGCATCAATAACATAAAAAATACATATACTGCCAGAGCCGTGCTGGAGTCAGAGTACAATAGGCGTAAAAGCCTTGGATTGAATTGTGGCGGGTGCATCCACAGATAGTCCCATATGACTAGCCAGTGTGTCAGTATATCAGACATGTGAAAATTGGTCAGCCAATCCTTGACTTTAGTCTTGGTGCTGTGGTCCAGTGGAAAGATGCCTGGTTGCTGATGCTATGCGGAGTTGCAGAATGGCGGTTCGAACCCCCGACCGGGAAATGGTGATCAACAAATTAAACTAATGGGTGCATCACTGTCGGCTAAGTTACCACATGGAAATTGAAGCCGCACGTTGCCAGTGCATCAATAAAATAAAAAATACATATACTGCCAGAGACGTGCTGGAGTCAGAGTACAATAGGCGTAAAAGCCTTGGATTGAATTGTGGCGGGTGCATCCACAGATAGTCCCATATGAATAGTCAGTGTGTCAGTATATCAGACATGTGAAAACTGGTCGGCCAATCCTTGACTTTAGTCTTGGTGCGGTGGTCCAGTGGAAAGATGACTGGTTGCTGATGCTATGCGGAGTTGCAGAATGGCGGTTCGATCCCCCGACTGGGAAATGGTGATCAACAAATTACACTAATGGGTGCATCACAGTCGGCTAAGTTAGCACATGGAAATTGAAGCCGCACGTTGCCAGTGCGTCAATAAAATAAAAAATACATATACTGCCAGAGCTGTGCTGGAGTCAGAGTACAATAGGCGTAAAAGCCTAGGATTGAATTGTGGCGGGTACATCCACAGATAGTCCCATATGAATCGTTAGTGTGTCAATATATCAGACATGTGAGAACTGGTCGGCCAATCCTTGAATTAAGTCTTGGTGCGGTGGTCCAGTGGAAAGATGCCTGGTTGCTGATCCTATGCGGAGTAGCAGAATGGCGATTCAATCCCCCGACCGGGAGATGGTGATGAACAAATTAAACTAATGGGTGCATCACTGTCGGCTAAGTTAGCACATGGAAATTGAAGCTGCACGTTGCCAGTGCGTCAATAAAATAAAAAATCCCTATACTGCCAGAGCCGTGCTGGAGTCAGAGTACAATAGGCGTAAAAGCCTTGGATTGAATTGTGGCGGGTGCATCCACAGATAGTCCCATATGAATCGTCAGTGTGTCAGTATATCAGACCTGTGAGAACTGGTCGGCCAATCCTTGAATTAAGTCTTGGTGCGGTGGTCCAGTGGAAAGATGCCTGGTTGCTGATCCTATGCGGAGTTGCAGAATGGCGGTTCAATCCCCCGCCCGGGAGATGGTGATGAACAAATTAAACTAATGGGCGCATCACTGTCGGCTAAGTTAGCACATGGAAATTGAAGCCGCACGTTGCCAGTGCGTCAATAAAATAAAAAATACATATACTGCCAGAGCTGTGCTGGAGTCAGAGTCCACAGATAGTCCCATATGAATCGTCAGTGTGTCAGTATATCAGACATGTGAGAACTGGTCGGCCAATCCTTGACTTAAGTCTTGGTGCGGTGGTCCAGTGGAAAGATGCCTGGTTGCTGATGCTATGCGGAGTTGCAGAATGGCGGTTCGATCCCCTGACCGGGAGATTGTGATCAACAAATTAATCTAATGGGTGCATCACTATCGGCTAAGTTAGCACATGGAAATTGAAGCCACACGTTGCCAGTGCATCAATGAAATAAAAATACATATACTGCCAGAGCCGTGCTGGAGTCAGAGTACAATAGGCGTGAAAGCCTGGGATTGAATAGTGGTGGGAGCATCCACCGGTAGTCTCATATGAATCGTCAGTGTGTCAGTATATCAGACATGTGAAAACTGGTCGGCCAATCCTTGACTTTTAGTCTTGGTGCGGTGGTCCAGTGGAAAGATGCCAGGTTGCTGATGGTATGCGGAGTTGCAGAATGGCGGTTCGATCCCCCGACCGGGAGATGGTGATCAACAAATTAAACTAATGGGTGCATCACTGTCGGCTAAGTTAGCACATGGAAATTGAAGCGACACATTGCCAGTGCGTCAATAAAATAAAAATACATATACTGCCAGATCCATGCTGGAGTCAGAGTACAATAGGCGTAAAAGCCTAGGATTGAATTGTGGTGGGTGCACCCACCGATAGTCCCATATGAATCGTCAGTGTGTCAGTATATCAGACATGTGAAAACTGGTCGGCCAATCCTTGACTACCAGTCTTGGTGCGGTGGTCCAGTGGAAAGATGCCTGGTTGCTGATGCTATGCGGAGTTACAGAATGGCGGTTCGATCCCCCGACCAGGAGAGTTGTGATCAACAAATTAAACTAATGGGTGCATCACTGTCGGCTAAGTTAGCACATGGAAATTGAAGCCACACGTTACCAGTGCGTCAATAAAATAAAAATACATATACTGCCAGAGCTGTGCTGGAGTCAGAGTACAATAGGCGTAAAAGCCTAGGATTGAATTGTGGCGGGTGCATCCACAGATAGTCCCATATGAATCGTCAGTGTGTCAGTATATCAGACATGTGAGAACTGGTCGGCCAATCCTTGACTTAAGTCTTGGTGCGGTGGTCCAGTGGAAAGATGCCTGGTTGCTGATGCTATGCGGAGTTGCAGAATGGCGGTTCGATCACCCGACTGGGAGATGGTGATCAACAAATTAAACTAATGGGTGCATCACTGTCAGCTAAGTTAGCACATGGAAATTGAAGCCGCACGTTGCCAGTGCGTCAATAAAATAAAAAATACATATTCTGCCAGAGCCATGCTGGAGTCAGAGTACAATAGGCGTAAAAGCTTATGATTGAATTGTGGTGGGTGTATCCACAGATAGTCCCATATGAATCGTCAGTGTGTCAGTATATCAGACAGGTGAATACTGGTCGGCCAATCCTTGACTTTTAGTCTTGGTGCGGTGGTCCAGTGGGAAGATGCCTGGTTGCTGATGCTATGCGGAGTTGCAGAATGGCAGTTCGATCCCCCGACCGGGAGATTGTGATCAACAAATTAAACTAATGGGTGCATCACTGTCAGCTAAGTTAGCACATGGAAATTGAAGCCGCATGTTGCCAGTGCATCAATGAAATAAAAATACATATACTGCCAGAGCAGTGCTGGAGTCAGAGTACAATAGGCATAAAAGCCTGGGATTGAATTGTGGCGGGAGCATCCGCCGATAGTCTCATATGAATCGTCAGTGTGTCAGTATATCAGACATGTGAAAACTGGTCGGCCAATCCTTGACTACTAGTCTTGGTGCAGTGGTCCAGTGGAAAGATGCCTGGTTGCTGATGCTATGCGGTGTTGCAGAATGGCGGTTCTATCCCCCGACCGGGAGATGGTGATCAACAAATTAAACTAATGGGTGCATCACTGTCGGCTAAGTTAGCACATGGAAATTGAAGCCGCACGTTGCCAGTGCGTCAATAAAATAAAAATACATATACTGCCAGATCCATTCTGGAGTCAGAGTACAATAGGCGTAAAAGCCTAGGATTGAATTGTGGTGGGTGCACCCACGGATAGCCCCATATGAATCGTCAGTGTGTCCGTATAACAGACATGTGAAAACTGGTCGGCCAATCCTTGACTACCAGTCTTGGTGCGGTGGTCCAGTGGAAAGATGACTGGTTGCTGACGCTATGCGGAGTTACAGAATCGCGGTTCGATCCCCCGACCGGGAGATGGTGATCAACAAATTAAACTAATGGGTGCATCACTGTCGGCTAAGTTAGCACATGGAAATTGAAGCCGCACGTTGCCAGTGCATCAATAAAATAAAAATACATATACTGCCAGATCCATGCTGGAGTCAGAGTACAATAGGCGTAAACGCCTAGGATTGAATTGTGGCGGGTGCATCCACAGATAGTCCCATAGGAATCGTCAGTGTGTCAGTATATCAGACATGTGAAAACTGGTCGGCCAATCCTTGACTACCAGTCTTGGTGCGGTGGTCCAGTGGAAAGATGCCTGGTTGCTGATGCTATGCGGAGTTGCAGAATGGCGGTTCGATCCCCCGACCGGGAGATGGTGATCAACAAATTAAACTAATGGGTGCATCACTGTCGGCTAAGTTAGCACATGGAAATTGAAGCCGCACGTTGCCAGTGCGTCAATAAAATAAAAATACATATACTGCCAGATCCATGCTGGAGTCAGAGTACAATAGGCGTAAAAGCCTAGGATTGAATTGTGGTGGGTGCATCCATAGATAGTACCATATGAATCGTCAGTGTGTCAGTATATCAGACATGTGAAAACTGGTCGGCCAATCCTTGACTACCAGTCTTGGTGCGGTGGTCCAGTGGAAAGATGCCTGGTTGCTGATGCTATGCGGAGTTGCAGAATGGTGGTTCGATCCCCCGACCGGGAGATGGTGATCAACAAATTAAACTAATGGGTGCATCACTGTCGGCTAAGTTAGCACATGGAAATTGAAGCCGCACGTTGCCAGTGCGTCAATAAAATAAAAATACATATACTGCCAGATCCATGCTGGAGTCAGAGTACAATAGGCGTAAAAGCCTAGGATTGAATTGTGGTGGGTGCATCCACAGATAGTCCCATATGAATCGTCAGTGTGTCAGTATATCAGACATGTGAAAACTGGTCGGCCAATCCTTGACTACCAGTCTTGGTGCGGTGGTCCAGTGGAAATATGCCTGGTTGCTGATGCTATGCGGAGTTGCAGAATGGTGGTTCGATCCCCCGACCGGGAGATGGTGATCAACAAATTAAACTAATGGGTGTATCACTGTCGGCTAAGTTAGCACATGGAAATTGAAGCCCCACGTTGCCAGTGCGTCAATAAAATAAAAATACATATACTGCCAGAGCCGTGCTGGAGTCAGAGTACAATAGGCGTAAAAGCCTGGGATTGAATTGCGGTGGGTGCATCCACAGATAGTCCCATATGAATCGTCAGTGTGTCAGTATATCAGACATGTGAAAACTGGTCGGCCAATCCTTGACTTTTAGTCTTGGTGCGGTGGTCCAGTGGAAAGATGCGTGGTTGCTGATGCTATGCGGAGTTGCAGAATGGCGGTTCGATCCCCCGACCGGGACATGGTGATCAACAAATTAAACTAATGGGTGCATCACTGTCGGCTAAGTTAGCACATGGAAATTGAAGTCACACGTTACCAGTGCGTCAATAAAATAAAAATACATATACTGCCAGAGCCGTGCTGGAGTCAGAGTACAATAGGCGTAAAAGCCTGGGATTGAATTGCGGTGGGTGCATCCACAGATAGTCCCATATGAATCGTCAGTGAGTCAGTATATCAGACATGTGAAAACTGGTCGGCCAATCCTTGAATTTTAGTCTTGGTGCGGTGGTCCAGTGGAAAGATGCCTGGTTGCTGATGCTATGCGGAGTTGCAGAATGGGGGTTCGATCCCCCGAGCGGGAGATGGTGATCAACAAATTAAACTAATGGGTGCATCACTGTCGGCTAAGTTAGCACATGGAAATTGAAGCCGCACATTGCCAGTGCGTCAATAAAATAAAAATACATATACTGCCAGAGCCGCGATGGAGTCAGAGTAAAATAGGCTTAAATGCCAAGGATTGAATCGTGGCAGGTGCATCCACAGATAGTCCCATATGAATCGTCAGTGTGTCAGTATATCAGACATGTGAAAGCTGGTCTGCTAACCTGAGACTTTTGTCTTGGCGCGGTGGTCCAGTGGAAAGATGTCTGGTTGCTGATGCAATGCGGAGTTGCATTATGGCGGTTCGATCCCCCGACCGGGAGATGGTGATCACCAAATTAAACTAATGGGTGCATGACTGTCGGCTGGTTAGCACATGGACATTGAAGCCGCACGTTGCCAGTGCGTCAATAAAATAAAAATACATATAGTGCCAGAGCTGTGATGGAGTCAGAGTACAATAGGCTTAAATGCCAAGGATTGAATCATGGCAGGTGCATCCACAGATAGTCCCATATGAATCGTCAGTGTGTCAGTATATCAGACATGTGAAAGCTGGTCTGCTAACCTGAGACTTTTGTCTTGGCGCGGTGGTCCAGTGGAAAGATGTCTGGTTGCTGATGCTATGCGGAGTTGCAGTATGGCGGTTCGATCCCCCGACCGGGAGATGGTGATCACCAAATTAAACTAATGGGTGCATGACTGTCGGCTGGTTAGCACATGGACATTGAAGCCGCACGTTGCCAGTGCGTCAATAAAATAAAAATACATATAGTGCCAGAGCCGTGATGGAGTCAGAGTACAATAGGCTTAAATGCCAAGGATTGAATCGTGGCAGGTGCATCCACAGATAGTCCCATATGAATCGTCAGTGTGTCAGTATATCAGACATGTGAAAGCTGGTCTGCTAACCTGAGACTTTTGTCTTGGCGCGGTGGTCCAGTGGAAAGATGTCTGTTTGCTGATGCTATGCGGAGTTGCAGTATGGCGGTTCGATCCCCAGATCGGGAGATGGTGATCAACAAATTAAACTAATGGGTGCATGACTGTCGGCTGGTTAGCACATGGAAATTGAAGCCGCACGTTGCCAGTGCTTCAATAAAATAAAAATATATACTCCGGAGCCGTGATGGAGTCAGAGTACAATAGGCTTAAATGCCAAGGATTGAATCGTGGTAGGTGCATCCACAGATAGTCCCATATGAATCGTCAGTGTGTCAGTATATCAGACATGTGAAAGCTGGTCTGCTAACCTGAGACTTTTGTCTTGGCGCGGTGGTCCAGTGGAAAGATGTCTGGTTGCTGATGCTATGCGGAGTTGCAGTATGGCAGTTCGATCCCCCGACCAGGAGATGGTGATCAACAAATTAAACTAATGGGTGCATGACTGTCGGCTGGTTAGCACATGGAAATTGAAGCCGCACGTTGCCAGTGCGTCAATAAAATAAAAATACATATACTGCCAGAGCCGTGATGGAGTCAGAGTACAATAGGCTTAAATGCCAAGGATTGAATCGTGGCAGGTGCATCCACAGATAGTCCCATATGAATCGTCAGTGTGTCAGTATATCAGACATGTGAAAGCTGGTCTGCTAACCTGAGACTTTTGTCTTGGCGCGGTGGTCCAGTGGAAAGATGTCTGGTTGCTGATGCTATGCGGAGTTGCAGTATGGCAGTTCGATCCCCCGACCAGGAGATGGTGATCAGCAAATTAAACTAATGGGTGCATGACTGTCGGCTGGTTAGCACATGGAAATTGAAGCCGCACGTTGCCAGTGCGTCAATAAAATAAAAATACATATACTGCCAGAGCCATGATGGAGTCAGAGTACAATAGGCTTAAATGCCAAGGATTGAATCGTGGCAGGTGCATCCACAGATAGTCCCATATGAATCGTCAGTGTGTCAGTATATCAGACATGTGAAAGCTGGTCTGCTAACCTGAGACTTTTGTCTTGGCGCGGTGGTCCAGTGGAAAGATGTCTGGTTGCTGATGCTATGCGGAGTTGCAGTATGGCGGTTCGATCCCCCGACCGGGAGATGGTGATCAACAAATTAAACTAATGGGTGCATGACTGTCGGCTGGTTAGCACATGGAAATTGAAGCCGCACGTTGCCAGTGCGTCAATAAAATAAAAATACATATACTGCCAGAGCCGTGATGGAGTCAGAGTACAATAGGCTTAAATGCCAAGGATTGAATCGTGGCAGGTGCATCCACAGATAGTCCCATATGAATCGTCAGTGTGTCAGTATATCAGACATGTGAAAGCTGGTCTGCTAACCTGAGACTTTTGTCTTGGCGCGGTGGTCCAGTGGAAAGATGTCTGTTTGCTGATGCTATGCGGAGTTGCAGTATGGCGGTTCGATCCCCAGATCGGGAGATGGTGATCAACAAATTAAACTAATGGGTGCATGACTGTCGGCTGGTTAGCACATGGAAATTGAAGCCGCACGTTGCCAGTGCTTCAATAAAATAAAAATATATACTCCGGAGCCGTGATGGAGTCAGAGTACAATAGGCTTAAATGCCAAGGATTGAATCGTGGTAGGTGCATCCACAGATAGTCCCATATGAATCGTCAGTGTGTCAGTATATCAGACATGTGAAAGCTGGTCTGCTAACCTGAGACTTTTGTCTTGGCGCGGTGGTCCAGTGGAAAGATGTCTGGTTGCTGATGCTATGCGGAGTTGCAGTATGGCAGTTCGATCCCCCGACCAGGAGATGGTGATCAACAAATTAAACTAATGGGTGCATGACTGTCGGCTGGTTAGCACATGGAAATTGAAGCCGCACATTGCCAGTGCGTCAATAAAATAAAAATACATATACTGCCAGAGCCGTGATGGAGTCAGAGTACAATAGGCTTAAATGCCAAGGATTGAATCGTGGCAGGTGCATCCACAGATAGTCCCATATGAATCGTCAGTGTGTCAGATATCAGACATGTGAAAGCTGGTCTGCTAACCTGAGACTTTTGTCTTGGCGCGGTGGTCCAGTGGAAAGATGTCTGTTTGCTGATGCTATGCGGAGTTGCAGTATGGCGGTTCGATCCCCCGACCGGGAGATGGTGATCAACAAATTAAACTAATGGGTGCATGACTGTCGGCTGGTTAGCACATGGAAATTGAAGCCGCACGTTGCCAGTGCGTCAATAAAATAAAAATACATATACTGCCAGAGCCGTGATGGAGTCAGAGTACAATAGGCTTAAATGCCAAGGATTGAATCGTGGTAGGTGCATCCACAGATAGTCCCATATGAATCGTCAGTGTGTCAGTATATCAGACATGTGAAAGCTGGTCTGCTAACCTGAGACTTTTTTCTTGGCGCGGTGGTCCAGTGGAAAGATGTCTGGTTGCTGATGCTATGCGGAGTTGCAGTATGGCAGTTCGATCCCCCGACCAGGAGATGGTGATCAGCAAATTAAACTAATGGGTGCATGACTGTCGGCTGGTTAGCACATGGAAATTGAAGCCGCACGTTGCCAGTGCGTCAATAAAATAAAAATACATATACTGCCAGAGCCGTGATGGAGTTAGAGTACAATAGGCTTAGATGCCAAGGATTGAATCGTGGCAGGTGCATCCACAGATAGTCCCATATGAATCGTCAGTGTGTCAGTATATCAGACATGTGAAAGCTGGTCTGCTAACCTGAGACTTTTGTCTTGGTGCGGTGGTCCAGTGGAAAGATGTCTGGTTGCTGATGCTATGCGGAGTTGCAGTATGGCGGTTCGATCCCCCGACCGGGAGATGGTGATCAACAAATTAAACTAATGGGTGCATGACTGTCGGCTGGTTAGCACATGGAAATTGAAGCCGCACGTTGCCAGTGCGTCAATAAAATAAAAATACATATACTGCCAGAGCCGTGATGGAGTCAGAGTACAATAGGATTAAATGCCAAGGATTGAATCGTGGCAGGTGCATCCACAGATAGTCCCATATGAATCGTCAGTGTGTCAGTATATCAGACATGTGAAAGCTGGTCTGCTAACCTGAGACTTTTGTCCTGGCGCGGTGGTCCAGTGGAAAGATGTCTGTTTGCTGATGCTATGCGGAGTTGCAGTATGGCGGTTCGATCCCCCGATCGGGAGATGGTGATCAACAAATTAAACTAATGGGTGCATGACTGTCGGCTGGTTAGCACATGGACATTGAAGCCGCACGTTGCCAGTGCTTCAATAAAATAAAAATATATACTCCGGAGCCGTGATGGAGTCAGAGTACAATAGGCTTAAATGCCAAGGATTGAATCGTGGTAGGTGCATCCACAGATAGTCCCATATGAATCGTCAGTGTGTCAGTATATCAGACATGTGAAAGCTGGTCTGCTAACCTGAGACTTTTGTCTTGGCGCGGTGGTACAGTGGAAAGATGTCTGGTTGCTGATGCTATGCGGAGTTGCAGTATGGCGGTTCGATCCCCCGACCGGGAGATGGTGATCAACAAATTAAACTAATGGGTGCATGACTGTCGGCTGGTTAGCACATGGAAATTGAAGCCGCACGTTGCCAGTGCGTCAATAAAATAAAAATACATATACTGCCAGAGCCGCGATGGAGTCAGAGTACAATAGGCTTAAATGCCAAGGATTGAATCGTGGCAGGTGCATCCACAGATAGTCCCATATGAATCGTCAGTGTGTCAGTATATCAGACATGTGAAAGCTGGTCTGCTAACCTGAGACTTTTGTCTTGGCTCGGTGGTCCAGTGGAAAGATGTCTGGTTGCTGATGCTATGCGGAGTTGCAGTATGGCGGTTCGATCCCCCGATCGGGAGATGGTGATCAACAAATTAAACTAATGGGTGCATGACTGTCGGCTGGTTAGCACATGGAAATTGAAGCCGCACGTTGCCAGTGCTTCAATAAAATAAAAATACATATACTGCCAGAGCCGTGATGGAGTCAGAGTACAATAGGCTTAAATGCCAAGGATTGAATCGTGGTAGGTGCATCCACAGAGAGTCCCATATGAATCGTCAGTGTGTCAGTATATCAGACATGTGAAAGCTGGTCTGCTAACCTGAGACTTTTGTCTTGGCGCGGTGGTCCAGTGGAAAGATGTCTGGTTGCTGATGCTATGCGGAGTTGCAGTATGGCAGTTCGATCCCCCATCCAGGAGATGGTGATCAACAAATTAAACTAATGGGTGCATGCCTGTCGGCTGGTTAGCACATGGAAATTGAAGCCGCACGTTGCCAGTGCGTCAATAAAATAAAAATACATATACTGCCAGAGCCGTGATGGAGTCAGAGTACAATAGGCTTAAATGCCAAGGATTGAATCGTGGCAGGTGCATACACAGATAGTCCCATATGAATCGTCAATGTGTCAGTATATCAGACATGTGAAAGCTGGTCTGCTAACCTGAGACTTTTGTCTTGGCGCTGTGGTTCAGTGGAAAGATGTCTGGTTGCTGATGCTATGCGGAGTTGCAGTATGGCGGTTCGATCCCCCGACCGGGAGATGGTGATCAACAAATTAAACTAATGGGTGCATGACTGTCGGCTGGTTAGCACATGGAAATTGAAGCTGCACGTTGCCAGTGCGTCAATAAAATAAAAATACATATACTGCCAGAGCCGTGATGGAGTCAGAGTACAATAGGCTTAAATGCCAAGGATTGAATCGTGGTAGGTGCATCCACAGATAGTCCCATATGAATCGTCAGTGTGTCAGTATATCAGACATGTGAAAGCTGGTCTGCTAACCTGAGACTTTTTTCTTGGCGCGGTGGTCCAGTGGAAAGATGTCTGGTTGCTGATGCTATGCGGAGTTGCAGTATGGCAGTTCGATCCCCCGACCAGGAGATGGTGATCAGCAAATTAAACTAATGGGTGCATGACTGTCGGCTGGTTAGCACATGGAAATTGAAGCCGCACGTTGCCAGTGCGTCAATAAAATAAAAATACATATACTGCCAGAGCCGTGATGGAGTTAGAGTACAATAGGCTTAAATGCCAAGGATTGAATCGTGGCAGGTGCATCCACAGATAGTCCCATATGAATCGTCAGTGTGTCAGTATATCAGACATGTGAAAGCTGGTCTGCTAACCTGAGACTTTTGTCTTGCCGCGGTGGTCCAGTGGAAAGATGTCTGGTTGCTGATGCTATGTGGAGTTGCAGTATGGCGGTTCGATCCCCCGACCGGGAGATGGTGATCAACAAATTAAACTAATGGGTGCATGACTGTCGGCTGGTTAGCACATGGAAATTGAAGCCGCACGTTGCCAGTGCGTCAATAAAATAAAAATACATATACTGCCAGAGCCGTGATGGAGTCAGAGTACAATAGGATTAAATGCCAAGGATTGAATCGTGGCAGGTGCATCCACAGATAGTCCCATATGAATCGTCAGTGTGTCAGTATATCAGACATGTGAAAGCTGGTCTGCTAACCTGAGACTTTTGTCTTGGCGCGGTGGTCCAGTGGAAAGATGTTTGTTTGCTGATGCTATGCAGAGTTGCAGTATGGCGGTTCGATCCCCCGATCGGGAGATGGTGATCAACAAATTAAACTAATGGGTGCATGACTGTCGGCTGGTTAGCACATGGAAATTGAAGCCGCACGTTGCCAGTGCTTCAATAAAATAAAAATATATACTCCGGAGCCGTGATGGATTCAGAGTACAATAGGCTTAAATGCCAAGGATTGAATCGTGGTAGGTGCATCCACAGATAGTCCCATATGAATCGTCAGTGTGTCAGTATATCAGACATGTGAAAGCTGGTCTGCTAACCTGAGACTTTTGTCTTGGCGCGGTGGTCCAGTGGAAAGATGTCTGGTTGCTGATGCTATGCGGAGTTGCAGTATGGCGGTTCGATCCCCCGACCGGGAGATGGTGATCAACAAATTAAACTAATGGGTGCATGACTGTCGGCTGGTTAGCACATGGAAATTGAAGCCGCACGTTGCCAGTGCGTCAATAAAATAAAAATACATATACTGCCAGAGCCGTGATGGAGTCAGAGTACAATAGGCTTAAATGCCAAGGATTGAATCGTGGCAGGTGCATCCACAGATAGTCCCATATGAATCGTCAGTGTGTCAGTATATCAGACATGTGAAAGCTGGTCTGCTAACCTGAGACTTTTGTCTTGGCTCGGTGGTCCAGTGGAAAGATGTCTGGTTGCTGATGCTATGCGGAGTTGCAGTATGGCGGTTCGATCCCCCGATCGGGAGATGGTGATCAACAAATTAAACTAATGGGTGCATGACTGTCGGCTGGTTAGCACATGGAAATTGAAGCCGCACGTTGCCAGTGCTTCAATAAAATAAAAATACATATACTGCCAGAGCCGTGATGGAGTCAGAGTACAATAGGCTTAAATGCCAAGGATTGAATCGTGGTAGGTGCATCCACAGATAGTCCCATATGAATCGTCAGTGTGTCAGTATATCAGACATGTGAAAGCTGGTCTGCTAACCTGAGACTTTTTTCTTGGCGCGGTGGTCCAGTGGAAAGATGTCTGGTTGCTGATGCTATGCGGAGTTGCAGTATGGCAGTTCGATCCCCCGACCAGGAGATGGTGATCAGCAAATTAAACTAATGGGTGCATGACTGTCGGCTGGTTAGCACATGGAAATTGAAGCCGCACGTTGCCAGTGCGTCAATAAAATAAAAATACATATACTGCCAGAGCCGTGATGGAGTTAGAGTACAATAGGCTTAAATGCCAAGGATTGAATCGTGGCAGGTGCATCCACAGATAGTCCCATATGAATCGTCAGTGTGTCAGTATATCAGACATGTGAAAGCTGGTCTGCTAACCTGAGACTTTTGTCTTGGCGCGGTGGTCCAGTGGAAAGATGTCTGGTTGCTGATGCTATGTGGAGTTGCAGTATGGCGGTTCGATCCCCCGACCGGGAGATGGTGATCAACAAATTAAACTAATGGGTGCATGACTGTCGGCTGGTTAGCGCATGGAAATTGAAGCCGCACGTTGCCAGTGCGTCAATAAAATAAAAATACATATACTGCCAGAGCCGTGATGGAGTCACAGTACAATAGGATTAAATGCCAAGGATTGAATCGTGGCAGGTGCATCCACAGATAGTCCCATATGAATCGTCAGTGTGTCAGTATATCAGACATGTGAAAGCTGGTCTGCTAACCTGAGACTTTTGTCTTGGCGCGGTGGTCCAGTGGAAAGATGTTTGTTTGCTGATGCTATGCGGAGTTGCAGTATGGCGGTTCGATCCCCCGATCGGGAGATGGTGATCAACAAATTAAACTAATGGGTGCATGACTGTCGGCTGGTTAGCACATGGAGATTGAAGCCGCACGTTGCCAGTGCGTCAATAAAATAAAAATACATATACTGCCAGAGCCGTGATGGAGTTAGAGTACAATAGGCTTAAATGCCAAGGATTGAATCGTGGCAGGTGCATCCACAGATAGTCCCATATGAATCGTCAGTGTGTCAGTATATCAGACATGTGAAAGCTGGTCTGCTAACCTGAGACTTTTGTCTTGGCGCGGTGGTCCAGTGGAAAGATGTCTGGTTGCTGATGCTATGTGGAGTTGCAGTATGGCGGTTCGATCCCCCGACCGGGAGATGGTGATCAACAAATTAAACTAATGGGTGCATGACTGTCGGCTGGTTAGCACATGGAAATTGAAGCCGCACGTTGCCAGTGCGTCAATAAAATAAAAATACATATACTGCCAGAGCCGTGATGGAGTCAGAGTACAATAGGATTAAATGCCAAGGATTGAATCGTGGCAGGTGCATCCACAGATAGTCCCATATGAATCGTCAGTGTGTCAGTATATCAGACATGTGAAAGCTGGTCTGCTAACCTGAGACTTTTGTCTTGGCGCGGTGGTCCAGTGGAAAGATGTTTGTTTGCTGATGCTATGCGGAGTTGCAGTATGGCGGTTCGATCCCCCGATCGGGAGATGGTGATCAACAAATTAAACTAATGGGTGCATGACTGTCGGCTGGTTAGCACATGGAAATTGAAGCCGCACGTTGCCAGTGCTTCAATAAAATAAAAATATATACTCCGGAGCCGTGATGGAGTCAGAGTACAATAGGCTTAAATGCCAAGGATTGAATCGTGGTAGGTGCATCCACAGATAGTCCCATATGAATCGTCAGTGTGTCAGTATATCAGACATGTGAAAGCTGGTCTGCTAACCTGAGACTTTTGTCTTGGCGCGGTGGTCCAGTGGAAAGATGTCTGGTTGCTGATGCTATGCGGAGTTGCAGTATGGCGGTTCGATCCCCCGACCGGGAGATGGTGATCAACAAATTAAACTAATGGGTGCATGACTGTCGGCTGGTTAGCACATGGAAATTGAAGCCGCACGTTGCCAGTGCGTCAATAAAATAAAAATACATATACTGCCAGAGCCGTGATGGAGTCAGAGTACAATAGGCTTAAATGCCAAGGATTGAATCGTGGCAGGTGCATCCACAGATAGTCCCATATGAATCGTCAGTGTGTCAGTATATCAGACATGTGAAAGCTGGTCTGCTAACCTGAGACTTTTGTCTTGGCGCGGTGGTCCAGTGGAAAGATGTTTGTTTGCTGATGCTATGCGGAGTTGCAGTATGGCGGTTCGATCCCCCGATCGGGAGATGGTGATCAACAAATTAAACTAATGGGTGCATGACTGTCGGCTGGTTAGCACATGGAAATTGAAGCCGCACGTTGCCAGTGCTTCAATAAAATAAAAATATATACTCCGGAGCCGTGATGGAGTCAGAGTACAATAGGCTTAAATGCCAAGGATTGAATCGTGGTAGGTGCATCCACAGATAGTCCCATATGAATCGTCAGTGTGTCAGTATATCAGACATGTGAAAGCTGGTCTGCTAACCTGAGACTTTTGTCTTGGCGCGGTGGTCCAGTGGAAAGATGTCTGGTTGCTGATGCTATGCGGAGTTGCAGTATGGCGGTTCGATCCCCCGACCGGGAGATGGTGATCAACAAATTAAACTAATGGGTGCATGACTGTCGGCTGGTTAGCACATGGAAATTGAAGCCGCACGTTGCCAGTGCGTCAATAAAATAAAAATACATATACTGCCAGAGCCGTGATGGAGTCAGAGTACAATAGGCTTAAATGCCAAGGATTGAATCGTGGCAGGTGCATCCACAGATAGTCCCATATGAATCGTCAGTGTGTCAGTATATCAGACATGTGAAAGCTGGTCTGCTAACCTGAGACTTTTGTCTTGGCTCGGTGGTCCAGTGGAAAGATGTCTGTTTGCTGATGCTATGCGGAGTTGCAGTATGGCGGTTCGATCCCCCGATCGGGAGATGGTGATCAACAAATTAAACTAATGGGTGCATGACTGTCGGCTGGTTAGCACATGGAAATTGAAGCCGCACGTTGCCAGTGCTTCAATAAAATAAAAATATATACTCCGGAGCCGTGATGGAGTCAGAGTACAATAGGCTTAAATGCCAAGGATTGAATCGTGGTAGGTGCATCCACAGATAGTCCCATATGAATCGTCAGTGTGTCAGTATATCAGACATGTGAAAGCTGGTCTGCTAACCTGAGACTTTTGTCTTGGCGCGGTGGTCCAGTGGAAAGATGTCTGGTTGCTGATGCTATGCGGAGTTGCAGTATGGCGGTTCGATCCCCCGACCGGGAGATGGTGATCAACAAATTAAACTAATGGGTGCATGACTGTCGGCTGGTTAGCACATGGAAATTGAAGCCGCACGTTGCCAGTGCGTCAATAAAATAAAAATACATATACTGCCAGAGCCGTGATGGAGTCAGAGTACAATAGGCTTAAATGCCAAGGATTGAATCGTGGCAGGTGCATCCACAGATAGTCCCATATGAATCGTCAGTGTGTCAGTATATCAGACATGTGAAAGCTGGTCTGCTAACCTGAGACTTTTGTCTTGGCTCGGTGGTCCAGTGGAAAGATGTCTGGTTGCTGATGCTATGCGGAGTTGCAGTATGGCGGTTCGATCCCCCGATCGGGAGATGGTGATCAACAAATTAAACTAATGGGTGCATGACTGTCGGCTGGTTAGCACATGGAAATTGAAGCCGCACGTTGCCAGTGCTTCAATAAAATAAAAATACATATACTGCCAGAGCCGTGATGGAGTCAGAGTACAATAGGCTTAAATGCCAAGGATTGAATCGTGGTAGGTGCATCCACAGATAGTCCCATTTGAATCGTCAGTGTGTCAGTATATCAGACATGTGAAAGCTGGTCTGCTAACCTGAGACTTTTGTCTTGGCGCGGTGGTACAGTGGAAAGATGTCTGGTTGCTGATGCTATGCGGAGTTGCAGTATGGCGGTTCGATCCCCCGACCGGGAGATGGTGATCAACAAATTAAACTAATGGGTGCATGACTGTCGGCTGGTTAGCACATGGAAATTGAAGCCGCACGTTGCCAGTGCGTCAATAAAATAAAAATACATATACTGCCAGAGCCGTGATGGAGTCAGAGTACAATAGGCTTAAATGCCAAGGATTGAATCGTGGCAGGTGCTTCCACAGATAGTCCCATATGAATCGTCAGTGTGTCAGTATATCAGACATGTGAAAGCTGGTCTGCTAACCTGAGACTTTTGTCTTGGCTCGGTGGTCCAGTGGAAAGATGTCTGGTTGCTGATGCTATGCGGAGTTGCAGTATGGCAGTTCGATCCCCCGATCGGGAGATGGTGATCAACAAATTAAACTAATGGGTGCATGACTGTCGGCTGGTTAGCACATGGAAATTGAAGCCGCACGTTGCCAGTGCTTCAATAAAATAAAAATACATATACTGCCAGAGCCGTGATGGAGTCAGAGTACAATAGGCTTAAATGCCAAGGATTGAATCGTGGTAGGTGCATCCACAGATAATCCCATATGAATCGTCAGTGTGTCAGTATATCAGACATGTGAAAGCTGGTCTGCTAACCTGAGACTTTTGTCTTGGCGCGGTGGTCCAGTGGAAAGATGTCTGGTTGCTGATGCTATGCGGAGTTGCAGTATGGCAGTTCGATCCCCCATCCAGGAGATGGTGATCAACAAATTAAACTAATGGGTGCATGACTGTCGGCTGGTTAGCACATGGAAATTGAAGCCGCACGTTGCCAGTGCGTCAATAAAATAAAAATACATATACTGCCAGAGCCGTGATGGAGTCAGAGTACAATAGGCTTAAATGCCAAGGATTGAATCGTGGCAGGTGCATACACAGATAGTCCCATATGAATCGTCAGTGTGTCAGTATATCAGACATGTGAAAGCTGGTCTGCTAACCTGAGACTTTTGTCTTGGCGCGGTGGTTCAGTGGAAAGATGTCTGGTTGCTGATGCTATGCGGAGTTGCAGTATGGCGGTTCGATCCCCCGACCGGGAGATGGTGATCAACAAATTAAACTAATGGGTGCATGACTGTCGGCTGGTTAGCACATGGAAATTGAAGCCGCACGTTGCCAGTGCGTCAATAAAATAAAAATACATATACTGCCAGAGCCGTGATGGAGTCAGAGTACAATAGGCTTAAATGCCAAGGATTGAATCGTGGCAGGTGCATCCACAGATAGTCCCATATGAATCGTCAGTGTGTCAGTATATCAGACATGTGAAAGCTGGTCTGCTAACCTGAGACTTTTGTCTTGGCTCGGTGGTCCAGTGGAAAGATGTCTGGTTGCTGATGCTATGCGGAGTTGCAGTATGGCGGTTCGATCCCCCGATCGGGAGATGGTGATCAACAAATTAAACTAATGGGTGCATGACTGTCGGCTGGTTAGCACATGGAAATTGAAGCCGCACGTTGCCAGTGCGTCAATAAAATAAAAATACATATACTGCCAGAGCCGTGATGGAGTCAGAGTACAATAGGCTTAAATGCCAAGGATTGAATCGTGGCAGGTGCATCCACAGATAGTCCCATATGAATCGTCAGTGTGTCAGTATATCAGACATGTGAAAGCTGGTCTGCTAACCTGAGACTTTTGTCTTGGCTCGGTGGTCCAGTGGAAAGATGTCTCGTTGCTGATGCTATGCGGAGTTGCAGTATGGCGGTTCGATCCCCCGATCGGGAGATGATGATCAACAAATTAAACTAATGGGTGCATGACTGTCGGCTGGTTAGCACATGGAAATTGAAGCCGCACGTTGCCAGTGCTTCAATAAAATAAAAATACATATACTGCCAGAGCCGTGATGGAGTCAGAGTACAATAGGCTTAAATGCCAAGGATTGAATCGTGGTAGGTGCATCCACAGATAGTCCCATATGAATCGTCAGTGTGTCAGTATATCAGACATGTGAAAGCTGGTCTGCTAACCTGAGACTTTTGTCTTGGCGCGGTGGTTCAGTGGAAAGATGTCTGGTTGCTGATGCTATGCGGAGTTGCAGTATGGCGGTTCGATCCCCCGACCGGGAGATGGTGATCAACAAATTAAACTAATGGGTGCATGACTGTCGGCTGGTTAGCACATGGAAATTGAAGCCGCACGTTACCAGTGCGTCAATAAAATAAAAATACATATACTGCCAGAGCCGTGATGGAGTCAGAGTACAATAGGCTTAAATGCCAAGGATTGAATCGTGGTAGGTGCATCCACAGATAGTCCCATATGAATCGTCAGTGTGTCAGTATATCAGACATGTGAAAGCTGGTCTGCTAACCTGAGACTTTTTTCTTGGCGCGGTGGTCCAGTGGAAAGATGTCTGGTTGCTGATGCTATGCGGAGTTGCAGTATGGCAGTTCGATCCCCCGACCAGGAGATGGTGATCAGCAAATTAAACTAATGGGTGCATGACTGTCGGCTGGTTAGCACATGGAAATTGAAGCCGCACGTTGCCAGTGCGTCAATAAAATAAAAATACATATACTGCCAGAGCCGTGATGGAGTTAGAGTACAATAGGCTTAAATGCCAAGGATTGAATCGTGGCAGGTGCATCCACAGATAGTCCCATATGAATCGTCAGTGTGTCAGTATATCAGACATGTGAAAGCTGGTCTGCTAACCTGAGACTTTTGTCTTGGCGCGGTGGTCCAGTGGAAAGATGTCTGGTTGCTGATGCTATGTGGAGTTGCAGTATGGCGGTTCGATCCCCCGACCGGGAGATGGTGATCAACAAATTAAACTAATGGGTGCATGACTGTCGGCTGGTTAGCACATGGAAATTGAAGCCGCACGTTGCCAGTGCGTCAATAAAATAAAAATACATATACTGCCAGAGCCGTGATGGAGTCAGAGTACAATAGGATTAAATGCCAAGGATTGAATCGTGGCAGGTGCATCCACAGATAGTCCCATATGAATCGTCAGTGTGTCAGTATATCAGACATGTGAAAGCTGGTCTGCTAACCTGAGACTTTTGTCTTGGCGCGGTGGTCCAGTGGAAAGATGTTTGTTTGCTGATGCTATGCGGAGTTGCAGTATGGCGGTTCGATCCCCCGATCGGGAGATGGTGATCAACAAATTAAACTAATGGGTGCATGACTGTCGGCTGGTTAGCACATGGAAATTGAAGCCGCACGTTGCCAGTGCTTCAATAAAATAAAAATATATACTCCGGAGCCGTGATGGAGTCAGAGTACAATAGGCTTAAATGCCAAGGATTGAATCGTGGTAGGTGCATCCACAGATAGTCCCATATGAATCGTCAGTGTGTCAGTATATCAGACATGTGAAAGCTGGTCTGCTAACCTGAGACTTTTGTCTTGGCGCGGTGGTCCAGTGGAAAGATGTCTGGTTGCTGATGCTATGTGGAGTTGCAGTATGGCGGTTCGATCCCCCGACCGGGAGATGGTGATCAACAAATTAAACTAATGGGTGCATGACTGTCGGCTGGTTAGCACATGGAAATTGAAGCCGCACGTTGCCAGTGCGTCAATAAAATAAAAATACATATACTGCCAGAGCCGTGATGGAGTCAGAGTACAATAGGCTTAAATGCCAAGGATTGAATCGTGGCAGGTGCATCCACAGATAGTCCCATATGAATCGTCAGTGTGTCAGTATATCAGACATGTGAAAGCTGGTCTGCTAACCTGAGACTTTTGTCTTGGCGCGGTGGTCCAGTGGAAAGATGTCTGGTTGCTGATGCTATGCGGAGTTGCAGTATGGCAGTTCGATCCCCCGACCAGGAGATGGTGATCAACAAATTAAACTAATGGGTGCATGACTGTCGGCTGGTTAGCACATGGAAATTGAAGCCGCACGTTGCCAGTGCGTCAATAAAATAAAAATACATATACTGCCAGAGCCGTGATGGAGTCAGAGTACAATAGGCTTAAATGCCAAGGATTGAATCGTGGCAGGTGCATACACAGATAGTCCCATATGAATCGTCAGTGTGTCAGTATATCAGACATGTGAAAGCTGGTCTGCTAACCTGAGACTTTTGTCTTGGCGCGGTGGTTCATTGGAAAGATGTCTGGTTGCTGATGCTATGCGGAGTTGCAGTATGGCGGTTCGATCCCCCGATCGGGAGATGGTGATCAACAAATTAAACTAATGGGTGCATGACTGTCGGCTGGTTAGCACATGGAAATTGAAGCCGCACGTTGCCAGTGCTTCAATAAAATAAAAATACATATACTGCCAGAGCCGTGATGGAGTCAGAGTACAATAGGCTTAAATGCCAAGGATTGAATCGTGGTAGGTGCATCCACAGATAGTCCCATATGAATCGTCAGTGTGTCAGTATATCAGACATGTGAAAGCTGGTCTGCTAACCTGAGACTTTTGTCTTGGCGCGGTGGTCCAGTGGAAAGATGTCTGGTTGCTGATGCTATGCGGAGTTGCAGTATGGCAGTTCGATCCCCCGACCAGGAGATGGTGATCAACAAATTAAACTAATGGGTGCATGACTGTCGGCTGGTTAGCACATGGAAATTGAAGCCGCACGTTGCCAGTGCGTCAATAAAATAAAAATACATATACTGCCAGAGCCGTGATGGAGTCAGAGTACAATAGGCTTAAATGCCAAGGATTGAATTGTGGCAGGTGCATACACAGATAGTCCCATATGAATCGTCAGTGTGTCAGTATATCAGACATGTGAAAGCTGGTCTGCTAACCTGAGACTTTTGTCATGGCGCGGTGGTCCAGTCCAAAGATGTCTGTTTGCTGATGCTATGCGGAGTTGCAGTATGGCGGTTCGATCCCCCGACCGGGAGATGGTGATCAACAAATTAAACTAATGGGTGCATGACTGTTGGCTGGTTAGCACATGGAAATTGAAGCCGCACGTTGCCAGTGCGTCAATAAAATAAAAATACATATACTGCCAGAGCCGTGATGGAGTCAGAGTACAATAGGCTTAAATGCCAAGGATGCTATGCGGAGTTGCAGTATGGCGGTTCGATCCCCCGACCGGGAGATGGTGATCAACAAATTAAACTAATGGGTGCATGACTGTTGGCTGGTTAGCACATGGAAATTGAAGCCGCACGTTGCCAGTGCGTCAATAAAATAAAAATACATATACTGCCAGAGCCGTGATGGAGTCAGAGTACAATAGGCTTAAATGCCAAGGATTGAATCGTGGTAGGTGCATCCACAGATAGTCCCATATGAATCGTCAGTGTGTCAGTATATCAGACATGTGAAAGCTGGTCTGCTAACCTGAGACTTTTGTCTTGGCGCGGTGGTCCAGTGGAAAGATGTCTGGTTGCTGATGCTATGCGGAGTTGCAGTATGGCAGTTCGATCCCCCGACCAGGAGATGGTGATCAGCAAATTAAACTAATGGGTGCATGACTGTCGGCTGGTTAGCACATGGAAATTGAAGCAGCACGTTGCCAGTGCGTCAATAAAATAAAAATACATATACTGCCAGAGCCGTGATGGAGTCAGAGTACAATAGGCTTAAATGCCAAGGATTGAATCGTGGCAGGTGCATCCACAGATAGTCCCATATCCCTGTTCGATAGGCATAATTTCAAAGTCACGAGGGACTGAATGATCAGGAAGATTAAAATCTTCAGCCACATGTGTGTCTTCCTGTAGTCTAATATCTGAGAGGTGTCTAGTTGCACGCCATCTTAGTGGATTTTTAGTTTCGCCGACATACTGCGTTTGACACAATTTGCATGAAATTAAATAAATGACATTTTTAGAATCACAATCTAAAATTGACTGAATTTGAAATTTGCTTTTGTTTTGAAAGCTTGTGAATGTACTCTGGGAAGGAAGAAAACCATCCAATTTACACCTTTTCTTTTCGCATTTCCGAGATCCTCCTTCACCTACAATCGGACGATTATGACAAATTTTGGTAGGCCGAGAATTTCTGGCATTATCCGGTATGAGTTCCAAATTACGCAAAGTTTCAGACTTTATTTTACGTAGGAACCGAGAAGAGTACCCTCTCGGTCTGAGAGCTTTGAATAAGGTCGAACATGCTGATTCAAAGTTTTTCCTATCACTCGAATTTCTATGAAAGCGGATTATTTGTGATTTTACAAGTCCCTTGAAAGTATGCGGTGGATGGAATGATTTCTTGTGCAGTAGTTGATGGGAGTCGGTCGGCTTAAAATAAACTTTGTAATCTAAGTAACCAGTTGTTTCATACTTTATACCTTTGTATAAGGTTACATCCAGGAAATCTCCGGACATCTCATCAATTTCAGCTTTTAGTTTGATATTCGGATCATGATTTTCAGAATGGCTAAAAATTCATTAAATGCTTCTTTAGTATGTTGCCATATCATGAAAATGTCATCCAGGTACCTGCGGTAAATGAGTGACTGATTTGGACACCTTTTGAGTGCTTCCTTTTCCCACTCAGCCATGTAAAGGTTAGCAAAACCTGGGCTGAAACGCTTACCCATTGCGCAGCCACAAATTTGTTGGAAAATTTTACCAGCAAATTCAAAGTCATTGCCTTTCAGACTCAGCTCCAATAGAGCTATTACTTCTCTGTCGGGCCTGTTGGTGTCGGGGTAGTCGGCAAATGCTCTACGAATTGAATTAAGACCCTTTTCGATATCAATGTTTGTGTACATAGCATCGACGTCCATCGTAATTAAGAATGAATTTGGAGGGACCGAGATCTTAAAGACCTGGGCTAGAAAGTCTTCAGTGTTTTTCAGATAGCTAAAATGTCTGTTTGCAATTGGCTGAAGATGGTAGTCGATAAATTCACTAATCCTATATGATTCCGAACCACAATCTGAAATAATGGGTCGCCCTGGTGGAGTCATCGGGTCGGTCCACGAGTCAATAGACTTATGGATTTTAGGAAGAAGATAAAATGTACGTGGTTTCGAATCATCTTTTGCAAAGAGATATTTAAATTGCTTTTCAGTTATCTTCTTGTTATCAACCATTTTTTGGAGAATTTCATTAAATTTGCTACAGTTATTTTGCCAAAGTGGTTCCTTTAGCTTTTGGTAATGTTTCGGATTACTAAGCTGTCTATGTGCTTCTTTGATATAGTTATTTTTATCCATTATTACAGTAGCCGATCCTTTATCCGCAGGTTTAATAACAATTTCATTATTTTTAGATAACCCTTGTAGGGCATGGCGCTGCTCATAAGATAAATTTTGCTGATCATTTGGAAATGTTGTATTTTTAACACGCTCTGAGTACAGTTTTATACTTTCACCGATTGCTGGGTCAACCAGTTTCAAATTTGGTGCCCAGCCTGTTTTCTCAATGAATGGTGGAATGTTGCTATTCGAGTTTCGAAAAAAATCTGCCAATTTGATGCGGTGACCAAATTCATCAGTTTCAATAAGGCCATTTTCTAAATCTGCATCCAAACCAATTTTGGGTTTCGGAGTTGGTACAAAGGTTAATCCAAAATTAAGCAGCGATTTTTCGGTTTCGCTTAACTGAGAGCCAGCTAGGTTGACAATATTACTGCCTAGTCCAATTTCTGGGTGGCAGCTACCTTGACCCGAATCTAGTTTAAATTAAGGAAATTTAGCCAATTGCTATAGATAGTGTTAGCAGTCCTCTCAGTCCAATGTATATTGTCACGACACACACTGAAATCTGCGATTGGCAGGCGTGGTATGACAGTAACCTTGGACCTATGGGACTCTGCAATTCGATTAATTGCCTCAAGAATTTCCTTCTGGTTGGGGGTCGAGGTAGCTGAAAAGTTTAATTGGCTGAAATAAATCATAGTTTTAGGGAATTTCTTCCTTACCATGCTGAACATCAATCTCAGTCGAGTCTCAGTGTCTGAGAGTGGACGGTTCCGGTCATTGATACCTATATTAAGGATCAGTTTCTCAGGATGGACTGACCCTGTGTATCTATTAATGACAGTTATTATGTCATTAATAGATGCACCAGGGAAGCAGGCCACCTGTATGTCTGGATGCGGGTCTACGTTGATTCGGCTGAGATTTGATGCTCCCACAATCAAGATTTTTTTACAAATAGTGGGTAGCTGCCAATTGGGTCTATTTACAGACTCGTTCCGGAATTTCCAAAAGGTGTTCTTCTCTAGCTCAGTGGGACGGGTGGGTCTTCTGGGCTTACAAAACGGAGATGGGGTGAAATGAGGTTGTGGAATCTTTGCTATAGGTGGCTTTTCACGTGATGATTTTCCACCAGCTACACGCGTTTTCTGCGCGATGATCTTCCACCAGCTATGCGCTGTGGTAGAGGTGCAAGATCATCACGTGGAAACGGTGACATAGGGGGTGGTGGTGGCTGCTAACCTGAGACTTTTGTCTTGGCGCGGTGGTCCAGTGGAAAGATGTCTGGTTGCTGATGCTATGCGGAGTTGCAGTATGGCGGTTCGATCCCCCGACTGGGAGATGGTGATCAACAAATTAAACTAATGGGTGCATGACTGTCGGCTGGTTAGCACATGGAAATTGAAGCCGCACGTTGCCAGTGCGTCAATAAAATAAAAATACATATACTGCCAGAGCCGTGATGGAGTCAGAGTACAATAGGCTTAAATGGCAAGGATTGAATCGTGGCAGGTGCATCCACAGATAGTCCCATATGAATCGTCAGTGTGTCAGTATATCAGACATGTGAAAGCTGGTCTGCTAACCTGAGACTTTTGTCTTGGCGCGGTGGTCCAGTGGAAAGATGTCTGGTTGCTGATGCTATGTGGAGTTGCAGTATGGCGGTTCGATCCCCCGACCGGGAGATGAAGATCAACAAATTAAACTAATGGGTGCATGACTGTCGGCTGGTTAGCACATGGAAATCTGAAGCCGCACGTTGCCAGTGCGTCAATAAAATAAAAATACATACATAGACGCAGAAATTTTAAGGTGGATTAAAAGTAATATCAAGTTCAAAATAATGATGTTTCGTTTGTCACTATTTTTTTACGACGCATTGGTCAGATGCAAGTGATGCATCACAGTGACGAAAACGAACCACGCAAAATTATTCCTTCAAGACAGTTTCGGAGATGGACTTTATTGAAAAATTTGCCAAAGTATCAGTTTATATGATAAATAGAATCTCAAACAGAATCACAAGCTCGGTCCCGTTTTATAACACTATTATCGGCCCCTTCGAAAATTTACAACTTGTACTCGCAAAATCTCGTTCAATCTGATAATTTTCTACTTAGTTGATAAGAGTGATATGAAATAGGACCTCGTTCCAGATCCGCCATTTTGTTTTTAGATGTGGGAACTCTATACTCCGCGAGACATTATCACAGATTCTCTGAAGCATTGCGCATATAGCGTGTTGACCTACTAATTAATATATTAACCCTTTCATGACGAAGCCAGCAAAAAATAGCCTATGCAGTGGTCATGCGGAATGTCCATTTTCAGGCCAACATGACTATTTTTGAAAATTTATCACTGGAATGACTGGCTCGATAATCGAGCCAGTCATTCCAGTCATAAATGTTCAAAAATAGTTTTCACGTAGCCTGCAAATGGACCTTCAATAAGTAGATATTTTGATTTTGATTTGCCAGTGCGTCAATAAAATAAAAATACATATACTTCCAGAGCCGTGCTGGAGTCAGAGTACAATAGGCGTAAAAGCCTAGGATTGATTGTGACAGATGCATCCACAGATAGTCCCATATGAATCGTCAGTGTGTCAGTATATCAGACATGTGAAAGGTGGTCGGCCAATCCTTGACTTTCAGTCTTGGTGCGGTGGTCCAGTGGAAAGATGCATGGTTGCTGATGATATTCGGAGTTGCAGAATGGCGGTTCGATCCCCCGACCGGGAGATGGTGATCAACAAATTAAATTAACGGATGCATCACTGTCGGCTAAGTTAGCACGTTGCCAGTGTGTCAATAAAATAAAAATACATATACTGCCAGAGCTGTGCTGGAGTCAGAGTACAATAGGCGTAAAAGCCTAGGATTGATTGTGACAGATGCATCCACAGATAGTCCCATATGAATCGTCAGTGTGTCAGTATATCAGGCATGTGAAAGCTGGTCGGCCAATCCTTGACTTTCAGTCTTGGTGCGGTGGTCCAGTGGAAAGATGCCTGGTTGCTGATGCTATGCGGAGTTGCAGAATGGCGGTTCGATCCCCCGACCGGGAGATGGTGATCAACAAATTAAACTAACGGGTACATCACTGTCGGCTAAGTTAGCACATGGAACTTGAAGCCGCACGTTGCCAGTGCGTCAATAAAATAAAAATACATATACTGCCAGAGCCGTGCTGGAGTCAGAGTACAATAGGCGTAAAAGCCTAGGATTGATTGTGACAGATGCATCCACAGATAGTCCCATATGAATCGTCAGTGTGTCAGTATATCAGACATGTGAAAACTGGTCGGCCAATCCTTGAATTTCAGTCTTGGTGCGGTGGTCCAGTGGAAAGATGCCTGGTTGCTGATGCTATGCGGAGTTGCAGAATGGTGGTTCGATCCCCCGACTGGGAGATGGTGATCAACAAATTAAACTAACGGGTGCATCACTGTCGGCTAAGTTAGCACATAGAAATTGAAGCCGCACGTTGCCAGTGCGTCAATAAAATAAAAATACATATACTGCCAGAGCCGTGCTGGAGTCAGAGTACAATAGGCGTAAAAGCCTAGGATTGATTGTGACAGATGCATCCACAGATCGTCCCATATGAATCGTCAGTGTGTCAGTATATCAGACATGTGAAAGCTGGTCGGCCAATCCTTGACTTTCAGTCTTGGTGCGGTGGTCCAGTGGAAAGATGCCTGGTTGCTGATGCTATGCGGAGTTGCAGAATGGCGGTTCGATCCCCCGACCGGGAGATGGTGATCAACAAATTAAACTAACGGGTGCATCACTGTCGGCTAAGTTAGCACATGGAAATTGAAGCCGCACGTTGCCAGTGCGTCAATAAAATAAAAATACATATACTGCCAGAGCCGTGCTGGAGTCAGAGTAAAATAGGCGTAAAAGCCTAGGATTTATTGTGACAGATGCATCCACAGATACTCCCATATGAATCGTCAGGTTGTCAGTATATCAGACATGTGAAAGCTGGTCGGCCAATCCTTGACTTTCAGTCTTGGTGCGGTGGTCCAGTGGAAAGATGCCTGGTTGCTGATGCTATGCGGAGTTGCAGAATGGCGGTTCGATCCCCCGACCGGGAGATGGTGATCAACAAATTAAACTAACGGGTGCATCACTGTCGGCTAAGTTAGCACATGGAAATTGAAGCCGCACGTTGCCAGTGCGTCAATAAAATAAAAATACATATACTGCCAGAGCCGTGCTGGAGTCAGAGTACAATAGGCGTAGAAGCCTAGGATTAATTGTGACAGATGCATCCACAGATAGTCCCATGTGAATCGTCAGTGTGTCAGTATATCAGACATGTGAAAGCTGGTCGGCCAATCCTTGACTTTCAGTCTTGGTGGGGTGGTCCAGTGGAAAGATGCCTGGTTGCTGATGCTATGCGGAGTTGCAGAATGGTGGTTCGATCCCCCGACCTGGAGATGGTGATCAACACATTAAACTAACGGGTGCATCACTGTCGGCTAAGTTAGCACATGGAAATTGAAGCCGCACGTTGCCAGTGCGTCAATAAAATAAAAATACATATACTACCAGAGCCGTGCTGGAGTCAGAGTACAATAGGCGTAAAAGCCTAGGATTGATTGTGACAGATGCATCCACAGATAGTCCCATATGAATCGTCAGTGTGTCAGTATATCAGACATGTGAAAGCTGGTCGGCCAATCCTTGACTTTTTAGTCTTGGTGCGGTGGTCCAGTGGAAAGATGCCTGGTTGCTGATGCTATGCGGAGTTGCAGGATGGTGGTTCGATCCCCCGACCGGGAGATGGTGATCAACAAATTAAACTAACGGGTGCATCACTGTCGGCTAAGTTAGCACATGGAAATTGAAGCCGCACGTTGCCAGTGCGTCAATAAAATAAAAATACATATACTGCCAGAGCCGTGCTGGAGTCAGAGTACAATAGGCGTAGAAGCCTAGGATTAATTGTGACAGATGCATCCACAGATAGTCCCATGTGAATCGTCAGTGTGTCAGTATATCAGACATGTGAAAGCTGGTCGGCCAATCCTTGACTTTCAGTCTTGGTGGGGTGGTCCAGTGGAAAGATGCCTGGTTGCTGATGCTATGCGGAGTTGCAGAATGGTGGTTCGATCCCCCGACCTGGAGATGGTGATCAACACATTAAACTAACGGGTGCATCACTGTCGGCTAAGTTAGCACATGGAAATTGAAGCCGCACGTTGCCAGTGCGTCAATAAAATAAAAATACATACATACATACATACATACATACATAGACGCAGAAATTTTAAGCTGGATTAAAAGTAATTTCAAGTTCAAAATAATGATGTTTCGTTTGTCACTATTTTTTTACGACGCATTGGTCAGATGCAAGTGATGCGTCACAGTGACGAAAACGAACCGCGCAAAATTATTCCTTCAAGACAGTTTCCAAGATCGACTTTATTGAAAAATTTGCCAAAGTATCAGTTTATATGATAAATAGAATCTCAAACAGAATCACAAGAGCGGTCCCGTTTTGTAACACTATTATCGGCCCCTTCGAAAATGTACAACTTGTACTCGCAAAACCTCGTTCAATCTGATAATTTTCTACTTAGTTGATAATAGTGATATGAAATAGGACTTCGTTCCAGATCCGCTATATTGTTTTTAGATGTGGGAACTCTATAATCCGCGAGACATTATCACAGATTCTCTGAAGCATTGCGCATATAGCGTGTTGACCTACTAATTAATATATTAACCCTTTCATGACGAAGCCAGCAAAAACAGCCTATGCAGTGGTCTTACGGAATGTCCATTTTCAGGCCAACATGACTATTTTTGAAAATTTATCACTGGAATGACTGGCTCGATAATCGAGCCAGTCATTCCAGTCATAAATGTTCAAAAATAGTTTTCACGTAGCCTGCAAATGGACATTCAATAAGTAAATATTTTGATTTTTGGAACAAATTTAGCCATTAAAGGGTTAAGCTAGTAATTAACAAATAAAGATACAAACATAGTAACGCTGTCGTTGACCTTTATTATATCCCAAACTATATAGGCAACCATCGTGGTTATTAGGTGAATAGCTAATTACTCAACACCCCCATACACTCTCAACTATACGATGATTTACAAGGTATCAGCGTGAATTACTAGACGCATTGATTGACCCATTCGTATCTCGCGAGATCTCCTTCGATACAGGAAAGTATCTCGTATGTATTGAGTAGCCATTGGCGCAATGATTTCCACCAGAATATGGTGTTGAAACTTAGAACGACACGAGTGCTACTCTCTTCATACCAGACAATATTAATTCACGTAAAACGAGATGATATAAAGCCTATAGTAGTCTGTATGACAAGTAGTAAAGAGAAAAATAATCCCTCTGAATTTGTCGTAAAATTCAAATCTGTCGCACAAAAAATTAGGTCACGAATTTGCTGACGTTGCGTGGATGTTGATATCACAGAAACCACCGGGGGGATCGAGTCGATTTTAATGTCTGTATCAGGCTAGTGATACCGAGGGTAAGACGGTACCAAAATCAACACGATCTACAGTGTTGCTTTTACTGTCCGCTACAGAGATAGAATGGGCCCCGATCTGTCTGGTCTCTGAAGTGGAGTCTGTGTAACAGTCTATTCGTTGTGATGACGTAATAAGATAGCCGGTCAATACATTAGAGGTGTATTCTCGAAGAGGCCACGCATCTATTATTAGATTGGCATTGACCATGTGACCTGACAACGACGACAGCTCAGTTCCCGAGGCTCTGTTTCAGCTTAGGAAGTGTGACCATAAGACTGTTTGTAAGATTATGACATGTGGGTGTCTTAA
Organism: Chaetoderma sp. LZ-2023a; assembly: GCA_034401795.1. Lineage (NCBI taxonomy): Eukaryota > Metazoa > Mollusca > Caudofoveata > Chaetodermatida > Chaetodermatidae > Chaetoderma > Chaetoderma sp. LZ-2023a. The sequence continues at coordinate 68,480,697 of CM067359.1, forward strand.
GTACTTGCTCCCGTGTACAGACTTGCGTGGATGTGGAAATGCATGCCAGAACTTGGTTCATGAGAAGCCGTTAGAAACAGATGATGCCGACTATTATAGACATATACATTTACTGTGGAACAATACAGCGTGTATCATGATATGTAGTCGCACTTGCCTATAAGGGAAACTGCATGGCCCACCAGAGACCTGTCACCAATGGTAGCTGGTCGCATACAACAACTTCTCTACTATCGTAAATATCTTCTAAAGACACAAGTTGCTGAGTCTTTGATATTCTTAACCCCTTTAACCCTCGAAATTGTCCGAAAAAAAATTCCAATATTTTAATAGAAAATTTCCATTTGCAGACCAAGAGAAGCCCAATTTTGAAAATTTACCATTGGAATGACTGGCTCGGTTACGTAGCCAGTCATTCCAGTGGTAAAGACCAAGTGAAGACTATTTTTGAAAATTTACCACTGGAATGACTGGCTCGGTTACCGCGCCAGTCATTCCAGTGGTAAATTTCCAAAATTAGTCTTCTCTTGGTCTGCAAATGGAGATTTGTCAAGACCACTGAAGAATCAGTTTTGGCTAATATGAGTGCTAAAGGGTTAATATTGGTGGTCTTGCGACACCCAGTCTTAGCCATATTTTGTCTGGAAGAGAAGGTGTTCGTTGTATAGGCAGGTTTAACTGTAATGGGTAAATTATTTCATTAATCTATTTTTGACTATGAAATGGAGAATTGTGCTCCCTACTGTATAATTCCAATTTACTCTATGGCTTGGAACTTTCACAAAGAAATGTACTTAAATGTGAATAGATGGTGCTTGCTTCAAATGCCTAATGTTGTGTAATTGACCTTATTATATACAGCCAAGCCTGTCTATAGCGGACGGCGGTATTAAGGTTATCACTATATAGACATGGAGTCAATTTATACAACTCATTTACCATTTTAAAATAATTTTAGATCCAAATGGTGTCAGTTCTTTAAGATGTGTGATCTCCAGCTTTTAAAAATCCATAATTTTTGGCCCCAAATGGAGATGCCCGCTAGAGACAGGTGTAATTATGTGCTAAAACTTGTTTACAAACATAATTGTTAACGTTTCGACAGTATAGTGAATACTTACTGTCTTATTCTACGGTCAGTCGCCGGGGTGTCAACAAGTTTTATTAGTATTGTTTTATTGCATATGATATGTTTTGAGAATTTTAAGGGCAAAGATGTATATTGGTGATGTATCATGTGGTTTGAAATAATTTCTGCGCAGAAAATATTTTGCTTATATTTTCTAGGATGGAGTTCTGACATCAGGATGGAGTCCGTCCTCCTACATGAGGTGTACTATGTCAATGAAAGCTACGGACACAGGTTTCCTGGGCGTCTAGCACACCTATGAATGTTAATGTAGTTACATTTGTAACTGAATTTTCAATTGAAAATATTAAACTGCGGCGGCTGACTAAAGCGGCCGATACACGCTCAATATTATTGAATCAATATTATTGAAGCCAATATTCTGTCAAACCACTTCTGCCACACATGATTCAATAATATTGCACACTAAACATGGCGGATGTCAGCGTGACCTCATGACGTGCCAAATTAACATGTGACTGGATTGATAGGCACACCTGCTTTCATTTGGATTCAGGACATTATCTGTTCAATTTGTGATTATAGATAATGATAGAGATACATGCTTTTTATTTGGATTGAGGGCATTATTTGATGATATTGCTCTGACAAATACACAGACAGCACAGTAATATTGCACAACCGTCAATAAAAATCAAAACCTTTATGATTTCTTCAGTATATTGCGCAAACCGTCAATATCACACATAGACGATCAATATTATTGCGCAATATTCAATATTGCACAATAATATTGAGTGTGTATGGGCCGCTTAGTAAAGCAAAACAGTGGATTTGTCATTTGTACATAGGCCTATAGGTTAGGAGAGACGGTTAATTTCAAACATATCTTAATATAAACAAAAGAAACGTGAAAGCCATAGCTTGTTTTTACTTATGTGTTACAATACAATTGTAAAGAATACAATAATAATATATGGTGCGCTTGGGGTCCACCAGCTAGAAAACACATTTCGCAAAATTTCTAAAGTAGTTGAAAATTGATGAATCCAGTTTCTCAGTCAATCATATGACGCCAAAATCAATTACGTCACATGTAGTTTGACGTCAAGAATGACGCAGTTTATTCCGTCATAAACGCTTAATAGCCCGTCACGTTGTACGCATTGTATGCCTTTACGCCTACTATTTAATAAGCATTCTGTTGACTGTCTTGAAACTCATTTGACTGGGAGCTGTTGTGGCCATAGACAGCACCTAGCCAAATTAGTTTCAAAATATTCAACAGCTTACCTGCATAGTTTTCTGGATATTTAAATTTAGAGAGTGCATGGTTCGATTGATCCGAGCACGGGCAAAGCGTGGGTGGATGCTGAGCTAGAGATGGTAGTGGCATAGTTAAACCTGGCTTCTTCCATTGGCTCTTGAATTGAACCTACCGCATCCTGTGGCACTTGTCAATCAACGCCAAGGTGAAGTAATCACGTGAATAACAAAATGGCAGCTATTTCACCCTGTCGCTGATTGATTGATTGATTGGTTGATTGTAAAAACAATGTTTCAATAATTTTTTCATATAACCATCACTGCAAGAAACAAATGTTTTTAACAGATACATTTTCGAAAATGTCAAACAGGTTTTATTTCCGATACATTCTGCTTTGAAACATTTGATAAATATGGGATTGTCACGTGGGAAGTCATGACCCCGCTGGATGTCTTATAATTCACGCAAGACCCAAAAAGAAATTAAGTTTTGAAAATACCAGGTGGGCTAAAAGTCCAGGTGAACTAAAGATGGACGCTACCTACTATTTACAAATATGTCAATCATTAGGACGGTGGAAAGTCGAGCCAGCCAGGTCATCTCTTTAATCTAATAAAGTGTACTAATGTTAAATGGATAGGGATGCTGTTTATAGCATTACGTAACCAGCAGATGTCATGATGATGATGGAAATAGGAGGTTTAATTTGAAATGATTCTATGGTTCTGAGTTGATGTGTATTTGAGGACGATTTAGTTAAAGGTTGTTGCTGCTTAGTAGACAACTACGTTTATTATATTCAGCAGTTGTTGATAGTTGTAGTTTTGGAATTAATTAATGTTTAGTGGTTAGTGTTGGGATCATGAATTATGAGAATACATTGAACTTGACTAGCTGACACAGTTGATGACGTAAGCAGACTGGTATTTGATCGTAGGCTAGAACAACACCAGCTGGTAATGAATCATCCAGCACGTGAGCCTAGCACCCTATAATTCTCGAGACTTCTCCATTAGTATAGAGTGGACAAGACATGGACATTAGAGCGTCTTATAGGAATTCATAACAGAATCGAAATTTATTGATAACCTATATTCATTTAGTGGTATGCAACAACACATACCATAACGTTGTTAGTTAGCTGACAGTTCACATTAAACCAGAACCGGTCCCCACTGCTTTGAGTATGCGAGGCACAATTTTCTCGGAAGGATTGGGCGGAGTATGCTTGGTCAGAATGACGTCATAACCAATCGAGATCAATCAGACTCTGCAGTAAAGAATTATACCGAATAAGTTATCCTCAGTAGCAAGTGAGGGAGGAATCGTTGATTGGTTGGAAGGACCAATTAGTTATCAGGTCAGAAGATAAGCGGAAGTTGATTGGTGACTTTATTGTTTAACCAATCAAAGTGTGCTTATCGGGTTCCTAGAAGAATCATAAGAATATATCCTGAGAGAAGTTATGCATTTCTGGGAAACTGAAAAGTCATAATCTGTAACTAAAAAAGTGGCACTTCTCTCAGAAACAATCAATCGGGCTACTCGACCCAAACCATCCGGTTCACCATCTCATCTGCTCTTAGGATTGTAAGTTCCAAGCAATGGCGCTGCCTAACGAAGCTTGAGGTAGGCTAGGATTAGGGTAGTAATAAGATGGTCTAGAATTGATAGTTTGATGTACAAGTCGATTGTACTAAGTATTCTTTGTAGAGCGATCTTGCTCAAAACCATTCGGTGTATTATAGTATAAATAAAGTTCTTAATCTTACGTTTCTGTAAGACCCGAGTTTGTTAGTATTTAGCAATCTAACGCGAGCTGGGAGAAACACCCAATCCTTAATAGGAATCTTAGACGAGTCAGATCAGGCCCAGCAGTCTGAATAAATATCGTCCATTTACCACCAGTCGGACGAGGCGAGCAACTGCAGCTACTTCGCTCCATCTCATCACCGGCGACGTTGTCGCAGCAACGCTTTAAAATTTCCGGTAGTGAGCGGAAGTGACCCTTCATCATCGATTAGTTCTTAGTGAGTTCCGGTTTCTTTTGAAGGCACGCCCATCCGAAATCTTCAATTTGTTTCAGTCAAACATTCCATGCACACTACGAACATTTGGGTAACACATTTGTTTCTAGTAAATGTCTTGGAGCAAGTGTTGGTCGTGTGCGGTTAGCTTACGGTCAATATATTTCGATGACCATGTGTATTACCATTGTTCAATAAACACTGAATGTAATCTTTTGCTTACGGAGAATTCAATGAATAGAAGACTAAAATATCTGCCCAAATTATTTTGCAATAGACCGAATTATTACAAATTCCACAACTTACTCTCGGCAAGAAATACAATGCTCTTAACAACGATATGTAATTTCATTCGAATCATAACTGACCATTTTCTGGTATAGTAGACCTTTGTATAAATTTTCCAAAATGCATGATAATAACGACGCTACTGAGGAAGAGGACGACTGCCACAATGACAACGACCTACAATAATAGGACAATGGAGGAAAAACTACGTCGCTAATGATAACTATGTATATGGACAGATACCAACATGACATAAGAAGGCGATAACGATCACGACGTCGCAGACGACGACAACAACGACGACAATGGCGAGGACGACGATCAGCAATAATAGCAACTCATCAACAACGAACAACAAGCAACAACAACGACATCAAAAGGCGACAGCGACAACGAGGAGAACAACAACAACGACGCTGACAACGACAATGAGAAGGACAACAGCAACAACAGCAAGGACAAAAAATCCAACATCACCAACAACAATGACGACGATGACCACCACCACCACCATTACCACCACAATCACGACAACGACGATCACCAATGCCGCTGCCGCTGGCCCCGCCGCCGCTGGGGCCGCCGCCGCCGCCACCACCACCACCACCAGAACAACAACAACAACAACAACAACGATAATAACAACAACACGGTATAATAATGATAATAAGAATGATGAAACATGATGATTATGTTTAAATAAATTAATTATGTGAACAAAAATGTATACTGACTATATTACAACAACAGCAACAACAAAAACACAGCAACAGTAACAACAACGACGACGACGACGACGACGACACTAACACTAATACTAGCAATGTCGACTACGACGCCTACAACGACGTCGACGACGCCGCTGACGACGACGACGATGATGATTACAAACAGTTGTGGATGTCGTCAACGCGACGGTTGTTGTTATTATCACTATCTTAACCCTTTAACACTCACAGCAGCCAAAAATGTCTTCCACAACGGGCTTCAGAAATGTCCATCTGCAGACCAGGAGAAGACTGTTTTTGAAAATTTACCACTGAAATATCTGGCTCTATAACCGAGGTCAATACCAGTCTTCACGTATCTCTGTATATATGCACACCGTAACACCCTCAAACCACACCCCACCCTTCTCCCCGTGATAAATAATAGAGCTATCCATGTGCTAAAACACGAATACAAATACAATGCATCAACGCCTATAATTTATTTATTTGGTGTTTTACAACAAAAACGCGTCATCGGGGAAATCAAGTTAATCGTTATAATAAGAGTATGGCTATTATTGCGATAATTCGATGTAATTCGCGCGTGTAGATTTGCGCGTGAGCCTATGCGCGCGTCATGACAAATAGGCAGCCTAGCAGGCGGACAGGCGCGGGAGGGCGGGCAGGCGGGCGGGTGGGTGGGTGAGCGGTCCAGGCATACGGGCGGGCGGGTAGACCTGGCAGGCGGCCAGGCGGACGGGCAGGCAGGCAGGCAGGCAGGCTGGCAGATAAAACGACATCCTTGCAATAGGTTCCTCCTTTATTGACCATTCACTGATCGAAAAAAACTAAATAATTGACAATTCACCATAGAATAATGTGCAATAAAATTGTCTCGGAATAAGAAATATATCCAAAATACTGCATAATTTAGGCAATACGGAATCCCACCTTTTGTACTGGCAACGTGAAATGCATTTTCCAATCTTTCACAATAATGTGAGGTTATGTTTCTTTTTAGCGAAGTGCTAAAACCAAGGTCAAGTAACCCATGCTACATTATTTTAAGTTTGAATTGGTATGGGGGAGTTCTATAATCTGTTTGAGGGTGAGGGAGGGGCGGCGTGTCTGTGCGTGCGTGCGTGCGTGCGTGCGTGCGTGCGTGCGTGCGTGCGTGCGTGCGTGCGTGCGTGCGTGCGTGCGTGCGTGCGTGCGTGCGTGCGTGCGTGCGTGCGTGCGTGCGTGCGTGCGTGCGTGCGTGCGTGCGTGCGTGCGTGCGTGCGTGCGTGCGTGCGTGCGTGCGTGCGTGCGTGCGTGCGTGTTAGCGCGGTCACAGCAATACAAGGATGCGTCATGTATTTGATGTCATAAACAAATACGTCACATGTTAGCAGATGTCACAATCAAATTGACATAGGTCTGCCACGAAAATCTTTTGTACCGTACAGTTTATTCCAAACAAGTGATAAGAAGAGAATACGTGCGTCTTGCGACGTTGGTGTGGTGAAAGCGTTTGTGGGCTATAATGCATGGTAATTTTGTCGATTGTGGGTTCGATTCCCTGTTAATCACTGAACATTGTATGTTTTGCCTTGCCCCAAGCATTGGACACGTGACTGTATCGGCTCGTTTGCTCATGAAACTAGAATCAAATACATTCAATACGATAATGCCTTTATCTGGAGCATTGAAGGTCAATTCACGAGACTGAGCTGTCAATCAAATAGCGTTATTCATTAGAGTTTTCTGGGATGAAAGTAAATGACACAGGAGACATAATTGATTAATTTCATTAATATAGTCACTGGCTGTCATGAGCAGGCATAGTGGAGTATGGGCGATGTCACGTCGTGGTGTTAGTGTCAGTGTTAGTATTAGTATTGGTATGAGTATTTCCACTAACATCGAGCATTGACACAAAACTAAATGGTATTATGGTACCAGCCGTTGTGTTAATATTAACACCGGTCGTGTTAACACTAGCACCACCCACAATGCTGTATATATGCTCATGCTGATGGACAAACACAACTGATTGTAATACTAAATGTGATATCCCTTAGACCCCTACCCCAAAACGCCTATGTGACGAAACGCGCACCGCGCCAGGACGAAAGAGACCGCCGTCGTTCGTGTTATTTGCTACGGTACTCAAGACAAAAATGCGTTACAACGCCACACGTTGTTCTAAATGTGTTTTGGACAGAGCCACCTGACGTTATCCGAGGTAATCTATAATGAAAGCGTCATGATAATGTGGGTATTGTGTCGTAGTAGCTTGTTGGTTATCTATGCACCTGTTCAATACCAAACCCACATGAATGGTAAAAAGCCGATTTATCCAACAAGTCTGTCTCGAGCCATCCACATAGTTTTTATTTTTACTTGCATGTTATCTCATTCCTACAATTGAATCAAGACGGGTAGAAAACACATTTAATGAACCGTTCCAGCTTTAGCTATGCCCCGCCAATCTCTAGTTAAGCTCCATCCATGATTCTCCCGTGTTAGAATCAATCGATCCCTGCACTCTCTGAATCTCAATTTCCAGAAAACTATGCAGGTTAGCTGTTGAATATTTAGAAACTAATATGACTGGGTGCTGTTGCTGCCCATGGTAGCCTATGGTAGCAACAGCGCCCAGTCAAATTAGCTTCAAAATATTCGACAGAATGTTTATTAAATAGTAAAGACATACAATTTGTACAACGTGTCGGACTATTAAGCGTTTAAGACGGACTAAATCGAGTCATTCGTGCTGTAATTGATTATGATGTCATCCTACACGTCATGTAGTTGATTATTCCGTCATATGATGACTGGATAATTTGGAAAGGCCCATTGGACGAGAATATGAGAGCGCTTGTGTACAAATTTAACACCACTATTACATCCTATTTAGCTGATGCTATTCTTAGAAGCACATTTGTCCTGGAAAGCATTCTTTCTTGAAGTTTCTTCCCAGTAATCTTGATGATCTTGGGAAATTCAACACATATGACACTCTTGGGGTGACTGATTTCAGCATGTTAGATAACTATACTCTCAAATGTGGTAGGATAATAATTGTGCCGATTGTAACTAAGGCTATTGTGTACCTGTATTTTATTGTAACTAAGGCTATTTTGGACCAGTTTTTTTATTGTAACTAAGGCTATTTTGTACCAGTATTTTATTGTAATTAAGGTTATTTTGTACCAGTATTTTATTGTAACTAAGGCTATTTTGTGCCAGTATTTTATTGTAACTAAAGCTATTTTGTACCAGTATTTCATTGTAACTAAGGCTATTGTGTACCTGTATTTCATTATAACTAAGGCTATTTTGTAATTGTATTATAGCTGCAGCTCAGTTGGAATTGATGCATGATGGGTATAATCTAATTTGGATTTTAAGATCTGTTGTTTTAAGTAACCACCGCGTTGACGTCATCAGTTTATGCGAGTTCATGACAAGTCATGCAGAAAGCTTGAGGTAGTTCTCTTGGATCAGACGTTTAAAAATGGATACTTGGCTGGTGTGGAATCCGATGGTTTGAGGTGTTACATTAGTGGTACTACATCGGTAGTATTAGTTTCCGTGAGTCTCGTTTGTGGTGGGTGAACCTGTCGCTGTGATCTAATTTCCAATTGTGTTGTTTACAATGGACCTTGCCAAATTTATCCGTCCGTCATGTGACGTCATATGACGTCATAATTAACTACGCGGCGCGTAGGATAACGTCATAATCATGACGTCATGAATGCCTCGATATAGTCTGTCTTTCACACGTAATAGTCCGACACGTTGTACGAATTGTATGTCTTTACCATTTAATAAATATTCTGTTGACTACTTTGAAACTAATTTGACTGGGCGATGTTGCTGCCATAGGCAGCAACAGCACCCAGTCAAGTTAGTTTCAAATTATTCAACAGCTGACTTGTATGGTTTTCTTCAGCCAGTTCAGAGATCGATCGATCCAAATGCAAGCGATGATTGGGTGGTATTTAGATAAAGATGGGCGGGCAATAGCAAAAAACTGGAAAGATCTATTCACCTGTTCGGTCCAACTCTCATGGATAATGTATGTCTAATGTTTTAACACATAAGTTAGGATTCCATTAACGCGTTTGCGTATGCGTATCCGTATTCGAATGGTTGATTCCATTTGTACGTATGCGTATACGTATCCGAAAGCAGTGAGTTTATTCAATTCTACGACAATCACTACTACTACTACTACTACTACTACTACTACTACTACTACTACTACTACTACTACTACTACTACTACTACTACTACTACTACTACTACTACTACCGCTACCGCTACCGCTACCGCTACCGCTACCGCTACCGCTACCACTACCATTACCACTACCACCACCACCACCACCACCACTACCACCCCATGCCCACCATCAGCGGCTGTGTGTCTCATCCGTGCTTATAATTGGCATCTTTATGGTCTGGATTGCTGGCATCAAAGAGGCATTGATTATTTTCTAAATAATTATATCAGCCTTTCACATTCTAGCGTGCTTACTATGAATTTAACTTTGATTTTGGAACACATTTGGTCGACTTGAGGAAAGCCCATGAATAACGCAATAATAACGTCATTTACAAGGAATCCCACATCCGAATGCCCATATCCGAATAAAATCTATGTAGCGATCGGATTCGGATACGGACAGGTTTCGCATACGCTTACGGACATATGGAATCATACTATCTATTTGTAATTGTAGCGACAAAAAATTCGGATACGGATAGGCATACACATACGCATACGCATACACATACGCATACACATACGCGTTAATGGAACCCTGGCTGTATTATTTGCGAATTCTCGTGCAAATAATTTTAATAAATATGTACAGTCTAATATAACGATTGAATAACGTTGTTCACTATAGAGCAACTGTCGAATCTTTGAAACGTGTAATATTATCTTATATCAGGAATCGAAACAAGTGTGAAGATGTAATAAGCATACAGATATGTGTATGCAATAATGATCTGCTAAAATACTTCATAGGGAGGGATCAGAATTAGAATTGAGGCATCCAGTTTATAGGGTAATCATATGCCGTCATAATCAACTACGTTACATACAGGTTGACGTCGCAATCTGGCGTCACAAGCCACACTCATAATTGACAGAAATAGTCCTTCTTTGTCCTAGAATACTCCGACAAGTTGTCAGAATTGTATGTTTTTACTATTTAATAAACATGCTGCTGAATATTTTGAAGATAATGTGACTAGGCGCTGTTGCTAGGTAGCAACAACACCCACTCAAATTAGTGTCAAAATATTCAATATCTTACCTGTATAGTTCTCTGTAAATTGAGATTCAGTGAGTGCGGGGATCGATTGATCCCAATACTGATAAAGCGTGGGCGGAGCCTAGTTGGAGATTGGTGGAGCATAGCTAAAACTGGGTTGCTCCATTGGCAGATCTGTCATCTAGCGTGTTATGTCCACATTTTTTTAATTAAAGCTGAAGTGACATAAGAAAGAAATAATTTAATATTTGCCATCACCACTATGCCACCGTAGGGAGGCGTTTGCATTACATGATCATGGAACAATGACTGTAGCTCAGATCCTTTGGGATGAGATTATCTGTATGTGTGGTGTGCCATCAGGACTTCATTCAGGTCGAGGACAAAACTTTGTGTCAACAGTACTGTGATATGGGAGATGAGTAATATGATGAATATTGAAAAGACCCGCACTACACTATATCAGCCAATATCTGATGGATTAGTAGAGCCTCTAAATCGAACTTTGATAGGCCTTTCCAAGTTTAATTATGCCCCGCCCATCTCTAGCTAAGCTCCACCCACACTTCGCCGTTTTGCGATTGTTCTATCCCTGAGTGCAATGACTATCAATTTCCTGAAAACTATACAGGTAATTTGTTGAATATTTTGTAACTGCTCTAACTGGGTGCTGTTGCTGCCTATGGCAGCAACAGCGCCCAGTCAAATTAGTTTCAAAATATTCAACAGGATATTTATTAAATAGTAACGACATACAAGTCGTACAAGAACGCATAGCCCATCTCTAATTATGCGTTCGTGACGTACTTATCTACGCCATTAATGACGTCACAATGATGTCATTGATTATGGAGTCATTCTACACGCGCCGTAGTTGATTATGACGTCATATGATGAATGGATAAAGTGGAAAGGTCCATTGAGATGTTGTGGATTGTTGGTGATAACCACCGAAATGATTGAGATGGATTCTCTCGAACTGTCTACTAGGTTATAGATCTACTATTCAGTTCATTCAACTACTGAGTTCACACCCCATTTCTTTATGTTAGCCAGAGAGGTACAACTGCCAGAAGGCGTCATGTTTGGTGGTGTGGGACAAACGCTAAGACCATCTACTCAATTGTAAGAACTAACGAATTACTCAGTGGATACGTTACTCGGAATATCATACATCCCACCAGAATCATCAAGATATTATGCAAACGATGCATATGAGAATATTAAACAAGTCATAATAAACCTTATTAAATCGTGTGACATATTTCGCCTACTAAGGGGTGGGGTGGTTGTGGGGGTGGGGGCCTCAATGCTAAAACAGGGGAAGACGAAGAGTATGACGACTTTACATTACGAAATTTCGCCAGAAGTGTCGCTCCAACTTCTGACCTCGTAAGGCCTAAGGATAGAAAACGCGAATGCGAAGGACGTAAAACACTATTGCATGGAAACTGATGCAACTGTAAATGGGAGGGTGTGAAAAGATAAACTCAGAGGCAGGGTGACGTCTATAAATAAAGGCTTAATCGATTATGCAATAGGGAATAGGAAATTTATAGAAGTAACAAAGCAATTTGAAGTTTACAATTTTGACCTTATAATTTCCGATACACATTGTGGACTTTATTTGAGTATAACAAACAAACTCAAATTTAATTATTAGTAACATTGGTGTACGGCAAGGAGGGTATCTCTTACCTTTCAAATTTTCAATATTATTAAACGATTTAGAAGAATATCTTAAAGAAAGAGTAATTGTAGACTTAACATGTATGAATAAACTGGCAGGCGAAAATTTAATCTATATCTTTATCTTATTATTTTACTAGACACGGAAGCCTTGCAACAAGTACTTAATACATTTCATGACTACTGTCTCAAATGGGAACTAAAAAGCTATATTGCTATTATATTGACTTCCAGCCGGCGTACTAGTGTAAAAATAAAAGTTAGAATTTTTTCCAAACGTAGCGTTAGAAAATAACTAATATTTACCATAGATGGCCAGTTATTCGAAATTGTAGATGAATACCTATAATTAGGGGTCATGGTAAAATCAGACGGGTTTTGGTGGGGTGGGTGGGTGTGTTCTCTCGCTGTATAATACGAAACTGCAAATAAGGAACGAGTGCAATGTTTTCATTATTATAAAAAATCAAACACCATGACATACCATTAGATTTGCAGATAGTACTATTTGATCCTATGATTGCACCAATACTACTTTACGTCTCAGAAATCCGGCGGTTTGAGAATACTACTCAGATATAAATATGCCATGTTAAATTTTTTTTAGGGTGTAATCCGGCTTTTAGAAAAGTGTCTCAAATCTTATGGTTTATGGTGAATTGGGGGAAAATGCACTTAGATAGACAAATAAATGTAATATGGATAGGTTTTTGAGAAGGATATTTAATGCAGGGTACGGGAAACTCTCGTCAATTGTTTATTATTAATTATTTACCCAACGACACATACAAGTAAATTGGATTGACAAAATCAAAACTATCCTAGAGACAAATCAGGCAGCAGATCAGCGACATGTATTCACCTCTGAAAACATAAGCATAAATAAGGTAGTCAGCCAAACAAAGAAAGCCCTAGAACATAGACACGTGGACGAAACAGCTACACGAATCAAATCGTTTTACAAAGTTATAAAATTCAAATTCCAGTTTGAAAGCTACTTAAAATGACTCTCATGCGGCGATGCTATAAGTTTGTGTTGCTTCAGTACACTTAATCACACACCGGCAATTCAGTCACAAAGATGGAAGGGCATCGGCCGAAATGAAAGACTATGCAATGTATGTAATGTCATAAAAGATGAAATTCACTTCCTTTATTACTGTAGCAAATATCAGAGTGAAAGAGAGCGATTTATCCCAGAATACTATACAAGAGATAGTAGTACAGAAAAGACACCCGGTTTATTTGGAATATGTAACAGGCCAGCCCTTGGCAAACTATGTGGATTTTTAAGCTTATCAAAGCAACAACAAAACAAAACAACAACAACAACAGCAGCAGCAGCAGCAGCAGCAGCAGCAGCAGCAACAGCAGCACCAACAACAACAACAACAGCAGCAGCAGCACCAACAACAAACAATTTTACGACGACAATTATAACCACCACCCGCAGCAACAACAACAATAACAGCAATGAGACCAACAGCCGACAACGACAACGACAACCGACTACTACTACTACTACTACTACTACTACTACTACTACTACTACTACTACTACTACTACTACTACTACTACTACTGCTACTGCTACTGCTATTGCTATTGCTATTGCTACTGCTGCTACTACTACTACTACTACTACTGCTGCTGCTGCTGCTGCTGCTGCTGCTGCTGCTGCTGCTGCTGCTGCTGCTGCTGCTACTACTACTGCTACTACTACTACTACTACTACTACTACTACTGCTACTACTACTACTACTACTACACCCAAGAACATACTCCTGCGCATACACACTCACGCACGCACGTACGTACGTACGTACGTACGTACGTACGTACGTACGTACGTACGCACGCACATACAACATGCGTACGCACCTAGCTACTCACGCATGCTCACACGCACGCACGCAATCACGCACGCCCACACACCTGCATGCTCTCCTACACCCGTGCACGCACACAATCATTCCCGCCCTCCCACACACCCACCTGTCCGCCCGCCTGCCCGCCTGTCCACAGGCACACACGTGCGCTCGCACGTACGCGCGCACGCCCCCATGCACAAACGCATGCACGTGTATTTATTTTTAACCCGTCTTTTCTCTTTAACTGATATACTCCTATTTTATCCGCCAAGTAATTATGGTAATAGAGGCGTAGGAAGCTACATTTTCCTGAAGTGCGAAATCAAATCTATGAGGGCAGATTCTGGAAAATGAGATACCTTCCAGCAGTATAAGTGTAGATAAGCCCCTCGAGTCTAATTATGGTGTTTATATATCACCACACGGCAGAGTGACCTACAGGGGTGACCTCCCACCCCAGGCTCAAACGTGGGAGAAGATGTCCGTCCTATCGCCACACATGCCCACTGGTCCATAGGCCAGTGAGTCAATACAATTACCTCCCACTCGCCACATCGTTCGAACGAAAATGTTCAGTATTAATGTATCTATCTCCTTGCATTAAAGCTTAATTTGTATTTATGCTGTTATCGCTCAGCCAATAACGCGAAAAGTTGGTGAAACATTGACTCTGGAAAGTCCGCGAGGCGACACGCGAGAACCTGTCAGGAATCGAGAGACTGAAATTTGGAGGCGGACGACCAGGCAGCAGCATCTGTGAATAGAGGAGAACTAAATGAGCGCGTGTTAAGCGTCATCAAAATCTGATAAGCATCGCGTTTAATGTTAATATCCATACATACGCGCGCGCGATTCTTTAATCAATTCGTTCAGTTCGTGGCAGACGATACGCGGTTGGTTGCTTTTCAGACAACATCACGTTTCATGACAACATTATTAGACGGTGTGGGCGATATCCTGATATAATAAGCTATAAGGAACATCCGATACTTGAGTAAGGCGATTAGTCGCTAACGAAACCTAGAAATACCAAACGGTTCTGTTTTTATTTTAAAGAATGATAGATTTGTATTAAACGACGAACGGAAACAACGAAAATAGACAAGTAAAACTTAACGTTCCAACTAAAGCGGCCACATTAGCAGTGATTTAAGTATTTTATTAATAAAAAACCTAAGTTGATAAGCGATTAGTTATTTAGATCTGGCACCAAGAAGCAGAAGAAAAGTGAATGAAACTTTAATTCTTACTTGTTACCTGTTATACTTTCTACACGTTTCAACGAAGTTTTAAAATCTTGCACATAATACAACTTCTAAAATGGCCTCCAATCACGTGGTAATCTTGGTTTGTGTTTTTGTGCTAGTGGACCTATTTGTTATAGACATGTCTCCGCGATTGACACATGCCAATCCATTATTCCGAGCGGACTTACGGAAGGCTCAGGGCTACGGGAAAAGATTTGTACCTTTCAGACGAGATTCACACGCTCAAAGGTAAGCTAGACATCTATTGCATACGCGCGCATGCGTGCGCACATTCGTTTCCCGCGTACGTGTTGATGCCCAAAGTTGGTAGAACTACGGAAAGACAGACAGAAAGACAAACTGAAGTCTTCGCTCCATCTATCAACCCTAAACCCCTCTTGTGTCAATAGCGCCTCAAAGTGCTCAAAATACCACCCGATATATCAATTAAACATTTTGATTTTCGATATTTTCAAAATAATTTTAGAAGACTATTTTTGTAATTAAAGGGGTAATGATAAAGAAAATTACATTTTTTTTACTTAGCCAGTGTCTATCTGCAGGCCGAGAGGAGGGTATTTTATAAATTTCACCAATAGAATAACTGGCTCGGTTACCGAGCCAGTCATTCTAGTGGTAAATATTAAAAATTACTCTTCTCTAGGCCTTCCAAATAGCCATGGCTGAAGACCACTGCAAATTTGATTTTGTTCAGTTTGATCATTTAAGGGCTTAGTTGGCACAAGAGGGGCTAATGTACTCAATTACCACGCCATTACGTGGCCCTGCTTTGCGTACATTTCATTTAGGCGACAATGTCCACCAGTTCGCGCACATACCCTGATCACTCAGCTTACGGGGCCGATTCTGTGCCGATACCGGGCCGATTCCGAAAGCATAAGCACTGTATCTGCCCAGCATCGGTTCTTGATCAAAAGACTAGAAATTACCCTTTCTTATTCACAGATCCTTCGAATTTTGTATTGATTCGTATTGTCATGACGACTATTTCACAGAATATAAAATTTACCAAAACTTAATGTTCCGAATGCACCATATTATTATGGTTATCCCGCCCATCTCTAGCTAAACTCGAGCCACACATCGCTCGTCTTGGGATAGAAGGATCTCTGAACTCCCTGACTATCAATCTCCTGAAAACTATACAGGTAAGATGTTGAATATTTGGAAACTAATTTAACTGGGTGCTGTTGCTGCCTATAGTAACAGCTATGGCAGTAACATCACCCAGTTAAATTAGTTTCAAAATATTCAACAACTTACCTGTACAGTAACAGCTATGGCAGTAACAGTACCCAGTTAAATTAGTTTCAAAATATTCAAACAGCATGTTTATTAAATAGTAGAGACATACAGTTCTTACAACGTGTCGGACTATTAAGAGTTAAAGACGGCCCGTATAGAATGATTTATGACATAATGATTATGACGTCATCCAACACGCCGCTTGGCTGATTATGACGTCATATGACGTCATTACTTTGGAAAGATCCATTAATCATTTAATCGTCAAGAAGTTAAACTGTTTGCCTAATTAGTCAAAATCTTTGCTAAATGAATGTCTGTTTGCAGGACAAGAGAAGGGTGTTCCTTCGGAAATTTGTCACTGGACTGACTGGCTCCTTTACCGGGCCAGTCATTCCAGTGGTACATTTTAACAAATAATATCCTCCTGGCCTGCAAATGGACATAACTTCTCAAAACTACTTTAGAGGCCATTTTTGGACGTATTTTTGGACGTATTGACCAATAAAGGGTCAAAGCACCACATCTTACACCGACTGATGATGGAGTAGCCAGTAAATCCTGTTTGAATTGTGTCATAAATCTTTCCTGTTGAAACGCAGTGATCCAGCTCCGTCAGCTACTGTCCTAAAGCAGGAATCCGTTACTGATACGTATGCGAAAAAGGTCTACGGATCACGAGACCGCTGCTTAATTTATAGCTCTGTGATCGGCATATATGCCCACAGTCTTCCATATATCTGTATATATATATATATATATATATATATATATATATTCGTCGTTCAATCGTTGAACGTTGTGCAGTCGTAATGATACTCATTAGACATTTCCAGTTTATCCATCCATAATAAGATGTCATAATCAACTACGCGATATAGAGTACGACGTCATAATCAATTATAGCATGAATGGCTCGATTTCGTCCGTCTAAATGCTTAATAGTCCGACACGTTGTACGAAATGTATGTCTTTACTATTTAATACACTTTCTGTTGAATATTTTGAAACTAATTTAACTGGGCACCGAGTCAAATTAGTTTCAAAATATTCCGACACGTTGTACGAATTGTATCTCTCTACTATTTAAGAAACATGCTGTTGAATATTTTGAAACTAATCTGACTGCCATAAGCAGCAACATCGCCCTGTCAAATTAATCCCAAAATATTCAATAGCTTACATTTATAGTTTTATGGAAAATGGTAGTCAGAGAGTTCAGAGATCGATCGATCCCAACACGAGCGAGGTGTGGGTCGAGACTAGCTACAGATGCGGACCATAGTTAAAATTGGAAATGTCCATTGACGCAAATCCATATTGCTGCTCCAATATTTCTCGGTTTATTTGTGTTTTTATTCTTTCAAGTGTTAACTCCGTAATAGCAAAATTTTGACAATAATTCTAATTTTCTTAAAGAAAATGGCAATTTGCTGACCAAGAGAAGACTATTTGTGAAAATTTACCACTGGAATGACTGGCTCTGTTATCGAGCCAGTCATTCCAGTGGTACATCTTGTAGGGGTTGTTTTTGCCGCCTTAGGCATTAACGGGTTGAACTGAATTGCATGACGTCATAATCAGCTCAGCGCGTGCATGATGACGTCATAATCATTACGTCATAAAGGGTTCCATATAGACCCTCATCAAATCTCAAATGGTCAGACACGTTGTATGAATTGTATGTCTTTGTAATTCTTTGCTATTTAATAAACATGCTGATGAATATTTTGAAACTAATTTGACTGAGCGCTGTTACTGCCATAGGCAGCAACAACACCCAGTCAAATTAGTTTCAAAATATTCAACAGCTTACCTGTGTATTTATTTGGAAAGTGATAGTAAGGGTGTTCAGAGATCAATCCATCCCAACACGAGCGAGGTGTGGGTGGAACTTAGCTAGAGATGGGCGGGCCATAGCTAAAACCGGAAAGGTCCATTGATCTGTAATCCCAGTATTCCATTGCTTTTAATTTTGATTTAAAGATAGATTGTTTGAACGCCTTATGGATATACCCGGTGATGCAAATCTCTTTGCACATGCCAGTAACTGCATCCGCATCGGTTGTATCTACTGTTTTCAGCATTTTCGTAAATATGTTACTCAGACCTGTTGCTGTCCTTGTACTAATCATATTTCTTATGACATATCCTACTTCATCTTACCTCATGGGCTTGGCCATCTGAGCAATCAAGGGTTGAGACACTCGCGCTATCGCTCTCTCTCTCTCTCTCTCTCTCTCTCTCTCTCTCCCCATCCCTCCCTCCGCACCTCCCTCATTCCATCCCTCCCTCTCACCCCCCCCTTTCTCCCCCCCCCCCTCTCTCTCTCTCTCTCTCTCTCTCTCTCTCTCTCTCTCGCCTCCTGTCTCCCACCACCTCTCGATCCCCCCCCCCCGCCCTCTCGTAATGTTATGGTTGATGTCAATCTGTCTTTTGTTATTATCTGTCACGTATCATAAGTGTATCACCCGGGAGACACGGGCGTAATACGTATGTATTATCATGCACCAACTTAGACTAAATAACTTCTGTTTGAACCAAACTATTTAGTTGCATAAATTCTGCGAAGAAACACGTTACCTGATAAACACCAAGAGAAAATAGACAGACAATCACCTACGTGACCTGCATGTAGAATTGGACACGAATCTGTAATCATTAGGATAGTCAGTGACATTCTATTATAACGACAGGATTCTGTAAAATGGGCCAGCCTTTAGTTTAACCCTTCTTGTGCCAAGTTAACCCTTTAATGGTAAAACTGACCAAAACACAACTTTGCAGTGGTCTTCAGACATGGCTATTTGAAAGGCCTAAAGAAGAGCATTTTTGAATATTTACCACTAGAATGAGCGTCTCTGTAACCGAGCCAGGTATTATAGTGGTCAATTTTCAAAAATACTCTTCTCTCGGTCTGCAGATAGACACTGGCTAAGCACAAATTGTAATTTTCTTTACCAATGGTCAAGACTGTGAAAGAAAAATCCAGTGGGAAATTAAAAAAAATTGTCTTGAAAAATATTGACCATCAAAATGTTTAATCGATATATCAAGTAGTATTTAGAGTGCTTTGAGGCGCTGTTGACACCAGAGGGGTTAAACATGATTTGATTCGGATACGCTTTTGCGCGTGAATGTGAATGTACGTAATATATTCTGACTTATCCAAAGATAAACCAACAAAGGTAGGATTACATTTTACGATCTGCGAATTATGCTGTCGACAAGAAACTGTTACAAATAGTAACATATACATAATTATAACTACGGACGCCATGGAAGTAACAGTCTGAATATAGTGAGACAGCCTGAAGCAATATTAGCGGACGGAGATCTACGCACATACTAATCCAGCGTAAATATGAGACGGACCCGATCAGAGGATATGTGAATAATCCAATTTCGATGGTTAGGTTCAGTGAACTTTGATGGTCGCCCTCCATTAGACATTAGTATACATTCGAAGAATGTGTCCATTTGTGCCATTATTAGTAGCTAAAATTAGAATTCTCGCCTATGCATCAATGGTCTCTGGTCTATTGCTCCAGTATCAGGCGTCATAATCAATTACGTCACATGTTAGCTGACGTCACGGTTATAATGACGTATAGCTTCCGTAAAGAAAATCGAAAATGTTCGTCTCTAGTGTAGGAATTGACCGTACCAGTTTATCCATCCAGCATATGACGTCATAATCAACTACGAGACGTGTAGGCTGACGCCATAATCATTACGTCATGAATGACTCGATTTAGTACGTCTTAAACGCTTAATAGTCCGTCAGGTTGTATAAATTGTATGCCTTTACTATTTAATAAACATAGGCAGCAACAGCACCCAGTCAAATTAGTTTCAAAATTATTAACAGCTTACCTGCATAGTTTTCTGGAAATTGATAGTCAGGAAGTTCACGGATCGATCGATTCCAACGCAGGCGAAGAGCGTTAAGAGCTTAGCTAGAGATTGGCGGGGTGTAGCTACAACCGGAAATGTCAAATGAATGTCTGATGAATTAAAAATTTAAGAAATATAAGGTTGAATATTTTGAAACAAATTTTACTGGAGCAGTCGTTGCCATATTTAACATCGTATCGGTATAGTTACTGTGAAATACAAAGAGGAACAAAAGTCAACGCTTAATTGCATTGCTTGAGTTACGTTTGTTGTGTACTAGGGATAAAAAGATTTTAAAAGCCTTCAAGGCGGTGTCTTTGGGGTATACAATTGACCTATCCATTTTTAGCTATGCCCCGCTCATCTCTAGCTAAGCTCCACCCACATCTCGCTCGTGTTTGGATATAACGATCTCTGAACTCCTTGACTATCAATTTCCGGAAAACTGTACAGGTAAGCTATTGAATATTTTGAAACTAATTTGACTGGGCGCTGTTGTTGCCTATGGCAGCAACAGCGTCCAGCCAAATTAGTTTCAAAATATTCAACAGCATGTTTACTAAATAGTAGAGACATACAATTCGTACAACGTGTCAGACTATTAAGAGTTAAAGACGAGCCATATAGAATCATTTTTGATGTAATGGTTATTTACGCCATCCTACACGCCCTTTAGCTGGTTATGACGTCACATGACGTCATTACTCTAAAAAGGTCAATTGCCACGATGTTTAGGATTATGTCTTGAAGCATTACGCACTCTTTCAGGAACCATATCACTTATATAATCAGGGCATGTTTATGAAATAAGATAAGTTTCTCGTGCTGTCGGCACTCTCGTAAAGGTATTAGGCCCGTTTCTCTATAACGATTTGACCAAGGTGTGTATTTTAACGGACTAGTTATTATTCGCATGCCTTCATTCTGAATGGTTTCAAGTTTTTCAGCATCCTGGTTCGAGCTTCCTTTTCGAATAATTTTTTTCCTGCTTAAACGACCGACCAACCTACAGGCCCCAAAGCCATTCCGTATTGACTCTGACTTATCTTTCGCCACAATCTCAAACTTCGCACCCATATTCGCGTACAGGACACACGTATGCAACATTATCTGGATAACGTTCTTCTGCTTAAACTTTATTTCATCTGTCGCTAGTGTGTGTTGGCGCGTAAGTAAAGATACAACTAAATTTTATTTTTATTTGTTGGCCTTCAGTTTGAACTATTGAAAATACTTAGTATAGTAATAGTAGAAAGTTACTCTGCCATTCTTGACTGGCGAATTGACATCACATTTCATTACCACCTCCGTTGAGTCGCTGGTGACAACAACATTTTATATATGTCCCTTGTGGAAACCTTGAGGGTGTATTACAAAAGAGAGAAAAAAGCGACATTTTCAATAGACACTAAAATTGGTTTTAAATTAGTGACTTAATCTACCGACTAAAAGCCGATTAATAGGCAAAGCTTTGGGAATACTCGTGTCGATGACTCGGGATGCCATCAATGTAAATATCAAAATGACCGTCGTCTAGAGACCGGGTGATGAATTTAGCCATACACATTCAAAACATCCTGTCCATTAAGGACACTTGCTTTTGGGCCTCAAGTTGGTAGTTCGTTAAGATGGGTGGTCGTACGACCACCGATCTTAACAAACTACAGACTTGCGGCACCAAAAGCCATTCCAAAATGACTTTAACTCATATAATGACACAGTCAGTTATTAGTCAACGCTTTCTAATGATCCACGAAGTGGCCGTTATAGGCAGGTATTACGGTAGTTCGCCGATTCTGTTATCGAGTGTTCGCGAGAAGGACGCGGCATGCAGATAGTGCTAGATTCAATAGATAACGCCGATTTCTATTAAGAAATTTCCCTTGAGTTTATCCGTTTTATCAGGATGACTTGAATTTATTTATTTATTTATATCGCAGCCAGTTTTCCGGGCGGGTTTCGCCTGGGTTTATTACTATCCACATACGCCCATTAATCTGCAGGGTATATGCTACAGAGTCAGTCCATAATTGACTGATTATATCTGTAAATATGATTTAAAAAGAGGGCAAACGTTGTTCTTGACAATTGCCAAGATGTTAACAGGTTTTGATGTGACAAGATGAACTATGCGACCTTGAGACTAGATTCAATGGTAGCCGTGGAATCGATGCAGAAAGCTTGCATATGGATTTATGTGTACAACTATTATTCGCTAAGCTCATTTCAGGTGCAAGATGCCTATAGGCTTAGAGTGAATAATCCATAGAGTCCACATGCCAACCATCCATTCCCCGTTCTCGAATCGCATAGACGGTTGGGTAAGAAATAAAGAACACACCAGCAATTGCTATGCACATTTTTAATGGCGGATCACCCGTTATATAACCATTTCACTCCTTACAGCATGGAGATACCTGCAAAATAGAAAATCTACACATTAAAAGCACAAAGATAATTAGATACTTTTGTCATTACCATCATTTATATCCACGGCCATTATCATCTCGGCAAATAACCGACTCACCATTAATTCATACCATCTGATAAATTTCAAGCAGGTAATATTGTTTGGGGTTCAGCATGCACACAGCAGAGGCCATGGTGTTCGTGTTGTAACTATAACCAGGTGATATGTATGAAAACACACCTGGACATAAGTGTCGCCTTTGCTTTGTAAATGATGTCAAATGTTAGATAGTGGATACAATACAGCTCATAAATAAGTTAACATGTTTGCAAAACATAAACAAAACTTGTTAGTTAGATTAATTTTGAACACGATGTAAGAAATGTTCTGTTGACTGCTTTAAAGATAATTGAATGGGAAGCCATTGCTGCCTTAAGCAACTGTATCTTCCAATCCAATGGACCTTTTCAGTTTTAGCTATGCCACGCCCATCATTAGCTCCACCCACAGTTACCCGTGTTGGAATCGATCGATCTCTGAACTCTTCGGCTATCAATTTCCAGAAAACGAGCATTTTTTGCAGGTAATGTGTTGAATCTTTTGATACTAATTCTAAGACAAATTATTTTCAAAATATTCAACAAAATATTTATTAAATTGTAAAGACATACAATTCGTACAACCACGCATAGTCCGTCTTCAAATATGCGTTCGTGACTTACATATCTACGTCATTCATGACGTCATAATGACGTCTTGATTATGTTGTCATTCTACACGTCACGTTTATTAAATAGCAAAGACATTCAATTCGTACTGCGTGTCGGACTATTAAGCGTTAAAGACGGGCTATATCGAATCGCCCATGACGTCATGATTATGACGCAATCCTACATGTCAGTTAGTTGATTGCGACGTCATGTGATGGATGGATAAACAGGAAAAGTGAATTATCTTTAATATATTCAACAGTACGTTGTTTGGAAACATATCAAACTACTCCGGTTCTAAGGTTTACTGTACTGGGCTCCTAAGATAAGGCACATTTAACACGTGCATGCAGCAATGAATGGGAACGCGATACGGCTAATACGATTCTCTTCGCTGTGACGTAGTGCTTGTTTACCAGGCGAATCAATCTTTGGTAGCAAAGAGCTAATGTCGTTTGCAATGGGATTATATTTTACAAATTCTGGGAACATACGTACATTTATGCTTTTAATCCCCTTTCCTAAAAACTGGCCGGTACAAGACAAGGAACACATTATAGATAGCATGGCGCCATTGTACGATCTTTTGCGTCTGACTTATCATTCATCATTCAGAACAGATTAGTTCCAATTCTAAATTCCTTAAGCATCAATAATTCCCTAGTTATTAACGAATGCTCAAACGCTTCTGAGGTTCTAGGTATGGTAGATTTTACAGATATTAATACGCCCGAGCGGGGCGAGATCCCAGACACTAGGATATGAAATTCGCTAGCAGCGGGTAACAGCGCGGTGATACTAACCGTTATGCATTACAATTATATACTGAATTTATGGTTTTAAGCTGATACCGAGTACCCGAGTACTCGCTAAACAGACGATTACGTCATGGCTGATCAATCACTCATGTAACTGTAATTTGTAACTAGACTACGTTAACGATGTTGACGCTCATGATCTAACCACTCGTGCGTCAACCGCGCCTCAAAGCGCTCAAAAGGCGACCTTTATCAATTAAGCCTTTACCTCGTCAAGAGTTTTCAAGCAAATTCAAATTTGTGCTCAATCAATACTCATTTGCTAACCAAAATAAGACTGTTTTTTGTAAGTTTTTAACTGGAAACTCGTTTTTAAGTGGTGTTTTTGACCGGTTTGCCGATTAAAGCGTTAATGGTCCAGAAAGTCTAAATTTCTTTTAGTCAGCCTCCATTTGCTGGCCAAGAAAAGACTATTTTTGAAATTTTATCACTGGAATGACTGGCTCGGTAACCGAGACAGTCATTCCAGTGGTAAATTTTCAAAAATAGTTAGCCTCAAATAGACAGTCTTCCAGACAACTGCCGATAAAATTGGCCTTTTGAGCCCTTTGAGGCGCGATTATGGTAGACTTTACACGTATTAATACGGGGGGGGGGGGGGTTGTCGGGGTAAGCGGGGTACCTCGACAACATATGCGAACGACCGAGAGTATAATCGGATAACGGTATCAAGTGGTACAAATTCTACTCGATAACCCCTGCTTCAAGCGAGAGTAAAAGTGTGCGTATGCGTAGAGAGGCAAAGCAGTCACGCGATACTTCCATCCGGAGTACTGCGACAACGAACGCGAATTTAATCTAACCATTATCCTTTACAATTGCATACCTATTTTATGGTTTTAATATGATACCGAGTACCCGAGTACTCGTTGAAAAGACTAGTATGTCATGGCTGTGCCATCACTCATGTATGATTTGTAACTAGACTAGGTTAGGGATGTTGACGATCATGATTAAAGCAGAGTGAACCAACTGATTGCATCCGAGTCCTGATATCCACTCTCATACGTATCTAGTGAACAGCAATGATGAATTAGGTTAAGCAAGTTATTAATGAAAACGCCAACGATCGTCACGACATGAGTAAACACGTTATATCCGGGCATACAGATGGAAAACAGCACACATTCACCTTATTACTGCAGACATGAATTTTAAAGGAATGGAAAAAAGAAATAACAAATGATATTTATTGGTAATTTTATGCAATATTAAATAGACGACCATCGAAATGAATCGGGATTGTTTGAGAATAAGCATTTACTAAATCTAGGAGCGTTTAACTTGGAGCCAATTATTGACGGTGCTGCTTCGCACTCCGGCGTGCGTCAACTGCTTTTGCAGGTATACTGCATAGGCCTACCTGAATATAACGAAAGCACACCTGTATATAGTTTTGTAAGCGGTATGGATAATATTCTCTATAGGCGGCGATGAAGAGTGATTAACTCACTACTGCTAATTCATTATTGAACTACTACCTAGTCACGTTTTCTGGTTGATGCAACAAATTTCGGCCAAAATTATTTCAAAATACACTGCTGTTTTCCAAGGTCGGAAAATGATGTCTACTGACTATTCTGAAGTTCGTGTGACCGAATGTAGACCCTGTCTCTGGAAACAACGATTTTCAATCAAATTGCTTTAAAACTAGACAGTATTTTACCTGTAGGACTCAGTGGCTAATCAGTTTAACGCGAAAATAAATGAGCTTATATGACCGGCTGCAGTGGGTATTATCTATTCGCTGATATACACAAGATAAAACAACTGCTGCTACTACTACCACCACCATTACTACTCTCAGTACTGCTCCCTGTATTGCTACTACTACTACTACTACTACTACTACTACTACTACTACTACTACTACTACTACTACTACTACTACTACTACTACTACTACTACTACTACTACCGCTACCGTTGCTGCTGGGTCTGGTACTACTGGTACAACTACTATTATTTCTGCAGACGCCACAAGAATTACAATTCCCACTACTGTTACCCCGTTAATGCTTTTGCTAACACTGCCACCGATACTCCACTTGCTGCCACATTATCTACAGTAAACACTCATAACCCCATCACGAACAACCACAACGACAACGACAACGACGACGACAACAACAACGGCAATGACAGCGAAAACGACAACACGAGCAATGACAATATGGAAATAAGTATAGTATATCTCAACGTATGTGGGTTGCTAAATAAACTAAAATGCCCAGAAATGTATGCATTTATACAGCGTTTTGACTTGCTTGGAATAGCAGAAACTAATTTGGATGAACTCAATACGATACCTGGAAAGTGGCTAACTATAAAGTTATTCAAAAGAACCGAACTGGAGCACGACGTAAATCTGGAGGTATTGTTTTACTACTTGAGAATAAGATAGCCAAGTTCACCCAACAACTACACACGGATAGCGCGTACGCCCTGTGGGCATCTGTATCTAAAACATTCACAAAATTAGATACCAATATCATAATTGACTACATCTATATTCCCTGAGAAAAAAAAATCATTAGAAGTCTTCGATGACCTAGAACGGGATATCATTAATTTTGTATCGAGTTTTAAACTTTTATTACTATTGGGTGACCTAAACGCAACAACACCTGGATACCTAGACGATTGTACCAAACCTGATGAGACATTCTTAAAATTCGCAGAAATTGACCCTCATGACATAGTTACTAACTCACAACAAGAGATTCAACCCGCATAGCACAGGACGAAAATCACCCTAATAACTACGGCTACAGACTGATTGATTTACGCAAATATAATAACGTGTATATACTAAGCGGTATAATAGGTTCTGACTCTCATATCGGCAAACTAACAAGATTGACCATGACACACCATCTTTTCAAAATCATATTTGAGTTCGAAGCCCTCGATTACTGCACTATTCTCTCCGATAGAGACTGCAGACTGCACACTAAAACTATCGCTGTCGGTTACAATCAATCAGCAAGAAAATAATAATAATAATAATAATAATAATAATAATAATAATAATAATAATAATAATAATAATAATAATAATAACGTCCCTACCCTAAATAATGATACCTTAACGAGATCAATCAAGTGGAAATCAGATAAGCAACATGCATTTATCGAGAGAATAACCAACTATCAAACGCTACCTAATATAAACGTAAAGTTAACAAACGGTACACTGAATATGCAAAACAATAACGAAATAAACTTAGCTATCTCAGACATGTTCGAGTAGTGCTTTAGAGACATTCGACAAAAGAAGAGCTAGCGACCTGACCCATAGAAACGTAACACACCGACCCTGGTATAACGATGATTGTAAGAAAGCCCTTAAAGATTATCACAATTCGAGACAATTATATAGACAGAAATAAACGGAAGCAAACCAAGATCTTATGATGAATGCAATCAGGACTTACACACTAGTCATGAAGCGTTCAATAGCACAATTTAAATACATACGCCGCTAGGGAATATGATCAATGTGTAGCGGGAAAGCTTAAGATTATTGGGAACTTATTAAAAATAATAGCCCACAGGAACCATCAACTGTAACTATAGACAAAATGTACAACCTTTTCAAATCAATAAATCAAGTAGAACTGGAAGCAGACTTAAGCAACTAACCACCTATATGAACAAACCCGACGACAACGGTCCACTTAACTCACCAATTACAAGCCATGAAATCTCTAAATCTATTAAACGCCTGAAAACCAACAAGACAGCGGAGGCTAGATGAAATATTGAATGAGTATATCAAATCAACATATCATGATTAATTTATATACAATTTTATTTAATAAAGTACTAGATTCTGCACTAATACGCGATGCATGGACAGAAGGTATCATTATAGCTATTTACAAACCGAAGGGTGATATGAATGAGCCTACAAATTATAGACCGATTGCTCTACTCAGCTGCCTAGGTACGCTTTTTAAGGCCATACTAAGTAACAGACTAAAAGAATTCCTGGAAAATAATAACAAATTATCTGAAAATCAAGCTGGATTTAGGCCGGAATATTCCACTATTGACCACATCGTCACATGTTACACTATTTTAGAACTATTAAAAAACAAACTGAAATGACTGTTTTACTGTTTCGTCGATTTTGAAAAAACCTTTTGATTCAGTGGTGCGCCACGGTCTTTGGGTAAAACTTGACCAACACAATATTACAGGTAAGATTTTTAATGTAATTAAAAGTATGTATACTAATATAAAATCAACTGTTAAAGTAAACAACTCTCTCTCTCTCTCTCTCTCTCTCTCTCTCTCTCTCATGCCCTTTTATGTGTACACGAGGAGTTCGCCAAGGATAAAATCTCTCACCAATTCTCTTCGCAATATATTTAAACGATTTAGAATATTTTCTACAAAATCGAAATTGTAAGCGGATTGAGCTAAGAAATGATGAAGACGAATTATCCACCCTCTCGTTGACTTGTTATTGCTACTGTATGCGAATGACACAGCCATAGTTTCAAACACAAGTTACGACCTACAAGAAACTGTAAATGTTTCTGACCAATATTGCGAACAATGGAAACTTAAAATTATTGTAGATAAAACAAAGGTAGTTGTGTTTGGAAGCACAGAAAGATATTGGAAAAACTAAAAATTAAAATTTTACCTAAAATGTTAAAACTCCTAACAATTACAAACATCTGGGAATACACTTCTCTTATAACAGATGCCTTCTCTTAGGGGAAAATAATATAGCAGAACAAGCCAAAAAAAGCGTCATTTTCATTGCATCGCCGAGCTAGACAACTTGACTTACCATTAGATTGCCATACCAAACTATACCATCAAATGATTTAGCCAGTCGTGTTATATTGATGTGAAGTAATTGGAATGGAAACCTGTACGTTATTAGAAAAAACAAGTTTAGATTTCTTAAGATATCGCCTAAAGGTTAAACGCAGTGCACCAAAATACATGATAGATGGTGAGTTAGGATAATTATTGATACAAATAGTGATACAACAAACAGCGCATGATAACATCCTGGCTAAAACTAATTTCAGGGAAACAGACTAAACTCGCAGCTAAATTATACAAGTACACTTTACTAGACTCACAACAAAAAGGTACACAATACAGATGGCAGAACGCTATAAAAACGATACTAGACGACACAGGACACAGCCACCTCTGGAGAAACCAAGTAATACATAACCTTAACCAAGCACAAAAGACAATAATCAAAATAGTTGAGGATCAATTTATACAGTCATGACACGCACAAATGAATGAATCATGGAAAAGGAAAATATTTTAAATTAATTGGGGAAGAGAAAAGTCTCTCTTAAAACTTGTCGATAGAAACAAAATACTGTTTACAAGATTTAGAACAAGCAACCATTGTCTACCAGTAGAAAAGGGACGGTGGGATGGAACTAACAGAGCAGAACGCTATTGCAACCTTTGTAATAAGAATGAAATCGGAGACGAGTTTCACTACTTATTTATTTGTGAATACTTTCAAAATAAGCGAGCAAATATTTTGCCAACATGTTATCGCAAAGGACCAAATTTCTTCACATTTCTCCAACACTTCTCAACACATAACACGAAATTTCTAGGAACGATTTGTCACTTAATTACGGAGAAAATTTTCAACGCTGATTAGAACTACTACTACTACTACTACTACTACTACTACTACTACTACTACTACTACTACTACTACTACTACTACTACTACTACTACTACTACTACTACTACTACTACTACTACTACTACTAGGCTATTACTATTTATATAGATAAATATTCACTACTGCTATAAATGTTATATTATATGTTACGCATATGGTGTGCAAAACGGCCTAAGTGTGAATAAAGAATCTGAAACTGAACCTGAAGAGCTCATAGGTCTAGCTGCGTGACTAATTGGTTCCCGCCGGAGTGACAGTCATGGTATTTAACTGCTTTTTCTAATTATTCTGATTTCTTTCTGTGTTTTACTGGTGGCTGAAGGTTGATTATTATATAAAGCTGCCATTCAAGAGCATATGTTAGTTTCCTGATCCTTTCCTTTAATATTAAGCCCACATTTCGCTTAGTATTCAGACCAAATTTTGAGCTCCCGAGTTTCGAAATAAAAACCCTGGACTATTTGGAAAAAACTATTTTGCTGAACTCCATTGTCTTCTTTATCAAGCAATAACATTCAGACAAAGAGCGGACGCTATTTCTCGCCACGCACCGCCCATTTCCAGATAGGCGCTGCACACCTTGGATTAAATGTAGTCAAATTAGTTTTAAAATTTTGAACATAATGTTTATTGTAAATTAACTACTTACGTGACTGGACATTCCAACACTCGTGGAGGTTCAACGTCCTTTTGATTGCGCTATCAGGAAAAAGTGACGTATTTAATCATGATGTAAGATACTTGAGTGACAGATCGGAATCACCCTCCACCCCATTGCCGTCACATATTACGGGGGAGGCTAATGTAAATATAGTGAAGCAGGTCAGAATCGGACGAAGAAGTTGGGTAATCGGATGCATAGCGAGGGCTCAGGCAGTCAGACCGCCCCATATATCCTCTGAAAGCATCAAGCGCGTCAATATTGTCCAGAGGATGCCCACACGACTCACGGGATTTGCCCAGGGGCCCAGCATGCTATCAGTATCCGCATTGAAACTGTGTTAATGGTCCGTTGATCACAGACCAAGTTGTTTATTATTAAATTATTAACATTCGATCCTTACATCTAACGAACATCAATAACACTTGTAAATCTGTGTACAATTAATAATGCACACGGCTTTGTGTGCCGAATGAGGGTAGTGCTAATTTTTAATTTTTTCTCGCCACGCATTTCTACGGACCGATGTCAACGACAGGCCATTCGCATGGCTGGGGATGCTTTAGTATCGCTAGGCGACGCCTATAGCCTAGTGGCATAGGTGGCTGAGGTGGGCGAATTGTTATTTTGGTGGATGTAGTAATATTACTTCCTGGTTCGCGCCACTGCCAATTTAACGTGGTTGCTGTTTATGGTAACAGGTTACAAGCAAAGACCCGATGTCTCGTTGATTTGGGATCAGAATAAGGTGAGCACCATCTCCAGTAATATGGCGATGATGATGATGATGATGATGATGATGATGGTGATGAGTGACTGTGAGCTGCTACTGAAGAAGTGAAAACCCATTTCAGCTGCAATCCGTTTTCCTTCAGCTTTCTCCACCGTGTCTTATCCATTGCGAGGGTCCTAACTTTTTTAGGTTCTCTCTCGTCTAAACCGTTAGCAAGTTGATGTTGTGGCGCCCTATGCGTGCCTGATATCTGTTGACACTTAAGGCTGTAAATTCTACTGCTTTCTTAGTAGGCCTCTTTTCTGGCATTCGAAGAACATGTCTGAACATAGACCATCGCTATTGCACTACCCTCACATACAGTGGCTCTGTACTACACAGTGTGTAGAGTGCTGCATTTGATATTAGACTGTGTGGCCAGCGATGATTTGTAATGGGGGGGGGGTGGGGTGGTTGTGTGTGTGGAGTGGGGGTGGGGGGCGTGCGTTCTTATTTTTTGTGGTGTATACGTGAGCGAACTCTGTTTGAACTTCATTCACAAATGGGTTTGCAGCCGTGTGCTATTCTGCAGCTATTATAAGTAGCGTATCAGGAGGCCCTTTTCATCGACTATGAAGTCACCATCATCTGTATACCACATGTCTAACAACATACCTATCATTGTGATTAGGAGGGATTGGTCTTCTGTAGTGTTCTCGAAATGATGATAGAGCTGCGGCGAGGTGGCAAGTGAAAAGCACTGGTGACAAAACTTGACCTTGTGGTGATCCTATTGATTGTTCAAAATGTGCATACCTTGATTTGACATTAGCATTTTAATTCTGTGCGTGTCAATAAGAGTCTCGCCAGAATTAGCTCGTCATCTTTGCAGTCGGGTGTATGCAGAAATTGAAGGATCTGCGGGCTCCTGATGGTATCAAATGCACATGACATGTCGATTCCTATTTGGAGATGTCACAATGCTTTGATAATCCTACTTATGCCAACATCCGTTGCTCTCAGACTATCTACTGTCAAACTTACCTAAGCACGAGTACAGCGTCCTCTCTTAAAACCAGGCTGGCAGGTTCAAATAAATTGGTAAATCTTAGCACTGATACTAGACAATGTCATATTTGAAAGAGTTTTTCGAATGCTCTTCAAACGCACGATTAGACTCGGGTTTGAATGTTGGCCAGGTAGGCTTTGTGAGTGTGAGGATTGTGCCAAACTATTTTTGAATATTTACCACTGGAATGACTGGCTCAATAACCGAGTGTTAAATGGTTAATCTGCTGATGTCTGAATGAATTGTCGTAAGCTATCCATGATCAATAACAAAATATTATACCACAACAATCATTTAATTGGTGACGTCACTCTGCGATTCTCATGGAAAATGGACGTAAACGATTTTCCGTCAATTCCGTGGCGAGATTTACTATTTAGGAATTCGAAAACATTCCAATAATACTTATTATTTTCATGTACATAATATAGACCTACAAAAACATCATTTGGCGTGCTTTGGCCCTCTGGTTTGACTATACCCTCTTCCTTAAACATCGTCTATGACAAAGGTGTGCGCCGCTGTCACGTTGTTGACGTTACTTAACACGCGAATGCGATAACACGTTATCTACTGTCAAACTCACCTGAACATGCGCACACGCCAGGTATATACACGTCCTCGCAGAATGATAAGGTACAACACAGCCCAGAAATAAGCTTACCCGTTTCCAAAACAAAAACCGAAACATGTTTGTTATTACAATTTTGAAAACGATTGAAGAAATGTTCTGTCGAAAATTTTGGGCTTAATTCGATTGGAAGCCATTGCGGCCTTTAGGCTTCCTATCAAATTAGGTCCAACATATTCAACAGTATGTTTTATTTAGCCCGGTCAACTACGTTATTTGGCCGGTCGAAAGCGCCACATGTCATATCGTGTGCAGAGAGATAGATAAAGCGAGCAGATTAGGCGATTTATTGGTAGAGAGAAAAGTTCTTGGTTGTTTGTTGATTCAAAGAATATCCTGTATCTACTCGAAGCAAGATGCTGAAGATTGTTCTGGCGATTCTTGCCATCGTGGCGCTGGTGAGTATTGTCGGATAGAGGGTATATTAACTTACTTAGTTACTCGATAAAGGTTAAAGCAAAAAGTATTATAACTAACATGTGGTACGCGTGCACCTCAATAATTACGTCCAACAACAGCAACAATGACGACGACGACGACGACGGCGGCGACGACGACGACGACGACGACGACGACAACAACAAAAACAATAACATCGACAACAACAATAGCAACAACAACAACCACAATAACAACAATAACTGCTGATGCTGGTTAATAATAATAATAATAATAATAATAATAATAATAATAATAATAATAATAGTAATAATAATATTAATAATAATAATAATAATAACTAGATTGATCGGTCCATGATGCGTCATCGCAAATCCCCAACATTCACCGCTTTAAGCTTTTGACACACCCCACAACCCACCCCAGGGGCGGAGGCAAATCTAAATTACCTTTTGAATTCTGCAATCATACGGGTAACTCACATACCAAAGCTGGTTGCATATCCTCCAATAATGTCAGACATGTCAGAGGAGTTGCATTACAATCAGTTGCATGACCTTTTGACGCCATCCCCCAAACCCGGGGGCGGGGTCAATTGTAAATGTGCTTATTCACTCCACATTGATATGGGTAACTGACATACCAAATTTGATTGAATTCCATTCCGCAATTATATGGGTAACTCAAATATCAAATTTGGTTGAGTTCCGTCTAACGATTTCAGAGGAGTTCGATTCCAATCAATTTCACAACCTTTTAACCCTATCTCCCTCACCATACGGCGGAGATAAATGTAAACGTGCCCATCCACTCCACATTGTTATGGGTAACTCACATACCAAATTTTGCTGAATTCCGTCGGATAGTGTCAGAGGAGTTGCTTTACAATAAATCTTTTGACATTTTGAGCCCACTCACACCCACCCCTGTGGCAGGGTCACATGTAAATGTGCTCATGTACTCCATATTGATATGGGTAATTGACATACCAACTTTGGTTGAATTCTGTCCAACGGTTTCGGAGGAGATGTGTTACAATAACTTTTCGCATGTTAAAACTTGACCTTTTGACCCCCCCCCCAACCACTCAGGGCGGAGCCAAATCTAAATGGCCTCTTCCAATCCGCAATCATATGAGTAACGCAGATATCAAATTTGGTTGAGTTCCATCAAACTATTTGAGAGGAGTTGCGTTACAACAGATTTGACCGTTTGACCCCTGCCCCGCCCCTGGGGGCGGAGCCAAATCTAACTATCATCTTGCAAAGCGGAATTATATGGGTAACCCACATACCAAATTTGATTTAATTTCACCCAACGGTTTGGGAGGCGATATACTGATGGACGGGCAGACAGACGGACAGATGGACAGACGGACGAAGGCGATTACACTATCCCCGTCAGATACGTGAGTGACTATTTGGTTCCCTCCTGCAATAGGCTTGGGCGTTGATTATGATTTGACTTGCTATTACAGGTTGCTATGCTATGCCCAAATGTCACTGTTGCTCATTAGCGGGTAATATTGTTTTCATTCTAAGGCAGCGGTCTTTTGAAAAATGTTGCTGTTCTCTCAGAAACATCGCTCAGTAACATTGAGCAAGCGCCTATTGGACATTTTGAAAATAATTTGATTACATAGACAGCAGCGTCTGTGTGCAAATTATTTTCAAAATATGCAGCGAGTTTCGTCATGAGTGTGTCGATGTTACGACATTGAACCGTTTGGACTAAACGTGTTCATGTCTCTTGTGCATGCTATTGTATTAGCCTGTGAGAAATAACGTGAACCTGAACCTGACCCATAGGTTTATCCCACAAATATTCTTTTAGTATGTAGGCCGTTCGAGGCACGCTTGCCATTTAAGGTGAAGGTCACGCAATAAGAGTCCCCTAGATTTTGTATCATCAGACCATACTTATGATACCCGCGATAACAAAACTACACACGTAGTCTGGTTGCATAACTCTTGAAGTGGACCTTTGCGGGGAAAAAGTAATGGAAAAATTATCCTTAATTTCTCTGAACCAGTATACCCCAGAGTGTTTATGAAAACAATCCTCATGTCTGGGACTTGGGGAAATTTTTTGTGAGCACTTTGAAATTTTTGCTTTATCTGCTCATTGAAATTAAAATTTGTATTTTTCATCACAAACGATGGCGCTTGGTCAAGGAAAATTGACAGAAATTTATCTTTTTTTAATGATTAGTAAGTGAAATGATAATGCCAGTTTGATGTGATGACATCACATGACGAAACATTTGTCCTTGCCAAAGTCATTTGTTCTGGATGGTTTCAGATACGACTACTAAGAATTATTTTTTCCTTTACTTTTTCACCACAAAAGCCCATGTTTGTAATTATACAACCAGATTACAGTTGCTATGCATATTCCATGTACATCTGTAACATTTGACCAACCGCTATTCATAAAAGCTGAAGTTCCTGTTGAATTTGCTGCCACCAACACGCTTAGCAACATTGTGATTACACTTGCTTGGTTCCATACATTAATTAACATAATAGGTAGGGTCTTTCATACAATGCAAGGATCCAGGATACATGCAGCTCTGAGTCAGATATGTAGCCCCAATGGTATCATGCACATATTGTCTGGCAACGCCATTGCACGGGCATTACGAGCGCATTTATCTTTCTAACGCATTTTTGAGTACCAAATTACTGGAACTGATAATACTTGGATGTGTGCTGCAATGCGAAGCGTGTGATGATGATGATGACAGTATCAATAAGACATTGCATCCAAGTCTGACTACACAAGATGTTGAGGCCTTGCAAAAGCTTCTCAGTGACATGTTGAGTTATGATACCGAAACCTGTTCATGATGATATTGTAAGCTCTGAACCAATTCGGCTTGTTAAGAAGATGCCTATAAGAACTGAAAGACCCATTATCATCATAGTCTCGACCCGCTAAACTATGGATTCGATTACTAATTTTTATTCGAAAAATAGAAGACTTTGTATCATGTAAGAGACTAAAGGACTGGAACGGACATCTGAGAGCGTGTCGTGATTTTTTAAAGACAAATTCGCAACAGCAGGGCATATTCACTACGCGAAAAGTGCAAGGAATTATGTGGAAAATATGTCAAAGTTATCTAGGCGTTTCAGAGGTTTGTAAGTCTGTAAGTCACCAATGAGTGTTCACCTGATCCATAAGATGGAAATGTGAGATATACCAGGGAATCGTCATATTCCAAACATCATTTCGGTCAGCGTATTGTTATTTTCGAGGCATATCATAAATGTTTAACTAAGATCACAAACACCAGTGACGCAAATCAGATCGACTGCCGGCTGTCACGATAAAAGCGATGACAGCCTGCCGATGGTAGAAGGCTCACGAGGCATTCTTTAATAACATTGCAAATAATGTTGGCTTTATTGCCATGCTCATGCGAATAATCATGTCGTAAAACATGCACACGCAGATACTGATACATTGCTTGCCTCTACCGCACAGGTTATGCCACGCATCAACAAACTATTGAAGTAATTGCTAATGACATGGACATCCTGGTGTTGTCTCTGAACCACTGGATAGATGATATGGCAAACATATATATTAATAAGGTTATTAGAGGAACAAGGCGGCAGATCGTTGACCCGTCCACAATTCATTCCATACATGATGTAACATTAAAGCTTGGTCCATTCATTGGAGAATTATCTTCATATATGCATGGAGTGGATGTGACATGACATCATCAACATTTGGGCATAGGGCCACCTAATTCAAGTAATAGCTGGGGAATTCTATTCAGCCAACACTCAAGACACTATCAGGACACTTGGCATGATTTTATTCACATTGCTGTTTCGAGGTGAAAAGTTCAAGTTAATGACCTTGACGACCATTCGATTTCACTGGTATCAGACGATGATTACATAGTCAAACAGCTTAGAACAACATCGAATGCCTCCAACGGCACGCGCCACATATGTTCACAGCCTCTGAGTATTTTTACACATTATTCAATGGATTAAGTTGGACTCTGAAGTGCTTGCTCCATTTCATGGGGTTGGAAACATGGCCGATTTGGACTTGCATTAATAACGACGGACATTAATGTAGCATCCTGTGTTTAAATTCACTAGGTGCAATTGTAAAATCCAAAATCACAACCAATGTGGTACGAACCTGTTCAGCTGTTTAAAGCATGGAAGTGTACAGAAGCGTGTGGTGAATGCCACGGAGTATGCAACAGAATTACCTGTAAACAATGTTGCAATCGATCTCGAAGAATAGCTGGTAATGAAAAGAGAGAACCATCGATGAGAAGAAATAGAAATTTCCCCGTTAAAATGGACGCCATCTTGGATTACGTTATGATGATGTCATGATACCAAACTTATGAGGATATCATAAAGAGTAATCATTTTCACCTGAATGTTATATTACAATACCACCACTAGAAACGCAGGAATCACACTTTTGCCATATTTACGCCGTATGTCTATGGGTGATTAAAGCTCAAATATTAAAACAGTTGATAAAAAAGATTCCCCAAGCCACACATATGGCAATTTTTCTTTTTCTGAGATACTATGGGGTATACTGATTAAAATAAATTAAGAACCATTTTTCCTTTACATTTTTTCCCGCAAAACTTGCTTTGCACCAAAACTAAAAGGATTTTCCGTGTGTCAACATTAATAAACCCGGCCGTTTTCTTGCTGTGCATTGGTACCATTTCTGAAGTATATCCAGTTCATTAAATGTACCAATTTAATGTACCAATAACCGTGTAGTGTTATGGACCTAGCATCGCTTTGTTCTGTGTACCGGTATAGACCTAACATCGTCTTGTTCCATGTACCGGTATGGACCCAGCATTACTTTGTTCTGTGTACCGATATGGACATAGCATCACCTTGTTCCATGTACCGGTCTTGACCTAGCATCACTTTGTTCTGTGTACCGATATGGCCCTAGCATCGCCCTCTTCCATGTACCCGTCTGGACATAGCATCACTTTGTTCTGTTTACCGATATGGACCTAGCATCGCCTTACTCCATGCACTGTTATGGACCTAGCATCGTCTTGTTCCATGTACCGGTATGGACCTTGTATCGTCTTGTTCCGCACTAGGTATAATGACGACCCCGCAGTAGCAAAACTATCAGCAGAGCAAAAAACGCCACGGCTGCACATCTCTCATAGGGGCCAAAGTGAAGACCGCAACAAACTACACTGAGAACGCAGTAACATTCTGCGCCACATTAGCGAACGCTTAAAAGATCTTGCTATTCAACAAGCAGCCTCGATAGCAGATGAAATCACTACCATGGATGACTGTCACAAAATGTTTCGGGCAACCCGAGCGCCGAGACACACCACCGCCCACTGAACACAATACTGAAGGAAACTTTATCGGGACTGACCAGGGCAAAACCGAGGGAATTCGAGAATGGTTCAAGGAACAGTTCACTGACCATGATGATGGCCCCTTGCATCGGTTCTCAGGAGACCCCAGGCCATTACTAACACCAATTAAAACAGCAGAAGCTGAGAAGGCACTTAAAGCCCTGAAAGATGGCCGTGCATCTGGACTTGATGGCATGAACAATGAACTATTCAAATATGCAAGTGACATTATCGCAAAACTGATCATGACCTAATCAAATCAGCTTTTATGCACCACATTCCCATCGATGCTCTAGGCCAATGCACACTTATATTGCAATGCAGGCCCAATAAGACACATGCCCTCCCCCAGCAAATCTGGGGTCCATTGTGTTCCTCAACAACATACATAAAATCCTATCCAATGCTACTCTATGCCACATCCGACACAAGATCGATGACTTCACCGGATCATGTCAAAGTGGCTTCAAACGTGGCTGCAGGTACGTAGACACTGTCTGGGCTCAACACATTCCTGTGTCAGTAGTCATAACCGAACACTGTGATTTCCACAAGATGAGCATTGGCATGCCGCGAGTCTTCGGCACAAGTTCAAAGATCCCACTACGCCAGGTCAGTTGAGATGAAGATGAGTTGCGACTATTGAGACGACTACTTGAGCTGAGAGTACGAGTCAAGTCAGTGAAGTCTGCAGAGTTTGGTCTATCCCCTCTCCTTTTCAGCTGTTACCTTGTGGCTGCATTGAAACGGTGCGGGAAAATTCCACAAAACTAAACCTTCAGTGTCCGTACTGGGTATGATGCTAGAGATGAACTATGCCAACGACGTGGACCTCAGAGACGAGGAAAAGAAACCCCGT
Organism: Chaetoderma sp. LZ-2023a; assembly: GCA_034401795.1. Taxonomy (NCBI): domain Eukaryota; kingdom Metazoa; phylum Mollusca; class Caudofoveata; order Chaetodermatida; family Chaetodermatidae; genus Chaetoderma; species Chaetoderma sp. LZ-2023a. Next base: position 68,520,676 of record CM067359.1, read on the forward strand.
GACGAACCTCTCCCAATCGCTGCAAGCAAACAAAAAATATACAATCTCTTTTTGAATGAATCCAAAACAGAGTTAACCCATAAATACCTATCTACAAAGCATGACACAAAAAGAAATGACAACCCACTTCGTGGCGGGGAACCATGGAGGAAAAATAACATCCTGAGCTCACTGCTTTGCAGTACTGACAACATTGGGGCACGCCACATCCTGGGTGACATGGCTTTACAGTGCTTCTGGAAGCTATGGATTCGTAGACACAAACGCCTACACACCATCACTGGACACTGATGGCGAGACAGAATAATTTCCAATGATGCACTATACCAGATGTGTAATGCAGCGCCACTGTCTGTAAACGTCGTGCAGCAAAGATGGTCAATGTTTGCCCATGTGCTATGGATGCCAGAAGACAGAGCAGCACAGGGAGCCTTGGAATTCGCCCCAGGACTTTGTACACTCAAATCAAGAATGGATCTGAAGAAGTTAAGGATTTCGGCTGAGGACAAGCCACAGTGAGCAAAACCGAAGAAGGACAGTTTGCAGCTGTATGATGTTTCTACTACCACATCCGCAGAATCCAGTAATCATACATACATTGCACACGATCGGGTTTGGCCAGTTTCCTCATCGCGAAAGGGTTACAATTACTTTAGAGTTGTTAAAAATTCAAAAAGGGTATTCTGAAATTCTTTTCTTATTAAGGTAAATGGTGCATGTGTTCCGGGTTGTAGCAATAACATGTGCTGCGTCTATACTCCAGAGGTGGCTGCAGCTGGACAATACCCGTACAGTTGCCAGGATTTAGGCCGTGAACATCGTCGGTGCGAGCTCGGAAGTCCACTTCACGAGCCAAATGTTTATCTGAGTCATTGTCCTTGTGAAACTGGGTTTGGATGCGTAGCCGAGGATGACGGACATGGGCACGCGGATCATGGATCTGAATGCCACCGACAATAAATGTGTATAGCGTGTCGTATTTAAACCTGTTGTAATCATGCATTAGAAATAAAATTTCGTGTTTGTTTTAGCGATTGGACCAGTATTAGGGTCAAAACTGACTATAGCGGACACTTGCTCCGGGATGGTGGTAGGACTAGGTGGACAGGGGTTACACGATGGTTATGATTTAAGCCGGAGCTTGGTGTCATCAGATATCTGCTGTCTTAAATAACTACCATATAGCACCATAAAAACATTTAAACTGTTCATTATTGAGTCTATGATTTACGACAGGTTGCTTGACGAGGACGACGACGACCACGACGACGACAGCAACCGCCCGACCGATGGCAGTAGCAGCGATATATCCTTAAATAAGTTA
>CM067359.1:68526999-68596999 GCA_034401795.1 Chaetoderma sp. LZ-2023a
TCATTTAAATATCAATACATATATTGATATATAAGGAAGTATATATATGGGAGTTTGTGTAGCAACCTGATATATTCAGTATTGAGAACAAGGACAGCAGATAGTGAAAATGATATACCTACAAGCGTGATAGTCTAGCAACGTGACCTCAGCGCACTCTTACCTAGGCGCTCAATGAAATTTAATGCTGGTGGTGTGTTATATGACTTTCCCTCGTTGTTGCATAGGAGCAATGGCATTTTGTGATCAGCGAAATAGCATCCCCCACCCTACCCCTCACCACCCCACTAACTAGAGCTTCCAAACATAGTGTCCAATAGAGGGATCCGATGTATCACTCATGTATCTGACGCCATAATCGAATACGTCGCATTTTAGCTGGCTTCATGATCAAAATGACGTAGCTTCGCCACGAAAACTAAAAGTGCATCACGAAAATGTACGAATTGCAATGCTTTGATGAATTTACAAGTGAATACATATTCTGTTGAGGATTTTGAAACTAACAGGCATCAAGCGCCTCCAATCAAATTCACCTTTTCAGAGTATCCAACTAGCACATGACGTCATATGACGTCATAATCAGCTAAGTGGTGTGTAGGATGACGTCATAATCATTACGTCATAAATGATTCTATTTGGCCCGTCTTTAACGCTTAGTAGTCCGACACGTTGTATGAATTGTATTATCTACAATTTAATAAACATGCTGTTGAATATTTTGAAAATAATATGGCTGGACACTGTTGCTGCTATAGACAACAACAGCGCCCAGTCAAATTAATTCTAAAATATTCAATACCTTATCTGCATAGAAATCGATGTGTGGGTGGAGCTTAGCTATAGATTGGCGGGGCATGGGTAAAAATAGAAAGGGTCCATTAGTTTGAAGATATTCAACAACTTAAATTCTCCGTGGTTACGTTTGAATTTAGATTCTAGCAAATCAGGTTTCAGCGACCCGTGACCTAGATAGTTGATCCTTTGACCTCAAATTTAAAGCAATCATGCCAGAATATGGAATCATGTGATTAATCTGGTCATTCTACCTTCTTGCACTGCAGGGTTATGGCCAAAATGTGCATGCCAGTATGCATTTTGTGACCATGTGACATAGATGTTTGATTCGTTGTCATATAACTCATAGCATTCCAGTCAGATATGCAGCAGGCATGTTTCAATAGGTAGCCATTCCACGATCCGATGGCGACTCTTATTTCTAGCGCCGTATTTTAGTTTTTTAGATCACTATTAAGCGTTTCTGACGGGCTTAGATACGTCATTCATGACGTAATTGAATGTGACGTGAAGCTACATGTTACGTAACTCTTTATGACGTCATATATTTGACTGACAGATTGGGTTCCTTCTTCATGGCTAATGAATTTAACGCCGCGTTTATTTAAGCATGCTAAGGTCATTTTGCAGCACGAGAGAATATGCTTGGTGCTATAACCAGGGGCGCCCTACCCTCTATGACATGGATGCATCCCGAATTCTCAGACGTCTGAAGCTATGCTGTGTTGCGTGCTTTCCATGGTGTGTGGGTGTGTATGGAGGGTTTTGTATTTCAAATGTGCGCATTGGCTGAATACATTTACATCTGCCAAGCAATCTACAATCATAAATCTGTAAATGTATATTACAATATAATCATAGTATGCAAAACACACAATTACTATTACGATTCAACAGGTGCCAGGAGTGAGGTGGTCGCCGTTGGTGTGGGGTTGGTGGTGGTAGTGGTGGTGCTGAATGATTCACCCTTGTAGTGAGCTGGACGCAAATTGCGTTTCTACCCCTATTGGGGATTCCGCTGGGAATGAAGTTCAGAACATAAGTTTAATAACAAATGGGGAACATCATTAATCGGTTAATGGCTATATTTGGTTAAAAAAATTAAAATATTTGCACATTGAATGTTCGTTTGCAGGCATTTTTTAAATTTTACCACTGGAATGACTGACATGGTTATCGAGCCAGTCAGTGGTAGATTTTCAGAAATAGTCTTCTCTTGCCCTGCAAATGAGCATTCCCCAAGACCATTACAGAGGCCGGTATTGGCGGGCTTCGTCGGGAAAGGGTTAAAGGCTTATTTGTTAAGTCGCGTTTTGAGCCCTTTGAGGCGCGGTAACCGAGCCTGTCATTCCAGTGGTAAAATTTCAAAACTAGTCTTCTCTTAGCCTGCAGATAAACAGTCTTCAAGACGACTGCCGATGAAGTATTGGCCGGTTTTACCAAACTTTAACCGTAACGAACTGATTACAGAGTCCTGACATCTATTCGCATGTATCTAGCGCATAGCAACGGTGAATTAGGCTAAGCAAGTTATTAATGAAAACGCCAACGATGGCCATGACATCGGCAAACACGTTACATCCGGGCATTCACCTTATTATTGCAGACATAGTTTTTAATATTAAGTCCCTATTTCGCTTAGTATTCATACCAACATCTACAGCTCCCGAGTTTCGAAGTAAAAAACCGGGAATATTATGAAAAACAATTTTGCTGAAATCCATTGTGTTTTCTTTATGAATGGCATTCAGACAAAGAGAATTCTCGCTATGGACCGCTGATTTCCAGCTAAGCTCCACTCACTTTGTAGGCACACTTGGATCAAATTTAACCAAATTAGTTTCAGAATTTTCACCATAACGTTTATTGTAATTTAACCACCTTTGTGACGGGGAATTCCATCATTCGTGGCGGATCTATAGCATTTTGATCGTAACGTCAAGAAAAAGTGACGTATTTGATCATGAAGCAAGACACTTGAGTGACAGAGCGGAATACCCCGCCCCTCACCCACCATCCCATTACCTTCACCTATTAAGGGGGAGGCTAGTGTAAATATAGTGAAGCAGGTCAGAATCGGACTGAGAAGTTGGGAAATCGGACGCATAGCGAGGGTTCAGGCAGTCAGGGTGCCCCATATATCCTCTGAGTTCACTTAAGCGATCTATCCAGGAGCCCAGCATTCTGTCAGTATACGCGTAAGTACATCTATTGAACACGTATTAATGGTCTGTGATCACAGACCAAGGTGTTTATTATTACATTATTAACGTTCGATCTTTACATCTAAAGAATATCAATAACATTTGCAAATCGTTGTACAATTAATAATGCACACTGCTTTGTCTGCCGAATGAGGGTAATGCTATTTCTTTTTCCCGCCACGTATTTCTACGAAGCGATGTCAAGGACACGCCATTCGCATGGCTGGGTGTAGTTTAGTATCGATAGGATGCGCCAATAGCCTAGGGGCCTATATGGCTGAGGTGGGCGAATGGCCAGTGCAAGTTTGACGTAGTTGCTGTTTATGGTAAAAGGTTACCAGCAAATACACGATGTCTCGTTGATTAGGGATCACCATAATTTGAGCATAATCTCCAGTAATATGGCTATGGTGCTATGGTGATGACGATTAGTAACTGTGTGCTGCTGCCGAAGAGGTAAAATCTCATTTCAGCTGCAATCCGTTTCCCGTCAACTTTCTCCACCGTCTTTCATCCACCGCGAGCATTCTGTACTCCTTTAGGTTTTATCTCGTCGTTAGTGGCTCTAGATTACGTTGTTTGAGGTCTGATCGCAAACCCGTAGCAAGTTGATGTTGTGGTGCCCTTTGCGTACCTAATATCTACTTACACATATGACGCCAAATTCTAGTGCTTTCTTAGTAGGTCTCTTTTATGATATTCGAAGAACATATCCGAACACAGACCATCGCTATTGCGCTACCCTCACAGATAGTGGCTCATTGTTACAGTGTGTAGAGTGCTGCATTTGATATTAGACTTTGTGGCCCGCGATGATTTGTAATGGTTCACACATGTCTTTTGTTAAAAGAGGGCTTTTGGAGCGGTCCACCTGCTGCAATTGCATAGCATTATGGAAACACATGTAGCATAAGATAGTTGCACCTTGACTTTCATGTTGATTTTAGAGCCACAAATCAACAACTTCCTAAAGAACTGGAAGGCGATATTTCCTGTTATCCATCGACTTCCAACGTCGGTAGAGCTACAGAGGATGGACTCCAAGGTTCTGCTCTCTCTTCACTTCCCAGTGCCCGAATTGTGAGGGTGAGTGGGTTGGCGGGGGGGGGGGATGCGGGGTCTCCGGGGGGGGGGGGGGGGCTGGGCATTAGTATTCTTTTTCTGTGTTGTATATGGGGTTGAACTTTGTCTAGACTTCATTCGCAGAGAGCCGTGCAGCCTTGGGCTGTTCTGCAGCTATTAGAAGTAGTGTATCAAGAGGACCGCTTTCACCGTCGATAATGTCAACATCGCCTGCACGCTCAATCTCTAGTGACATACTTATCATTGAGATTGGAGGGGTTGGTCTTCTGTATTGCTCTCGAACAGATGATAGAGCTGGAGCGAGGTAGAAAGTGAAAAGCACTGGTGCTGAACCATCACCTTGTGGTGATCCCATTGATCTTTCAAACCATGCAGAAAGCAGTGATTGAAGCGAACATTTAACTTCGCGCTTGCCAATAAAAGTCTAACCAGTCGTAGTTCGTCAATCTTCTAGCCGGCTTGATGGAGAAATTGGAGGATCTGTGGTCTCCTGTTTGAATCAAATGCATATGACATGTAGATTCCTATTTGTAGATGTCGCAATGCTTTGATAGTACTACTTATGTTAACATTCGTTGTTCAGACTATGAGTGCGCAGCGTCATCTCTTAAAATCAGTCTGCCAGTTTCAAATAAATTTGTCAATCTTACCTGTGATACGAGATAATGTCACAGTTGATAGAATTATTGGAATGCTCTTCAAAAGTACTCTTAGTCTCAGGTTGTAAAGAGCTCCTGGTAGTTTCTTATGCTTTGTGATTGTGATGCGTGTGTCCTCCCCCACAACAAGGAAGTGTTGTTCAAAGGCAGAATTGATGACGCGTGCGATTTGTATCGAGATGGTATTATCGGCATATTTAAGGAGGCCGTTATTAATGGCGCGAGGCCTGCATGTGCGGACATTTGTTAGAGAATTAATCTCTGATGTTAACGCTTTTTAAAACCTCTGCTTCTGCTATTGGCTTTTCAAGGGGCGTGTCTGACCTTCAAACATGGGTAGAGGTTCTGTTTCCGCGTCTATGAACTGATCTCTGAACCATTACTTGCTTGTTTCCGCCTTTCCCTGGTCAGAGCCGATGAAGTAACCATCAGAGATGTGTACAGCAGTGGTTGCTACGGAGTTCTGATTTTTAATGCTTTGCTTGCTCAGTAAATTTGTTGACAATCATAGCGAGACGTGATCTCGTTTACCAGATCATCTGCTCTGTTGATGACGAGTTCTGTCAATCGTTCGCTAATTTGGCGCAGGATCTTATTGCGCTTCTGTCTTAGTTCCATTTGGTGTTGATTTCGACTGCTTTGATAAATGCGTAGTCACAGTGTTTTCCGTTGTTCAGACAACTTTGTAACACGTGGATCAGCAACATAGGGTTTTCTTTGTTTGTTTTTCTCGGCAACAATGATGATTTAGGATTTTACTTTGGACTGCATGCGTTTGGCTTACAGATGAAGCCAATCATAGCCATCTGCTCAATTTGTGTATACAATGTCTGGATGGCCTTGTCGTTAATTAGTTTTGAAAGATCATGGATGATTTTGGATTTTAGTTTTGATGATCGCTTGTAAATTAGGCACATTACTTTGATCAATATGTAATGGAGCAATCACTGGTTTGTGTTCAGAATTAAGGTCTGTACCACCATAGGATCGTGAGTCTCGCAGTAACGTCTTTGCATTCACCTTGCACAGTATGTAATTAATCTGATTAAATTTGATGCAATTACACACTTCCGGCACCAGAAATATGCGTTTGTCATCATACATAACACGCCTATCAGTGATATAGTCTTCCTCTCAAACTGAACAGTGAACAGTACACTTTATTACCCTCATTACCCTCAGACCAAGTACACACATATATATGAGGGGATGAAGTATTTATAATTGAGTTTTATGAGAATTGACATTTCCATTTTGAGCTATGCCCCGCCCACCTCTAGATAAGCTCCAGCCACACTTCGCCGCGTTGGGATCGATCGATTCCCGAATTCCCTAACTATTAATTTCCTGAAAACTATGCAGGTAAGCTGTTACATATTTTAAACCGATTTGACAGGGTGCTATATAAGCAGCAACAGCGTCCAGTCAAATTAGTTTCAAAATATTCAACAGAATATTTATTAAATAGTAAATACATACAATTCGTAGAACAACGCATAGTCCGTCTCCAAATATGCGTCCATGACGTAATTATCTACGTCATTCATGACGTCATAATGACGGTATTCATTATGAGGCCATTTACACGTCACGTAGTTGATTATGACGTCACACGATGGATCGATACAACCAACTCCATCAGTGCAGCATCTGGACGTGCCACGGATTAGGCAGCAATTGCGGATTTCTCATTCAACCATATGACATCATAATGAACTACGTGACGTGTAGGTTGACATCATAATCAATGAATGATGTAGATAAGTTCGTCACGATCGCTTAATTGATGACGGATTAAGCGTTAGTGTACGAATTGTTTGTCTTTATAACCTAATAAACTGGTTGTTGAATATTTTGAAACTAATTTTACTGGGCGCTCTTGATACCATATGCAGCAACTGCACCAAGTCAAATTAGATTCAAAATATTCGACAGCTTACTTGTACAGTTTTCTGGAAATTGATGTTCAGCGCCTTCCGTGATCGATTGACCTCAACACGGCCGAACTGTGGGAGGAGCTTAAGTAGAGACGGGCGGGGCATTGCTACAACAGCATTCATCCAAGTAGTTATGGGTGGGGCTGGCCGTTATTGTTCTTCCCAGCAGGGCGTCTTCGAGAACAATGGGTTTTTCAGGAGAACAAAAGAAAAGCTTGCGGAATGGAATGTTGAGAACAATGGCGCTCAGGGGCACACGCATTCTAGAGAACAATGGCGTCCAGTGGCACACGTTTTTCTCGATAACAATGACGTCCAGCCGCACACGTATTTGAGAATCTGCAACACTGGAATGTTCTATTATTTTGAATGAGTTAACCCTTAAAAGTATAAAAGTTGTGTATTTTACGTTTGACCATAGTGGCAGCGCTCCGCCCTCCGCAGTTATCTACCGTGGTAGATAATTAAAAAATAATAAGAGAGTAATGTAAAAATAATAGAGTTTAAGAGGTGGTCCGATAACGGAGGTCGTAGGAGGAGGAGGAGGAGGAGGAGGAGGAGGAGGAGGGAGTATGAGGTTGAGGATGTATGAGGAATTACGGTATTGATGTTTGAAAATAATTTGTCTGTTTCGTCGCTAACGTCATTAGTAAACTGTAGAATATTTAGAGACTGTCCGTAAGCTGTTAGTAAGCAACAGCTACCAGACAGATTAGCAACAAAATATTAAAAATAATCTCGTATTAATGGTATGTACGGTTGGAATGGTAACCAAGTCTTGGTTTTGATGGATTGTATCCTGAGTTAAAAAGAAGTTAACCCTAATACCGATGAATATATAGTTCATTTTCTATCAATACCATACAGGAAAACTGTTGAATATTTTGAAATTAATTTGACGTCGCTAATCTTATTAGCAAAACTATTTTTGTCGAATATTTTGATTGACTTTTAACCGTCATTACGCGTAAATTGTTTTAAAAATACTTTGCAATAACGTCAATCGTTTTAGATACGACGGTTAAAATGTGGTAATTATATCTCTGAGGGTTCCGTTTATAGAATTGTATGTAGAGCGTACTTATGCTAAAAAGAGTATTTGTTGCGTATGATTTAACCATGCATCTCGAATAGCCATGAGATCAAGCTTGAATCGAGATACAAACATATCATGTGTTAATAATGAAAGAACGTGTTTGTAACTCAAGTCTCGTACTACGTGGTCTTATCGCTAGGAGATTTTACCTTGTAGTTGCGAATGTGTCCAGCTTTGTGGTCTGGATACAATATCGTATCGTTTCCTAGTTCTTAGCCGAGTGAACATATGTATTAATTCCCTTGCGTAATTATTAGAATATCACGTTTTGAGCGCTAGTACTTTATGCATATTTATGACGTGTTCACGCATTACTCATATTAACATTAAACATGTCCGCTTCATTCGCTTTAAGGTCATGCAATTTTAGATTTTGTCAATGCCTGTTTCCTCGCGAACTAATAATGTTGTTGGTATGTACCACGATGAAAGGCTTCACCCATGGTGGAATATGTGGTTGAATGCGTCTGTATCATTGGAAATCTGTTACTGATCCATCATCCACAAGGGTGTCCTACCTTCTTTTTTTTCGCATACGTACCCACACGCACACACCTGATGCACCAACACACGCACGTACTGCGCATACCCTCACGCGTGTTACGATACGCGCATGATGACACGCGTGTGGTTCTACGCGCATGCCCCTTGTCACCCGTGTTCCCTTTTTCCCTGTCCCCTATGCGTGTACGTCGTGCGTGCATGCACGTGTGCATCTTTTTTATGTACCCGTTTGTGTGTGGGTGTATGTAACATAATTTTGGTTTATTGGTGGCCCCTTAAAAAGAGGCCTATTTTTCTTATTTTTTTATTTTGTATCTCAATTAATGCAATTGATAACTTCTATCTTGTATGGACCACATACACATACAACAATCATTACGAAGTAGGTACTTCGTATGCAACCATTTGTTGTAATTGCGTTCGTTCGGATCCGCAAGATATTCTCTCCAGCGGTTACGGATTTCACGCAGTGACATTGCAAATGGTTGTCGTACTGCAACCTCTTTATATTGGTTCTATCGGATGCAACCGCAATTGATAGGTGGAGAACCTATCGTTCTCCATCGATTGCATAATTGAGATTCCATTTTACGTGTTTTGACAAATTAAAAAAAAAGCTGTATGCCTTACTAGTCACACACATTTCGTTTTTATAGCTAAAATATGAGCTGTCAGTAAAACTATCTTTCCAATCTGAACACGCCCTTATTTCGGTCACGTGTTTTTTCTCCACCGCTTAACATCATCGGTTTACAAAACATTACTATTGCACCGTGTTTGAATGACATTCCAGTTATAGAAAACTGGAATTGATACGCAGTGTTCAATTACAGAGCACGTCATATGGTTTCATCTGTATTCAAATATGTCCATATTTTGTCATTGTCGCGATGTGAATACGATTAATTACGGATCTTTGGATCATTGTGGTACACCTCGCATGCCTAGTGTACCATTACATATTTTTATCATAATAGCGGGGGATGGGTGAGGGATGAGAAGGGAACACAAAGAAATAATAACATATTTTTACAAAATGTATTTTTTATTGACACGTGCATTTTTCTTATGATAAATATTAGCGACATTTATTCACGATAATTAAAAAGTAAACGTAAGAAAATGGATTGAATTTGTACCGTTTATATGAATATATGTATTGCGGCCGCAAATCCGCAACACGAGCCCGCAAATCCGCAACACGTGCCCGCATGCGGCCGCACATGTACGCATGCATTTTGGCATGTATGCGTGGTCAGGCATGTGCATATAGTTGATGCCATCCGCAACATGTGCCCGCAAATCTGCAACATATTTTAGCCGAATGTACATTAACATTTACATTTATACTACATCGCTCTACTACAAAAACAATGTAAGGAATATCGCGTGAGATGCCTAGCGTCCTATCAAAAACTGTCACATACCGGTCTACATATAATGACACATACATGCAGGTGAAAATCTTGGATATGTTCACGGGATAGACGCCATGGATCAGTTTGTTAAATGGTTAATGCGCATAAAAATTTGGCCGTGTTAAAAAAAGTAACCAGGGAAATATGTTTTCTCTGACCACCTCGTTATTGTGCATAAAGCATCTATAATTCGCTTGTAATCCTTCAATTTGTATGCAAACGCGTTAACCTTCATCTAACACCCTCAAAACTAAGCAGCTTCTTACCAGTCATTCAATTTTTTAAAAGAGAGCAAAGTACATCTCTATGCGGGTAATATATAGCTAAGCCAAGCGATGTTGTATGCATAATATTACATAGATAATAATCATGCATCTCGTATTTAAGGAGTGGTCTTTTAAGCGGCAGTCATTTAATTATTAAATTTTAGAAATTGTTATAAAAATGGTGGGAACAATGGCCACCGTCGTCATCGTTGATGAATAATAACGAGCACCCTTGTATCGTTTAACGTATTAGGTGGTCGATGTGGTCCCTCGTGGTTGTAGTAAAAAGGTATTTTGAAACTAAGCAGAATTGGGGCTTCCTATGTCAAATTGTCGCATTGAACAGCACTTTTTTAAGAGTTTGTCCCGCACGAAGGCGCTAGCGCGAATTGTAGCTTCCTATGTCAAATTAGTATCAAAACTATTCGCTTAAACTACCAATGCGCCATGATATAGGTTTGAAGAATCAGAAAATAACATCCCTGGAATGAGTGTAGAGGTGGTCGGATAATTGAGGTCGAACGAGTTAGCAGGAGGAGGGATGATGTATGCTAGCGCGGTGCTGTCTGGCACGAGGGATGAGGTATACTAGCGTACTTGTTTACAAAGCCGTCAATGCGCATTGTACGAATATTTTGAAAATAATTTGACTGAGGTGTTAGCGACAACTTTCTATCAAATCATTTCCATGCTATTTAGTAATTTATTTTGAAAATAATTTGACTGTCTGCATGAACTTTTGCTCAAATCGTTTCCAAAATATTTTGCTAGGAAGTAGATCCCTGAAATGTCTGAAACACCTCGCCAGTCAGCCAGTTAAAGGTAATAAAACTAGGAAAAATTACCATGTCTGGATACACACAGTATGAATGCATTATGAGTACCTAGTCAATGAGACCCCCGACAACAAAAATAATATAGTTGGCTAACCATTGTCTGGACATTGCGGCCGCAACCACCTACTACCAATACCGACCATCATCAACACCACCATCACCATCACCACCATCACCATCCCTCTATAACCATCAGCACCACTACCCACTAAGCACCAACACCCACCACCAAGCATTAACCCCACCACCGTCATCCACCACAACACCTATTTTCATCATCCGCCAACCCCACCACCGCCACCACCACCAACAGCATCAGCACTCCGATTTGTATATTGAGGGATGTGGGGAGACCTGGCTGGGAAGCTACAATCATCAAACACATGCATAAAGAACCAATGTTTTATTTGTATCCATATTTTTACATTGAAGTAAATATTACATATGATAAAACGTATAGTTGCAGTAGCATAAACAAATAGTCAATGTTCTGGATATCCATTTATCGATGACTGATTCCTTATGGATCAGATCTAATGCCGACAGAATCATCATCATTATCCTCAGCATCTAGATGGTTCCTTATGTACTTCTTGGTCAGAAACTCTCGTTTTCGAAAGGCTGAGAAGACTGCTTCATCGTATGCGTACTCCTCGTCGATAAAATCTTTAATTTCCTGACGAATTATTTTAATGAGCGTAGAGTTCTGTAATCTTCTTGACTGGAGCATTATGTCTATACACTTTGTAACTAAAGCATCAGCATATACGGAAATAGGCGCATTGCCTACACCATGCGGGTCTGTGTCCACTTCGCCATCCTCATCTTCTAAACCTGATTGTTCAGCGTCTAAGACCTGCTTAATATTTTGGAATATGGTAAATAGTTCCTCATTGCCTATGTCTTCTTTTTCATCTTCACCTTCATCTTCACTCTCAGTCTCTGCTGAGTCATTACCGGCTTCACTCTCCAACTCCGCTGCCGCATCATCTTCACTCTTCATCTCTGTCATTTCTTCATCTTCACTGTCTAGATTTTCGCTATCTTCATCATTATGGAATCGGATCGTATGCCGCTTCAGGTCATTTGACCTATTAAAAGTTGAACCACATTCAAAACATTTATGTCTCGGCATATTGATTATAGGATAAATCTAGCAAGTATTCAAGTTACAAGGTTCTTCAAAGAAATCTGACTGCCTTACTACTCTGCAGTTACACGTCCAACCACTTTGCTATGTTTAAACTGGAATGAGAAAAGGGATTGAATTTGCACCATTTATAGGATTATATGTACTGCGGCCGCAAATCCGCACTATGCGCCCACAAATCCGCAACACGCGGCCACAATCCGCATCATGCACCCGCAAATCCGCAAATGTGCCCGCATGCAGCCGCACATGTATGCATGCATTTTGGCGTGTATGCGTGTTCAGGCATGTACATACACTTGGTGCCATCCGCAACACACACCCGCAAATCCGCATCATGCGCCCGCAAATCCGCAACATACACCCGCAAATCCACATCATGCACCCGCAATTCGCAACATACGCCCGCAATCCGCATCATGCACACGCAATCTGCAACATATGCCCACAAATCCACAAATGTGACCCGCATGTGGCCGCACATGTATGCATGCATTTTGGCGTGTATGCGTGTTCAGGCATGTACATACACTTGGTGCCATCCGCAACATACGCCCGCAAATCCGCATCATGCGCCCACAATCCGCAACATATGCCCGCAAATTCGCAACATGCGGACTGCATGAGTTCTCACATGTACGTATACATTTTAGCCAGCAGAGCCAGTCATTCCGATGAAAAATTTTCAAAAGGTCTTCTGGCGCACGCATGCGCACAAGGGCGCACACCGCGGCATGCATGCACGCACAAGGGTACAACGTATAACTAGCAGTATTGCGTATTAGTACGTGTTCATACGAGCGTGACCTATATTAAACCCTCATGACATACCCTCTCCAACCTATATACCATTTTTCAGACACCGCGCTCTCACACATTACGACCACAATATCTAGACAAAGGGATAGCTGTCAGAGGCAGTCATTCCGTTGATAAATTTTCAAAGATAGTCTTCTCTAGGGCTGCAAGTATGAATATGAAGAAATTCGCTCTGGGTTGTTGGGTCGGTGGGTGTTGGTGGTGGGGTTAATGCCTGGTGTTGGGTGTAGGTCGTAGTCTTGCATGCACGCACAAGGGTACAATGTATAACTAGCAGTATTGCATATTAGCATGTGTGCATACGGTTGAGACCTTTATTAAACCCTCCTGACATACCCTCTCCAACCTATATACCATTTTTCAGACACCGCGCTCTCACACATTACGACCACAATATCTAGATTTTCAAAGATGGTCTTCTCTAGGGCTGCAAGTATGAATATTAAGAAATTCGCTATGGGTTGTCGGGTAGGTGGGTGTTGGTGGTGCGGTTAATGCCTGGTGTTGGGTGTAGGTCGTATTACATATAACTAGCAGTATCGCGTATTAGCACGTGTGCATACGAGCGAGACGTTTATTAAATCCTCATGACCCTCTCCAACCTATATGCCATTTTTTCAAACACAGAGCTCTCACACATTCCGACCACAATGTATAGATAAATGGATAGCTGTCAGAGTCAGTCATTCCGATAATAATTTTTCAAAAATAGTCTTCCCTTGTACTATGATGAAGAAAATGGAAATTTTCTTGAAGAAATTAGAGGGTTAAAAGGGTTAATAGAGTCTATGTAATGACGTAACACGAGGTGGTCGCTTAGGGCAGGACTGAATTATATAGTAAAAACATGGTTTTAAAGTATCACTGCTCTGTAGCCAAAAGGATATATTTATATTTGTAGTAAACGGTCATCTATGATTATGCTACTATGCTCAAAATGTTGCTCTTAATTGTCGTATCTTTAAGCATCGGTAAACAGCAATAGCCGGTGAGCGGGTGCACGCTTTATTATCGATTTTTTACAAACTCTCGTCGAGGACATTGTAATATCCCGTGCTTAGAACGAGACAGGTGGTATATTCTTATAGTATTCCTTAACACATGACATGTTTGTATCTCGATTCAAGATTGATCTTGGTGCTTTAACATTCTTTCATTATTAACACGTGCCATGTTTGTAACTCGATTAAGGACCGATCCCACGGCTATTCGAAACGTATGGATAAATCATACGCACCAAATAATCTTTTTAGCATAAGTACGCTCGACATACACTTCTATAAACGGTACCCTCAGAGATATAATGACCACATTTTAACCATCGTATCTAAAACGATTGACGTTATGGCAAAGTATTTTTTAAAAATGTGTGCGTAATGACGGTTAAAAGTCAATCAAAATATTCAACAAATATAGTTTTTCTAATAACGTTAGCATCATCAAATTAATTTCAAAATATTCAACAGTTTTCCTGTATGTTATCGATGAAAATGAGATATGGGGAATTCATCGGTGAAAGGGTTAACTTGTTTAACCCAGGATACAATCCAACGAATACGTCACCACCTAGTCTTGGTTACCATTCCAACCGTACATACCATTAATATGAGATTATTTTTAATATTTTGTTGCTAATCTGTCTGGTAGCTGTTGCTTACTAACAGCTTATGGACAGTCACTAAATATTCTACAGTTTACTAATGATGTTAGCGACGAAAAAGTCAAATTATTTTCAAACATCAATACCGTAATTCCTCATACATCCTAAACCTCATACTCCCTCCTCCTCCTCCTCCTCCTCCTCCTCCTCCTTCTCCTCCTCCTCCTCCTCCTCCTACGACCTCCGTTATCGGACCACCTCTTAAACTCTATTATTTTACTATTATCACTCATCAAACTCTATTATTTTTACAACGGTAGATAACCGCGGAGGGGGGAGCGCTGCCACTACGTTCAAACGTAAAATACACAACTTTTATACTTCTAAGGGTTAACTCATTCAAAATAATAGAACATTCCAGTGTTGCAGATTCTCAAATACGTGTGCGGCTGGACGTCATTGTTATCGAGACAAACGTGTGCCGCTGGACGCCATTGTTCTCTAGATTGCGTGTGCCCCTGAGCACCATTGTTCTCAACATTCCATTCTGCAAGCTTTTCTTTTGTTCTCCTGAAAAACCCATTGTTCTCGAAGACCCCCTGCTGGGAAGAACAATAACGGCCAGCCCCACCCATAACTACTCATCCATTGATTAACGCCTTTTCTGTGGGTACTCAAGTTTCAAAATGCTTAACATTGTGAGTATTAATGTAATTTAAAGAAAAACTACTTCTAGATTTCAGTGTTAATACAACAACTTGGCAACTGTGGAACCAGAGGTTTAAATATACTAAGAGCCTTTACGAGGTTATCTTCATCAGCTTAAGTGAATTTGCGGGTTATATATGTTAGTATAACATACACAGTTAATAATCGTACATTATTTATTGCCATTGTATTACGAGTGTCACTTGAACAAATGTAACCCCTCTTGTGTCAACAGCGCCTCAACGCGCTCAATATCTCTGGAAGCGTTTGAAGAACTCGAAAGAGATATCACGAAATTTTCATCTAGATCAAATTTCCTGATGTTAATGGGGGACTTAAATGCGAAAACGGGGGGGGGGGAATCACCCGACTCCCCCAATTTTTATGAGGAGCTAATAACGCTTGCCGAAATTGATTTCCAAGACCTACCAAATACTCCACAATTTAGCATCCCAGGATAGAAGCCTACCAAATGCATATGGATATATATATATATAAATAAATGGTAGACTAGGCGATGGCGCTAATAAGGGCAAGATTACGCGTCAAAACATCAACCTGTTTGACTATGGATCATCCACGCATGATATCTTTCAATGTATATTCAAGGTCTATCTCCTAGACTTCTGCCCTATAATGTCTGATAAACATTTCGCTCTAAAGCTAACACTTTTGAACCCAGATTTAAGCAACAATAAACTAAAACTCGACCTCCATGCCAGAAATAATAGCAACATATCAACTCCCAAGAGATAGAAAGCCGACAAAATAAGAGAATTTGTTCAGCACATAGAGAATCACCGAACGTTGATTAATATAAAGCCCAAATCGAAAATGGTTCAATAAACGCACAATCCATAAATGACGTCACAGCAGCCAACATAAATATGTTTGAAAGCTCGGTCAGCCAAGAATTTGGTGCAACAAGAAACACTCGTACCAAACACAAAGTATTATACATTATATTATATGTTATACTAGCTGAGAGCGCAACCGATTTACAACTGAGACTTGACGCTTTTCAAAAATACGGCAGCCTATGGAAACTAAGGCAAATGCAGATAAAAGCAACGTTGTCGTGTTTGGAACCACCCACGCATAAAGTAGGAAGATAAAGTTCAATATGAGCATGAAAGAGCTAGACATTGTACATAGCTATACATACTTAGGAATACACTTCTCTTATGCATTTGGCCGAAAATCACATCGCTGAAGAGGCTAGCAAGGCTATGGTTGCACTAAAAAGAAAGGCTAGACAACTAGACCTACCGAATGAGTGCCAATTAAAGCTGTATGATCGATGATAGAGTCAATACTACTCTATGCGTGTGAAATTATTGGGATTGAAAAGTGCAATATCCTAGGAAAGGTCAATTTAGACTTCTTTAGAAATATTCTAAATGTTAAACGCAGTACACCGAAATATATGATATATGGGGAACTTGGAGAAATACCTATAAATTTGGTAATAAAACAATGCATGGCAACCTACTGGCTAACTCTAATAACATGTAAAGAAACCAAATTAGCACTTACATTGCACAGGTGCGTGCTAACCGACTATCATCAAGACGGAACACAGTATTGGTGGCTAAATTGCATCAAATCTATTTTGGATAATACAAGACACAGCTAGATTTGGACAAATCAAACAGCCAACACATCCAATCAAACACAGACAACAATTACAAAATCATTAGAATATCAATTTATGCGTACATGGCACACAGACGGGAGTATATCCCGGAAGAGTAAAATCTACAAGAGTTTCAAGTCTAATTGGGAAATTGAAAAATATCTGGTAAGACTCGGGGAGAGGAGGAGAATACTATTTACATGATTCCTAACAGGCAGCCACTACCTCCCAATAGAGAAAGGGAGGAGGTGGGATGGAACCCCAAGAGAAGAAAGCAAATGTACCATGTGTGTAAAAGATGATACAGGGGACGAATTCAATTACATATTTATTTACAGCTTTTTTCAACAAACCCAACAAGAATTACTACCTCCACATTACTATAGATGACCTAACTTTTTCAAATTCCCTAAGCTCTTCTCCACCAATAATGCAAAGTTGCCATCAAAAATCGGTCGCCTTATTCGTGTGGTTACTACCTATTTCCAAGGTGGATGAAACCACCGCACACACCCGGACAAATATACGTGGACAGATATACGTGGACAAACAAAGATGGAACTGATTAATAATAATAATAATAATAATAATAATAATAATAATAATAATAATGAATTATCAATGTATTAATTAAGCACACAGCCTACTACTGTATGTAATATGCAATTTCCCCATATGTCACTGTGTGATCTGGGCGTAATAAAGAAACTTAAAACTTGCTTACAGATACCAATAAAACATGTAAATCACATCCTCTCTAGCCATCGTCTATGACAAAGGTGTGCGCCACTGTCACGTTGTTGACGTGGCTTAACACGCGAATGTGATAACATGATATCCCATCAAATCAGGCTTTGTTTTTGGAAACATGTTAAGTTATATCTGACCTCTCCAGTAATAACAGGAATAATCACCCGATCATGCTACGTTCGAAGGTCAAATAATAAACAACAGATAAACATATTTGGCCAGTCGAAACTTCCAAATGTCACGTTTTCAGAGAGATATATAAAGCGAACAGATTACGCAATTTCTTGGCAGAGAAAAGTTCTTGGTTGCACGTTGATTCAAAGAATATCCTGTATCTACCTGAAGCAAGATGTTGAAGATTGTTCTGGCGATTCTTACCATCGTGGCGCTGGTGAGTATTGGCGGATAGAGGGTATATTAACTTACTTAGTTACTCGATTAAGGTTAAAGCCGAAAGTAGTATAACTAACATGTGGTGCACGTGCATACTATGTGTGTTTAATATATAAGTGTACACGTGTATGTGCACATGTGTGTTTTCATGGGCACATGCACATGCCCATACACAATAGAGAGATTCAGGTCTATCTAAGCTTCGTTGAGCTTCGTCATTTTGATTGTGATGGCAAGTAAAATGTGACGTATTTGATTATGAGGTCAGCTCACTGAGTGACAATTCAGATGCCTCCTCCATTGGGCTTGGGCATGGATTATGATTTGACTGGATATCACAGGTTGCTACGTATGTCCAAATGTCACTGTTGCTCATTAGCGGGTGATAGTAATATTTTTGTTCATCCTAAGGCAGCGGTCCTTTGAAACATGTTGCTTTCCTCCCAGAAACAGCACACAGTAACAGCATGCGCACACCGTAAACCGTCTATTACTATG
Organism: Chaetoderma sp. LZ-2023a; assembly: GCA_034401795.1. NCBI lineage: Eukaryota > Metazoa > Mollusca > Caudofoveata > Chaetodermatida > Chaetodermatidae > Chaetoderma > Chaetoderma sp. LZ-2023a. Next base: position 68,545,355 of record CM067359.1, read on the forward strand.
ATAATAGTATTATTCTATAGTCTATTTTGAGAATAATTTGATTACTTGGACAGCAGCGTCTCTGCGCAAATTATTTCCGAAATAAGCAACGGGTTTCGTCATAAGTGTCTCTACATTCAACCTTTTGGACTACACTTTTGCAATAGCCTGGGAGAAACAAAGTGAACCTGAACCTGACCCATGGGTTTATTCCACAAATATTAGTTTAGTTTGTAGGCCGTTTGGGGCAAGCTTGGCAATTATGGTAGAAGTCACGCAAAAAGGGTTCCCTAGATTGTGTATCATCAGACCATACTGATCACACTGATAGCAAAACTACACGCTGTACATCTGATACACACCATATCACATAATTTTCCCTACTCGGAGCCAGTAAATACAAAGTCAGGAGAGGACATCAATGCATAAATCTGCTAAGCGTGCTACGAGACGACCTCAAGAAAGCAGAACTCGGCACACTCAAGTCAAGAATGGCTGTGAGGAAGCTACGGATTTCGGCTGAGGACAAGACACAGTGGGCAAAAACGAAGAAGGACTGGTTGCAGCTGTATGATGTTTCTACTACTACAGCCGCAGAATACAGCAATTATACATATTACATAGCATTTGCCGTGTGTCAACATTGATAACGTTGGGTGTTTTCTTGCTCTGTGAGGTAAGGAACTGAATGTTAAGTTTGCCTTATCAATTGGACGGCTGGTACCGTTTCTGAAGTATATCAACTACATTTAATATACCAATAAACCTGGCATTGGCTAGTTTTGTGTACTGGTATGGACCTAGCATGGCTTTGTTCCGTGTACCGGCATGGACATAGCATGGCTTTTTTCCATGTACCGGCATAGACATAGCATGGGTTTGTTCAATGTAGCGATATGGACTTAGCATTTTCTTGTTCCGTGTACCGGTATGGACCTAACATCACCTTGTTCCATAACAATATCGGTTTGCTGACATGGTGGTGGCTGTTCTGCTATAGTGCAGTATAAGAGTTTGAGGCCAAAAAAGCTAATCTACTCTCACGACCATGCACATCTCCGAACATGACAATAGGGAACTCCTGCTTCAAGGGACACAATTTGGTGGTTCTTTCAGACTTACGCAACCACCAATCCAGTCACTATGGCAAATGACTTGCAGTGACCATCTGTTTGTAGAACCAAGAAATAAAATAAACAGTTCATTTTGTACAGATTTTATTAAATGGCAGTGGCTGGTGATGAAAGATCCAGCCGATATAGACGTCACAGGTGAGGAAAAGAAGCCACTATATAACCTTCTCCCTATAGCTGGAGAATAACTCAAGAATATGAATCTCTTCATGAACGAAACCAAGACCCACGTGCACCTATCAATTAGGGCTGAGGTTCGTGACGATTTTCACGAACCGAACCGGTTAAAGATACAGATGTCCGAACCACGAACTGGTTCACGATAGAGATGTACGAACCATGAACTGGTTCACTAACGTTTTTAATATGCTATTGTATGCGAGAAGTTACTTCTAACAGAAAATTTACTTTAACAAGGCAGGTGGCTTTACTGGCTAAATAGTAGAAAACACTATTGGCAAGTACTGAAAACAAATGTTAGAAAATAATATAAGATTCATAGCCACCTAAGTTCCGTGCATGGTCATATTCGTAAATCACACTTAGAGGACATTCGGAGATAGCGTGTCTATTAGCTCTTTCACCGACAAAACCCTAAACAGTCAATTCTTTATGATACAAAGCTTACTCTGTTGAATATTTTGGAATTAATATAAATGGAGGCTGTTGCTGCCGAACGCAGAAACAGCTTCTAGTCAAATTAATTCCAAAATATTCAACAGTTTTCATCTATGGTTTTCCTAAAATTAAATATGAGAATTTATCGGTGAAATGGGTAGCTTATGTATGGGTCACGAACCACACGAATCCCATGCAAGCAAACAGAACCAGGGTTCGTCTTTGCTTGGTTTGGTACCGCCCTACTATCCGTGGCAGACGAATTCAATGACAAAGACGTCCCGCTGCGATGGTGCGGAGGAATGGAGGAACGGAACTCGTTGTCTCACTAGCGCACAGCTCCTCTGCTACCGGTGCTCATCATGTCAGGGGAAACATCGTCTTCCAGTCCTTTTCCTATCATAGCCCAAAACCGCTGGACGGACAGTAAAATCTCCAGTGATGCGTTATACACTGTGCAATACAGTCCCGCTGTCAGCGAAGGTGGCACAACAAAGATGGTCTATGTTTGGCCATGTTCTGCGAATGCCACAAGACACACATGTTCAGAGATCCTTGGAATTTGCTGTACTGCGTACAAACTTCTACACAGCTTATAAGGGACACCACTGCAGAAAACTGCTAAGTGGCTATAATAATAGACCTTTCCAATTTTAGCTATGCCTTACCCATATCTAGCTAAGATCCACGGTCCACCCACAGCTCACTCGTGTTGGGATCGATCGATTCTGAACTCAATGACTATCAAATTCCAGATGCAAGCTGTTCAATATTTTGAAACTAATTTGACTGGGCACGGTTGCTGTGTATGGCAGCAACGTACCAAGTCAAATTGGTTTCAAAATATTCAACAGAATGTTTATTAAATAATACAAACATACAATTCATACAACAGCGCCTAGTCCCTCACCAATTAGGCGTTCTTGCTGAACTTATCTACGCCATTCATGACGTCATAATGACGTTATTGATTATGACGACATTCTACACGTCATGTAGATGATTATGACGTCATATGATGGATGGATAAACTGGAAATCTCCATTCGGACTACGAACACTGACGACAAAGAAGGACGCTGGCGAAATAAGGACTCTGGCCGAGGACAAGAAACGATGGCCAAAGAAGAAGGACTGATTTCAGCTGCTTGTTGTTTCAAAATACTGCAGTCGATGAACACGGCATTACAACCACACTGCGGATGGCCGTCAGACACGCTGATACACATATCACCACGAGTATTAGAATGTTCATACTTGTACCAAGAGATGCTAATACCAATAGTGTAAAAGCGTGAGAGTATTATGTGCAAAGTTAAGCAATTATAAATTCATTGTGTTAGTTTCTTCTGCCGATGAGGTTGCAAAATCAAGAAGGGGACTCTTACGCGCAGCAAGACCTCCAGTGTACGCTAGAAATAAACATGTCCTTCCATTAGTTCTGTAGCAATATGTATTCTCATAGAATATATCATTGTAGGGAACAGAAGGAATACAGCGAATTGTTATCTCAGTCCCGAAAAGATGAGGCTGCAGCCGCGAAAAGATGAGCTGCAGCCGCGGAAAGACGATGCTCCGGCCAAGGAAAGACGAGGCTGTAGCCGTGGAAAGATGGTGCTGCGATAACGCTGTAACCATTAAAGACTAGGAATACAATTTCTAGATACAAGGAAGATTTTGCTGAATATTTTGAAAGTAATTCGACTGGCGGCTCGTGCTAGAATCGACAGCAACAGTTTCCAGTTAAATTGGTTTCAACATATTTAGCAGCTTCGTGAATAGTTATTTTGGAATTGAGATACTGGAGTCTAAAGTGTAAAAGAGTTAAATGTAGGGATCGATGTCTAGCTACGCCCCGCCCATATCTAGCTTAGCGCCGCTCCACTCTTTGCACAAGTTTGAATAGATTGAACACTTTGAACTCTAAATTCCCAGAATGTAAATTTTAGGGTGACTATACACGGAAGTTGTTGCATATTTTGACATTAAATTGACTGGAGTCATATGATTGATGGACAAACTGGAATCCTCCATTTAGTAAACATGTTGGTAAATATGTTGAAACTAGTTTGACTGGGAGCTGTTGCTGCTATGAGCAACAGCTCCCAGTCAAACTAGTTTCAACATATTTACCAAAATGTTTACTAAATGGAGGATTCCAGTTTGCCCATCAATCATATGGCGTCATAAACAATTATGCAAGTAATTTCGTCATGCACGCTTAATTGATCACAGACTAAGGGCCGTTGTAGGAATTGTATATCTTTACTTTTAATACAAATTTTGTTGTCTATTTTGAACTTAATTTGATAGGTTGCTGTTGCTGCCATAGGAAACAACAGCACCCAGTCTAAATAGTCTCAAAATATTTAACAGCTTGCCTACAAAGTTTTACGGAAATTGAGATTCAGGTAGTGCAGTAATCTATTGATCCCAAGACGTAACGCGTGTGTGGAGCGTAGCTAGAGATGTGCGGGGCATAGCTAAAACTGGATTCGTCCTTTGGAAATACATGAAAAATATACGATTCACACATTTTGGGATTGACTGTGTGATTCTCGCGTTCAAGCTATACGTCAGGTTGATTCTGACGTCAGATAACATTGTGTTGTATTTCGTGATGTAAGATGACTGTGCGACGTATCGTATCCATCCATTACGATTTTTTGCATTACTAGGACATTAAAATGAAGCTCCATATATCGTACCACAGGACCTAAATGTATGGGCTTAACAATACGAGAATTAAATCATCGGGAATTTGAACCCATAAACATAATAAACCCTTTAATGATTACATTTGGTCAAGAAAACATAAACATTACGGTAAATGGTGCTTGCGAACCTGGCTGTAGCGTCAATACGTGCTGCATCTATAGTCCAGAGCGCGCTGAAAGTGGACAATACCCCTACCACTGCACCGCATTAGGCCACGAACATCATCAGTGCCTGATCGGAAGACCTCTTCACGAGCTAGGAGTCTATCTGAGTAGATGCCCTTGTGCGGAAGGGTTTAGGTGTGTGCTAGGGCAGGACGGACATGGGCACCATGATGATGGTCCTGACTGCCACAGAATATAAATGTGTAGAGTTTGTCTTATTTAAACCTGTTGTCATCATGCACTAGAAATAAAATTTCTTGCTTGGCATAGTGAATGATTCAGTATTATTGTTAAATCTGTCTATAACGGACACTTGGTTCGGGTATGGTGGGTGGGCAGGGGCTACACGATCGTAGTGATTTAAAACGGATGTTGATGTCATCAGACACCCCCACCCTGCCTTAAATAATTATAAAAACTCAAAACGTTTCATATAGAGCAACCAACATATATTGTCTAACCATCTGTTGTAATGCCACTTTTAAATAGTCAATAAAGTGTTCATTAGTGATTTTTTGAATTAAGACAAATTGCCTGACGACGACGACGACGACGACGACGACGATCACGACGGTGAGCATGGCATCCTTAAATAAATCTGGTTAACCTGGATACAACGTGTCAAGTCATCCGCAACAATGACCTGTCTTTCTCCGTCACTCCGGAAACTAGTGTCTTGCAAGGATCATTGACTGGGTCGTGAAGATAGCGATCGATCAACCAATATGCCTATACTGAACGCCAACTGTCTGACTGCTGCAAGCCACCAGACAATACCTTCAATGGGCAATAACTCTGGGGCTGCTGAATATTTTGTAGACAAATTATCTGAAAGTTGTTGGTGGCTTAGCTACCAACACCTTTCTATCAAATTATTTTCAAAATATTCAGCAGGTCCAGAGTTGAACCCCATGGAAAATGTAATCTACACAGATTCAGCAGGTAAGGTAGTTAACTAAGAAGCTGGACAAGTTGGATTATGCAATCGATGTGAACATGTTATGTTATATACTGCAGCGTATGCAGGCAAATACTGAGAACCACACAAGGGCGGATCCAGGAGGTCATTTTCCGGGGTGGGGTGGGGTGGGTGGCCACACAACATTTCAAGGGAGTTATCTCTTGAAAATGGGTTCATTCCGCCACCGGCAGGTAAGTAAAAATTGACAGCCCTGGCGGGTGGGGGGGTGGACACGTACCCCCGAGCGCACCCGCTGGATCCACCACTGCCACAGGAGTCAAGGAACACCAGGATCCTCACATGTTCACCTTCCTTAGCAGACGTTTGAACAAGACTAGGGGAAGGGATAAGTATGTACTGTCGAGGATTGCTTTGCCTTTACTGTTCTCAAGCCAGTCTTGAGAAACAAAAACATCAACGTAACTCAAGCTCGGGCTATTTAGCTCGAATGTTATTGTAGGGCTGCTCTATGGATCCGAGGTCTGGACAAACAGCTAGTCTGAACCACACGCTGCAAGTCTGTCAACATATGGCTGGCACAGATCCACGGCATCAGATTACCAGACAGCCACTCTTATGGCGAAATATATCAACGAACTAAACAAGTGTCTTGCAGTAATACCACCAACACCGACAGATGGAGATGGATAGGACACGCATTACGCGGAGTGCGGCTAAACTTTGCCAGTCACGCCTTACAATGGGATCTCAAGGTAAAATGAAGAAGAGGTTAGCTAACCATGATATGGCATAACGGCGCGGGATGTCAAACTCAAGTCAATGAGTATGTGACGTATTGGGGCAAAATAGACCGCAATAAATGGAGATCAGTAGTGATGCCATCCAGCGGGAAAGAAGAGGACTAGGTAATACAAAGAGCCGATCTGTCACTCAAATATCTGACGTCATACTCAAATACGTCACAACAAGATGACCTTATAATCATAATAATGTAGATGGTGGTAGTGGCGGTGGTGGTGGTGGTTGGGGGGGGGGTGGTGGTAGTGGTGGCTGTGGCGAGGGCGGCGGCAGTGGCGGCTGCGGCGGCGGTGGTTGTTGGGGGTTGTTGAGGTGGTAGTAGTAGTGACAGCGGCGGCGGTTTTGGTCGTGGTGACGGTGAGATTAGACGAATGGCGGATATATATTGTACCGAATGATCATGTCTCAGGGATGCTCTACTATGGACTTACACTTTATTAATATCACAACAGGTAATGATGAGCTTTTGTACTGACATGTTGTCTCCATAACAAGCAGTGCGTGACGGCATGCATCTCCAAAATATGCTGACAACACATTCTTTATGATATAATAACTATCATGTTGGCAATTTTGAAACTAATTTAACAGCAACGGTATCCAGTCGAATTATTTTCAATCAAAACACTCAACAGCTTACGTGTGTGGTTGTTTTACACCACATTGTCAAACTAGATTATAAGTAGGCCAATGGACCTTTCCAGTTTATCCAGGCATCATATGACGTCATAATCAAATACGTGACGTGTAGGATGAAGTCATAATCAATTACAACATTAATGATTCGATTTAGTCCTCCTTAAACGCTTAATAGTTCGTCAGGTTGTACGAATTGCATGTCTTTGCTATTAAACATGCTTTTGAATATATTGAAACTAATTTGACTGGGTGCTGTTGCTGCCATAGGCAGAAACATCACCCAGTGAAATTAGTTTCAAAATATTTACCAATATAGTTTTCTGGAAATTGAGATTCAGCGAGTGCAGGGATCGATTGATCTCAATACGGGCGAAACGTGTGTATGGCTTAGCTAGAGATGGGCGGGGCATAGCCAAAGCGGGAAAGGTACATTGGTTGATGGTATATACAATGGCTGCCTTAACTTCTCCAGATTCATTGAAAGATAAATCAAGTCATCCTTTCTAGACTGGAGAAATGTTCAATACTTATAGCCATTTAAACATGAATATTTTTCTTAGACGGACTTATAGAAATTTAGAACCCACCATCTCACCACTCACCTGCCCCACCCGACTACCACCACCGCCGCCAGCGCAGCCGCCCCACCGCCACGGCCACCACCGCCTCCACCACCACCACCACCACCACCAGCACTACCACGTATGAAAGTCAGCATAAGGAACTCTTGAAAAAACAGTCCTTATAAACTCAGTCGTTCCTAGGAATTTTAAAGCGATTTTGTCCTTTGCGTGCATTTACTAAATGTCTTATGTAGCCAAGAATGCCACATGCGCTGTCTTATCTGGCTAGCCCTGTCAATTTAATCATTACCCGGCGATCTTATGCGCTGTCAACGTCCATAGGCTTAGTCATTACCCAGATTTCCACGCGCTCTATGATCAAGTACAACTTGTTGACCGTAGCCTTATAGGATACAATTTTAAGATAATTCCACTAGGATCAGTCAACACAGACTTCCAAGCCACATGTTGTTCTGGGCATTTAATTGCCCACTGGAATATGCTAATTGTATTTAGCTACTCATAAACTCTTGTTTACAATATTAATATCGCCTCATTATTGCTGTCTATGTCAGCACGGGCACTGCATATAAACTTGCTATATTTTCTAAGTAATAATTCGTAGATTGACTGCTTATACTCAACAATATATACTTTAACTGTAAAATGGAAGATCTATCGTCCATCAAAAATCGAAACCTGTCGATTTTCAACTTTGTTTTATTTGTCAGATGAGCAGTGGAGCAACTGACTACACCCGCTATGTATTGAAACCGTCTATTGCGTCGACTGAAAAAAATAATTATGGTTATGGGAATGCCAGTTACACACAGAGAAACGGAGTTTGCATCACTTAACAATCGTCTACAATACCAGGTCCGTCTGCATGTGAGCTGCAGGAGAAAATGTTTTATATGATAGGCGCTGTCACCAGGATCTTACCCGGTTGGGACTGCAAAGGCAATGCCAGAAAAAGGAACATCAGCAGGCAATGTCACTATCATGGGGCAGAAGAGACGAGGACGGCCATTGTCCTATGATGCAACCAGTGCTAACAGGACTAACAGAGAACATCATTTTGAAAAACACTTGTGCGTTATTGCCCAGAAAGACACAAGATAAGCTTCAGGCAGTGTCAAGTACAAACATGGGTAGTCAGCTCTTAGAAATTGGAAGGGAAACAAATAATGAAAGCCGCAAAGTAAGACTAAGCAGATTTTTGTGCTCGTCTAATCTATTAAAAGCAGTACCGGACGGCATGAGATATCATTTAGCTCGTTTAGTTCAGGTTAAGCGAGACATTAATAAAGTAAAGCAACTGCAAGAATGTCTGGTTAAGTTTGGTCAGCTCATATTTGATCTTGAAAAAACTGATGTGATAATAGTAGAGACTGAACTGAATAATCCTAATACGGATATTGTATTAGATATGAATGATATTTACCAATCATATATAAATTTACAAGAAGGAAATGTGGTTTCTCTACCTGAGAATCCTCAGTACAAGAAATGTCTAAAACAACTGATTTTAGATAACATTGTTGACATTCACTTCAGTAAACTCCTGATAAATCAAAACCTGAACGGGTTCTTGCGACAAAGTGTAAAGACACTCTGATAGCAAGTGGGCTGATGGCCAAGTTTTGAAAGATGATTTACGAGTTCTTTTGAAAGCAGCTAAAGTCCTTAGGAGAGCTATCACTACTTCTTCCCCATGGAAGTTTCATGGGGCATTTACATCATAGGAGGAACCAGCATTGCTCAACACATTTTGTAAGCATGCGATTCAAGGCACTAGTCGAGTTATAGATACCATAATGGAAGAATCTGTAATTCAGAGTGCATCCTTGCTTGGACAACACTGCGTGGCGGCATTCAAATCCGATTGACAACTGCCATATAAAACAAAGAATGGGCATAGTCCTATCAGTCTCGGCGTAGCTCTAGATGTGTACAAAAATACAAGCTCCAAATTACTTGTGGGAAAGCTCAGTAAATTAGGCATTACCCTTCCTTATTAAAGAATTGTAGAAATCGAAACTGACATTACAAATGTTGTTCGAAAGCAAATGGACTCCTTGGGTGGAATATATCTACCTCCATGGTTGGTTCAAGTTATGCTTGTTTGGTTTGCATTAGACAACATAGATTTCCTAGAAGCTGACCCCTATGGTATGAACACGTTTCATGGCACAGCAATAGCTATATACCAGTCTGTATCTCTTGACACATCACGTGTGTTGTTGCCAATTGAAACTGGCCGTTCGTCAAAAATCCAAGCAGTAGATGATATCGGTTGCTGCAAGATGTTAAAATGTAAAGTTCCAGTGCCCAAAATGAGAAATGGTATATTTAAACGGAGTACACTTCACCCCGTAACAGACTTGAACAAGAAGACAAATCTGGCATGAGAGCACGTGATATTACGATTCGTGTAATGGGAAACTATCAGTCACTTTAATGACTCTTGATCTTCAGTTCTACGATATAGCAATGAAGCTGTAGGTTGATAGAGGAGATGTTATGAAGCAGGTTCTGTTTCGTCGAGTGGAACTTCATGTTGTGTTTGGGCACTAGCTGCATTGGGAAATATGTGGAGGGGACCGGAATTGACGAAGCTTGGGTAGAGGCTGGACTCTATTCACCTACAGTTGTAGCACAGATTATCAATGGGAAGCACATGCACCGAGCAGTAGACGCACAACCTGTTGCTTTAATTAATCTGTACGGTCTTTACTTTCAACATTTCTTCGCAAGAGAACCTGAAGAACGGACATTCCTGAACGGAATCATCTATTCACCTGGCATAGGCATATTAAAGATATGCCAGCAATACCACAAGTGAAGTTGGTTATCTCGGCAATTTTGTTGCAGAAATGATCATTATGTTCATATCTAGAAATGTAGTCAGTAAACTTGATCAATCTGAATGTAATGCAAACAAGATCCAGCGCTTCATTCTCAACTACATAAAATAGATTGAGACAATCCTTCAATTTGTAAGAAGCAGCAGGCAAAGAGTTTTTCCACTGCATCTGGAGAGCATAGAGTCTCTTATCAAATATTTCCTTGCCAACCATCACCTGCTTCAACTGTACATGCCATCAATCCAGGATGTGCAAAACAAGTATCCGGAGATCTGGTCTGAATTCATGAAGGGAAAGTTTTGTGTGACGAAAGGGTTTGTTGGATTCACATTAATAGCTCCTGATCACTTAATTGAACAAGAAAATTACACATTCATGGTTATCGGAGGAATTGCGGGACTAATATGGTACCAGGTGAATTTGATGGGTGGTCCCGTTTGGTGGTTCTTATGGGAATGTAGCTCGCCACCATCACAACCCGCATACCGACTGCGATCTTTCTTCTAGCGAACATAGATGGAATGGATGACACAATGCTGTATTCTATTAATGACTCGTTTACTGAACTTTCCTAATCCTATGGTTCACACATATAATTCCAAATTCTAGTCACGTGTCGCTTACATATTCTAAGCCTATTCTACTTAACTACAATCGATTACTAAAAAAGGAGTATTCTAATAAAACATACCAAGTTTAACCTTAAGTTCTTAAGTTGGTCCACGTTTGGCCATGTTCTAAGGATGCCAAAAGAGACATCAGCACAGAGAGCCTTGGAATTCGCCCTACTCTGACTCAGCAAATACAAAGCCAGGAGAGGACGTCATTGCATAAATCTGCTAAGCGTGCTACGAGGTGACCTCGAGAAAGCAGGACTCGGTATACTCAAGTCACGAATGAACCTGAGGAAGATACGAATTTCGGCTGAGGACAAGACACAGTGGACAAAAGCGAAGACGACCGATTGCAGCTGTATGATGTTTCTACTACTGCAGTTGCAGAATACAGTAATCATGCATAGATAAAACAGTATGTAACGTATATGAAACCTATTGATATGGCTTATTAGAAATAATTATTCGACCTTTAATGGGACAATAGCTTTGATGAGACCATATCATAGACTCTACAAAAGTTATGGCCTTCATTTTCAGGTTCAACATCTAGAATCCACATGCACTCTCCCAGCAAAACCGTCCAAAGCAATTAAGACCTAACTCAAATACACCAACACACTTTAATCGTGAATAAATCGATCATAATACAAATGGTTCGTTATGGAAAAACTGTGCGTTTCAATAGCAGCGAACTTTGCAGTCTTTTGTTTGAAAACCTCATTTCAATAGTCTTATTGTTAATAGTTTCATGCATGTTTACTCTTACGAAATCTTACACTTGGTGAGTTTCACAACATATACCATAAAAGGATATCATAATACGTATACTGTGACAGCAATGCTGTAAATAATTGCATTATTATGCATATCAAATTCTATGATACCATCAAGGTTTTCATCCCCTCTTGTGTCAACTTGACCCCTTTAATGGTCAAGTTGGTAAAACGACCTCTGCACTGCTCTTGAGAAATGTCCATTTGCAGGCTATAGAGAAGAATATTTTTTGAAAATTTACCACTGGAATGATTGGCGCGGTAACCGAGCCAGTCATGCCAGTGGTAAATTTTCAAATGTACTGTTCTTGGCCTGCAATTGGATACTGGCTAAGCAGAAATTTGTTACCATTACACTTTTGATGAACGTCCATTTGAAGGATAAAATAAATCTAATATTTATTTTGTGGATTTTGGTTATAAATTTACAAAAAAATACTCTTTTTGGCTGCAAAAATCTAAATTTCCTTGAAAAGTATTGACGATTAAATGGTTAATCGAAATAAATAGTATTTTGACTGCTTTAATGCGCTGTGGACACACACGAGGTTAATGGTGCATACATGGGCGTTCGCAAAATTTCACCATGGCTATGACCTCAGATGATTACCTCTTTTAGGACCTGAAAGATAAAAATGTAAATTAGTAGGCCTACTAGGAAATTAAGATTTTATTAATATATTTGCGCACATATTATTTTCGGCAGTGGAGATTGTGGAAATGGAGGATTCCCGTTTCTCAGTCAATCGTATAACGCCATAATAAACAAAGTCACATGTAGGCTGACGTCATCATCAATTACGGTATGAATGACGTAGCTATGTTCGTCAAGAACGCACAATTGATGACAGATTAAGTGCCGTTTTACGAATTGTATGGCTTTACTATTTAATAAGCTTTCAATTGAATATTTTGAAACTAATTTGATTGGTTTCAAAATATTTAATGGAATGGTGATTAAATAGTAAAGACATAATTTGTTCAACTTAACCAACTATAAATCATTAAGGCGTTTATGACGGCCGAAATCGGGCCATCACGACGTTATTGATTGTGATGTCATCCAACATGCCGCGTAGTTGATTATGACTTTACGTGATTAACTGATAAGCTTGATTCCTCAATAACTTTGATGAGAACATATCATAGACTCATGCACTTAAAATATGGCGAATAGTTTAAAATGCACACATTAAAATCCGCACAACGTTATCCCAACGTGTTTTAGTTGCTATTATGTAGCTAGGGTGCTCGGTTAGGAATAACATAAGTCATCCGCGTTCTCGCGAGATCTCCTACGCTAACAGGAGCGAGATAGCTATGTATTCTCGGCATAGCGCGAAGCCACAGCTCTATGTTTAGATTGTAGCATAAGTGTACGAAAACCCAGAAGGCTCATTCGTAATTCAAAATTCAAAATTCAAACTTCGAAATTCAAGATTCAAACTTCGAAATTCAAGACTCGACTTCGAAATTCAAAACTCGACTTCGAAATTCAAAACTCGACTCCGAAATTCAGAACTCGTCTTCGAAATTAAAAACTCGGCTTCGAAATTCATTCGGCTTCGTCATTGTAGCTGCCACTTCTCTCGATTAAAACGAGCAAGAATATAATCCACATACACATTTCCACAAAACATGGCGGTTTATCCCTGCACGACTTAGAAATCCGATTGGCTAGCATAAATCTACATACAGGTAAAATGGCTCGTGATTGGATGATCTAAGATTTGAATTTCGAAGTCGAGTTTTGAATTTCGAAGTCGAATTTTGAATTTCGAATTTTCAGTTTTCAGTTTTCAATTTTCAATTTTCAATTTTCAATTTCGAATGTGCCTTCTGCGCTTTCGTATAAGAGCCCATATTGATTGTAAATAGAGTACAACAACCGATTCCAGCATCGATATAATACTAAAATCTGGAAATACATAATAGGTACTGTATCAGAATTTGATCTTTGTTGAATAAAAACAAATATTTGAACGCGATTGCTGGCATTAAATAACGCGCAGATACAGACGCGTTTATTGCGGGGAATAAACCTTTCCAAGTTCATCCAACGGTCATATATGCCGTCATAATCAACCGTATGTCTTTGCTATTTAATAAAAATGCGGTTGAATATTTTGAAACTAATTTGACTGGGCGTTGTTGCTGCCATAGGCAACAACAGCGCCCCGTCGAATTAGTTTCAAAATATTCAACAGCTTACCTGCATAGTTTTCTGGAAATTGATAGTCAGGGAGTTCAGAGATCGATCGACCACAACCCGACCGAGGTGTGGGTGGACCTTAGCTAACTTGATGGGCGGAGCATAGCTAAAACTGGAGAGGCCCATTGGATTGGACTGTGGTATGTTCTCCAACAGTTGTTTGAATATTAATAACCATGGTAACACAGTAACACTACTATTAATACATTCTAAATTGTAGCTAAATTATTCTGACAATCATAAAAAACATGAATGAATTAGAGAGTTAGTCAAACATGCTTTCTAATGTACTTTAGTGCGTTTGCATTGCGCTTTTATCAAATTCATAGAACAACAGTAACAACGACACATAATGATCCAACAAAAAATCTCTTTTTTTTCGAAGCGTTGTTTGGATGCCAACTGGCGGTGATTTGGACGTAGGTTTGACTAGACAGTGGCAATTTTCAGCAAAACAGTTCACAGAATAAACACTGTCAGATCTCAATTGAATGATATGGCCGAACAATTCAACGTGGTAATGTTGACATTGCATCGACTGTCGCCATCTTAACAGCAGTAATCACATAAAGCGACTGCTTTGACTGAGGCTAAAAGGCGGATAGTTACAAAGGAATCGGAAAACGAGTTTGATTTAGCGGATAAGAAGATTTACCTAAAATCTTTTTTTGCAGAATTTGCCTGGAGCAATCTGTGATATTTTAAAAGCGAAAATGTCAATAGGCTATCTACTCCTTCCATCTGATAATGTGGTTGATAGGAATAATTGCTGAGAATCAACTCAGTCAGATGGGGTTGTGGTGCTATGTATCATGGGTTTACATTTCTCGCGGTAGACGGGGTTGGGGGCGGGGGTGGGAGGCGTATATGCACATGTGGTATAATATCAACGATATTTTTGGTGCATTGTAGCTATCTACTTTACTCACTAATAAGAGAGGTATTTTTTGGAAAGAAGCTGTATGCAACCGTCTTTGATTTTCAGGTTACAGTATCACACCGGTATCTGTTTGTTTTTATTTATACCAAAAATTCATATTTCCACGAGAATACGGAACCCGCTAAAATATGAGCCTGGAGTTTAGTAGCACTTGGCATAGCCTATAGTTCAATACAAGGGTCCATTTCTAGCTACGCTCCGCCCATTTCTAGCTACGCTCCGCCCATTTCTAGCTAAGCTCCAACCACGTTTTGCATGTGTTGGGATCGATTTTCATAATTTGAACCCTAAATTCCCAGAATCCTAATTTCAATGTAAATATACAGGTAAGCTGGTAAATATTTTGAAACTAATTTGGATGGATGCTGATGCGGCCTTGATGGCAGCAACAACGCCCAGTGAAATTAGTTTCAAAATATTCTTCAGCATGTGTATTTCGTTGTAAGGACAAACAATTCGTACATTTGACTGACTATTCAATGTTCAAGTGGGATCTAGATACGTCATTCACTAGCCCTTTTTAGTATGCTGTCAGCCTACATGTATGACGTCATCGCGTGAAGCGTCAATCGCGTAGAATGACGCGTCACGTATTTTTAGAATAGACTGAACTAAAAGACGAAACTGGCTTCTAAAGATGGGATTCCATAAACGCGGATGCGGGTGTGGATGCGGATGCGGATATGGTAATAATCGAATATCATTAACTTCAATATATGTGATTCTACATGCGCGGAAGCGGACGCGGAACGAAATGCGGATGCGGAAGCGATTTTCTCAATCGCTACATGTAGCGATCCAGACTCTTGCCGCTCACAACCGCGTGGGGGAGGGGATCAACAAAAATGACGTCAAAGGTAGAGGGTTTTCCTATACTTTAAGCACGCGCATTGTCGCAAGCATGTTTCCCTCTCGGTATTTCCAGCGAAATGAAAAAACAAACGCATATTATGCCGCTTATATGGAAGTAAACAACGCGGATATTCCGCACACCACAAATTCGCACGCCTACCGCATCCGCATCCGCATTCCGCGCTCGTGTAATCCTATCTTTATACAGGTACGACGCTGGCCATCTGTTCAGATTCAAGTCCTGGTTTAGCCTAAAACCGGCCTCTACAGTGCTCTTGAGGAATGCCCATTTGCATGCCAAGAGAATACTATTTTGATCGAGCCGCTCATTCCAGTGGTAAATTTTCAGTAATAGTCTTCTCTTGGCCTTCTAATGAACATTTATTAATCAAATGTTCTGATTTTCTTGACCGTAATTTCGCCACAAAAGCGTTATCAAATACTAATGTTTCTCTCGCATCTTATTACTATAATGGTGTATGAATGAGCTGCTGTAAGCTATCCGCAGCATAATATTATTCACGCGATGACGTCATGCCACAACAATCATTCACGGGATGACAACACTCCGTGATTCTGATAGGAAATGGAAGAAAATGATTTTCCGTGGAATAGTTAAGTTTTAGGAATTCGAAAATATGCAAATAATATATTTTATTTTATCTAAATTATTGTACAAAATCATCATTTGGCGGGCTTCAACCCTTTTATGTTTGTGTTCACCTTTAAGTCGTTGCATACTCCCGACAGGCTAATAAATAATTTATGATTATACCCTCTGGTGTTGTTAGTTGACATTTGGAACATGGATTCTATTGGGAAATCATCAAAAATTGTTTAGGATTCTGTAAAATCTGTATAATGTCATGCCTCTCTCTCTCCTGTATTCAAAGGTTGGTGGGCGAAGAAATAGTTTATAATACTATTGGGTTATTTAACATTTACGAGCCAAATGTTGATCTTTATTCAAGTTTATTGTATGAATCCCCGTTCTGCTAAAATCGTTATTTGATGTTGGAGTTGAGTTCAATACGATATAGATATTTACAAATATGTAGATAGGTAGCCCATCCAAGGCAATGCCTATTAAGCGAAGGACCTCTAACATAAAGTGAACATTCACATTTACATAAAATTTAACCGTTTAGTGGCGAAATCTGGGCAAGTAAATCAAAATATGTTCTTAATAAATCCCCATTAGCAGGCCAAGAGAAGACTATTTTTGAGGATTTACCACTCGAATGACTGGCTTGATTATCGAGCCAGTAATTCTAGTGGTAAATTTTCAAAAATAATCATCTCTTGGCCTACAAATGGACATTGCCAAAGTGCACTGTAGAGGTCGGTTTTGACCGGCTTCGGCATGACAGAGTTAACATTGTGATGTAGAAAATAGAATACGTACATTTACGGTCATTAGACACATATAGAATCACATATATGCACTTGTACGTATACATCCTCCCGGTCCAGGAATCATCTATTTTAATGGCCATCCATAGAGAGCAGTATATCAGTAGAATAATTGTCAGATGATTAGTTGATTTCTAGCCATGTATACATAGCAGCAACGGTTGTCTGCCATTTTGAATTTTACTTAAATTTCGAGCCAACTATTTACGACCCAACTTGGGTTATCGGAAGACTATACTTAACTAGCTAGTATACTGTTTAAAGTTTCGCGAATCGAACTTGAACTTAGTAATATCGTTCCATTTTCGCTCGCCACGCATGACGTAATGCTATCTCTTGGTAGTGTAAGGTAGACGGGGTTTTATCCACGAAAGCTATATACGAGAGGGATTCAACTCAGTTTATCACAAACTTACAATAATAATCCAATCAACGATACAATGATAACGCGTGTTACAGGGCCGACACTGGGCCAATACCAGGCCAATAGTAGCCTAGTAACGGCCCAGTAATCTGCATAACTTTATTTCAGATGTACAATTTGTTATATCAACGTGAAGCGCTCAAGTCAAGAATAAACTGCTTTAAACCCTTTTGTGTCAACAGCGCCTCAAACCGCTCAAAATACTACTTGATATATCAATTAAACATTTTGATGGCCAATGTTTCTTAAGATATTTTAATTTTAGATGACTATTTTTGTAAATTTAGCACTGAATTTTTTGCTGCCGGCTTGACCATTAAAGCGGTAATGATAAAGAAAAAGGCTTTTACATAAGCAGTGCCTATTTGCAGGCCGAGAGACGAGTATTTTTGAAAATTTACCACTAGAGTTACTGGTTCGGTTATCGAGCCAGTCATTCTAATGGTAAATATTCAAAAATACTATGATCTATGCATGTCTTTCAAATGTCTGAAGACCACTGCAAAGTTGTTTTTGGTCAGTTTGACCATCATTAAAGGGGTAAGTTTTTACTTACTACCGGACATTCTCTTTTAGAGCACGTTTAGACTGTACTACTAAAATCGTAATTTATTTACTTCTATCGATGGCGCCTGAGAAACACACAAATGAACAAATCCAGTTTAACGTATGCTACATCCATCTATAGCTCCGCTCGGCCTACGCTTTGTCAGTGTTGGGATCGATCGAACACTGAACTCCCGGAATCTCAATTTCCCGAAAAATATACCGGTACGCTGTTGAATATTTTAAAACTAATTTGACAGGGTGCTGTTGCTGCCTATGACATAAACAGAGTCCAATCAAACTGGTTTAAAAATATTCAACAACATGGTTATTAAATTGTATAGACTTACAATTCGTACAGGTTGACGGACTATTAAGCGTTTATGGTAGACTTAGATACGTCATTCATGACGTAGTTGATTGTTACGTCAAGGTACGTATGACGTAATTTATTACGACGGCATATATCTGACTGACAGATTGGATTCATCTATTGCAAAAGTCGATATGTGGCGAAATCTGGCGATGGGGCCATGCCCTCTTTATGGCTGATGAATTTACCACCTTGTTCATTTAAGTATGGTAGGCCTACTGCATTATTGAAGTACGAGAGGGTGAGCTTGGTGCAACACCCATGGGCGGCCTATCCTCTATAGCATGAACACATCCAGAACTTTGTGACGTCTGAAGCTACGCTTTGTTGCGTGCTTCCGCTGTGCGGCAGGTAGGGTTTTGCACTTCAAATATGCGCATTGGCTAAATACATTTACATCTGCCAAGCAATTTGCAATCATAGAACTGTGAATGTATGTTACAATATAATTATAGTGCTGTGTGGGTGGGGATTGAGGGGTGGAGTAATGGTTACTGTTAAAGTATCTCATATAACAACATGATTACTGAAGCATTGTTAACTTGATCATACTAACCATCCGTATCCGTATATATTTAACTCGGAATTTCCTTAAAGGAGAACTAACATAGGCAGCAACAACTTCCAGTCAAATTAGTTTCAAAATATTCAACAAGATGATTATTATAATAAAGTATACAATGCATTGGCGCTTACATGACATCACACACTCTCCCTTGACGAGACAAAATGGCTGCGCTCGCTGTTAAACAACTCACGCGATATTACAAAGCAGACAAATTGTCAAACGAATAAGAGAATGTGACCGGATATGAATGATACAGAATCTATAAACCATAATATATCCATGCAAAACACATTTAAGACGTGATTAGCATCTCTTTAAAGCTATCTCATGCTAGATATAACATTCTCACGGAAAAAATAAGATCGTCTCTGGTGACTTGGATATACTAGGTGACTGCTCAGACTAACCTTGTCATGCTATTAGGTCAGATACGAAATATTCTTTACCAATTATTGACTGATACTGATACGGACAAATTTATTACATCCAGCCGTTGTACAACGTATATGGGGGTTGTATAAAATGTTTCCCCATTAAGCTTTTTATAATAATTATTATTAACATAGATAATTATTAATAGTATTATTATCATTAACGTCATCAGGGCCCAATCTTGTGCCAACAGCGCCTCGGAGCATTAAATGTTGCATTCCTGCAAACCGTCTCCATTAATTCATTAAAGTGATGCTTATCTCATCTCAGATGTTGTATTTCACCGATAGATTATGGTTTATAGATTCCATATCATTCATATCCTGTTACATTTCCTTATCTGTATCACAATAATCTGCTTTGTAATATCGCGTAAATTTTGAACATTGATCGACACCATTTTGTCTCCTCAGGCGATAGTGTGTGATGTCATGCAAGTGCCAATGCGTTACATTCTTGATTATGTATTACTTATCTCGTTAAAGATTTTGAAACTAATTTGACTGGAAGTTGCTGCCACAACAACTTTCAGTCAAATTAGTTTCAAAATCTTCAACTGCTTACCTGTATGATTGTCGTTATAGGAAATTGTCGAACTATAGCTGGCACCTCTATGACCGAGCGTATATACAGAGGTGGGCACGCTAGGTTCTTTCTAATTGGTTGAAAAGTAAATCATGGCAGCCATCATATGGTGTAGAAATTCACCAACACTTAGCTACTAAAGCCTGAATATCTTTCTTTGGTGGCATGAAAAAAAGCTTTAAAGTATCTGCATAGCTTATGAGTGGTAATTTAAATCACCTGAATAGCAATCGAGAGTTGAGATTAGTTATCCTTTAAATGGTCAAATTTCTTCCCAGACAACTCCCGAAAGTTCACCACCAAATCATTGCCTAACGAGCCAGCCATTCAACCGCTCAATCTTCAGGAACCATGTCTCACAACTGGACACCGCTCAAGACCACTGCAGAGGCCGTTGTGCCTGGCTTGACCGTTCAATGGTTATGTTGATGCACGAGTGATTATAATTAACATAATTATTAGTAACATTACTATTATTATTGTTATTAGCTTCAGTAATATCATCGTTATTATTATTGTTATTTATTTGATTGTAGCAAAGGCGGTGAACGCTGCGTTGAATATCTTGAAACTCATTTAAACTTGACTACATTTCTGCCAAAGGCAAATTAGTTCCAAATAGTTCAGCAGCTAACATGTATGAGTGAATTGAGATCGAGAACCTGAAATTTGAGTGTGAAAGAGCTAAAAGCGTTAACTATTTAGAATTTGCCGCGACTTTTCCTCAGGTTACTTGCACAAACTGAAACATTAAACAGTACATTCAACTCTTTCAATTATTCCATTCGCGAAAGGCTTAATTCACATCCCCGTGTAAAACAGCAATGAAAATGAACTCATCATTCTAATCGGATATATCACAAAAGGTAGTCATTATGTTTGCGCAGTTACGTTCCCTAGATGACAAGCTCCAGTTATAAACGCCTATACACAATCTATCTAGCAATGCCGCACTTTCTACATAAAATGATGACTAGCGAGACACATTCACGTTCCCATACTATATGCACATACACACGTCTGAGTCAACAACAAGAGGGTTTATTATCACAATGGATTCTGTAACCTACAATGAAACCTCCAGTTTATCCATCCATCATACGACGTCATGATCAATTAAGTGACCTGAAGGGTGACGTCATAATCAATTGCAGAATGAATGACTCGATTTGGCCCGTCTTAAACGCTTAATAGACAGACACATTGTACGAATTGTATGTCTTTAGTATTTAATAAACATTCTGTCGAATATTTTGAAACTAATTTGACTGGGCGCGGTTGCTGCCATAGGCAACCATTCAAATTAGTTACACAATATTCAACAGTTTACCTGTGTAGTTTTCGGGAAATTGATAGTCAGGGACTTAGGGGATCTATCGATCACAACACTAGCGAGGTGTGGGTGGAGCTTGCCTAGAGATGGGCGGGGCATAGCTAAGACTGGAAAAGTTTATTCCATTCACTTACTACACGTAATAAAGCGAGGAATTCCGCGATTGTGTTACAAGAACCGTCAGTTATGGCACAATTACAAACCAATATGTAAGCTATTCGATACGCATACCCACAGGCATGTGGAAAATCTGGAACATGTGAATGGAGCATAAGAAGAAAATTTTATGTAAAACACAACTTTACGATTCAATACAAACTGAATTAAGCGATCACTTTATAGCGCATCGGTTTGGGGTTGGGTGGGTGGGTTGAGGGATGGTGGTGGGGGGGGGGGGTTCTCATATTGTATTTGGTAACCGGCCACATAGTGTTTGCCATTTCATTTCACTACACATCCACGCGTTGGTATTAACATCAATAAAAACCAGAGTCAAATTGTTCACAAATTATCATTGACCGTCTGACGGTGGTAACAGCATCCAATCAAGGAATTTCTAAAATATTACGCATGTCGGCATAAATAGCTCACGATTTTCTTATTGTCTTCCCATTTAGCATAGTAAAATAATTTAAATCAGATCGAGAGATATTGAATATCGAAAGCCCATGCTCCGCTACCCTATTATTAAGATGTGTGATTTGATATAAGATATACGTTTACAATATAGCTCAGAAATATCTTAACATGTTTCCAAAACAAAGTAAAGCGTACTGTTGAGTATCTTGACCCTAATTTGATTGGAAGTCATTGCTGCATAAGACAGCAATGGCTTCCAATCAAATTGAGTTCAAAATATTCAACAGAACAACAGAACATTTCTTACATCGAGTACAAAATTGTATTAACTAATATGGTTCTGTTGTGGACATATTTTAACTTATTTGTGAGCTTTACTGTACTTGCCAAAAGATGGCAAACTACCGTCTTCGTTTAGAAGCGTGGTTATCGTGTATCTCCAACATACAAGAGGTGTGGAAAAAAAAACCCAAAAAAAACTCCCCACGCCACGCCCCACCACACCACACGCCCTCCCCAACCACCGCCCCCCCCCCTACACACCCAACCAACCCAACCACCCACCTCACCCACCCCACACCGCCCCCCTCACCCACCCCAACCACCCCACCCCATCCACACCCCCAATCCATTACACATCCACCACACCCACTCCGCCCACCACCGCACTACTCCCTACCGACCAAACCACAAACCCCAAGTACAACTGCCAGTACAGTACCCACACATGCAACTCATCGATTACTATGACTAAATCATATAACCTATCTGCTATTTATGAGGTAGAATTTAAATCAAATTTCTGTTGTTTTTTTCATTCACAGACCACATCATTTTCCATCTGAAGACGAAGATGAATACACTTTGAAAAGAAACCATGAGCAATTGACACAACGACGCGCTTTAGGCGACCCCGCTGTACCACGCCTAGGCTATTATAGCATCGGAGAAGGTGAGAGTACAGGATAGCTATGCCCCGCCCATTTCCAGCTAAGCCCCGTCAACTTTAAACCCGTATTTAAACTGGATTCATCAATTGCACTTTCGAATCATTTTTATTGTATTTGAAAACGTAATATCCATTGTCGTGCACTTAATGTTTATTTAAATGAACCTTTCCATATTTAGCTAGTCCCCGCCCATCTCTAGACAACCTCCACCTATACATATGCTTATGGCATCAACAGCGACAAATCAAATTATTTGCAAAATATTCAACAGCATGTTTATTAAATAGTAAAGCAATACAATTCGTGCACCGTCTAGGATTAGTAAGAGTTAAAGACGGTCAAATAAAATCATTTATGACGTAATGATTATGACGTCATCCTACATGCCGGTTAGCTGATTATAAACATCATATGACGTCAGGTGATAGATGGGTAATCTGGAAAGGTGAATTAAGTGTTGTTTCTTTAGTCTCAGAAAGCAGCAACTTTAACAACAAATTGTCAAAATTCGATAGGTAGAGAATCTCAAACTCACAAGTAGTATAATCTCAATGCGTGAATCCGGTTTATTGATCAATCATATGGTGTCATAATCAATTACGTGACATGTAGAATGACGTCATAATCAATGACGTCACTATGACGTCATGAATGACGTAGATAAGTTCGTCAAGAATGTATAATTGGTGACGGAGTAAGCGTGGTTGTTGATGTAGATAAGTTCGTCAAGAATGCATAATTGGTGACTGAGTAACCATAATGCAACAACAGCACCCAGTTAAATTAGTTTCAAAATATTCAGACTGGGAGCTGTTATTGCCATAAAGCAGCAACAGCACCCAGTTAAATTGGTTTCAAAAGATTCAACCGCTTACCTGTATAGTTTTCTGGAAATTGATTGTCAGGGAGTTCAGTGGTCGATCGATCGATCCCAACACGCGAGAGGTGTGGGTGGAGGTTGGCTAGAGATTGGCGGGGCATAGATAACACTGAAAAGGTCCACTATGGAGAGCTTTGCCCAATGGACAGCTCAATATATTGACAAACGCAGCATTTTATTATTTCAGATTTGAAATTGTTTATATCAGATGCTTTAAACATTCCAGACTTATTCATTAAAATATTACAATTTCCGAGCTTTTAATTCATATATTAAAAATTTAAAAAAAGATATGCCGACGATGTGGACTTCATAGACGAGGAAAAGAACCCTATTGACGAACTTCTCATAATAGCTGCAAGCAAACTAAAAATTGAGAACCTCTTTATGAATGAATACAAAAACAGAGTTCACCCACATATACCTATCGACAAAGCATGAAACTAAAGAAAATGACGATCCACTTCGTGGCGGCGAACCATGGAGGAAAAGTAAAATCATTGGCTCACTGCTTTGCAGTACTGCTGACATTGCTGCACGCTGCGTCATGGGGAACATAATTTCCAACGATGCACTATACAAGATGTGTAATACGTCGCCGCTGTCTGTAGAAGTCTCCCAGCAAAGATCGTCCATGTTTGGCCATATGCGAAGGATGCCAGTAGAGACACCAGCGCAGAGATCATTGGAATTCGCCCTCCTCTTAGCGAGCAAATACAAAGCCAGGAGAGGACGTCATTGCATAAATCTTCTAAGCATGCTACGAGGTGACCTCAAGAAAGCAGGACTCGGCACACTCAAGTCAAGAATGGCCTTGAGGAAGCTAAGGATTTCGGCTGAGAAAAAGACGCCCTGGGCAAAAGCGAAGAGGGACTGATTACAGCTGTGGGATGTTTCTACTACTACAGCCGTAGAATACAGTACTCATGCATACATACATACAATAACAATTTCTGACCTTTAAATTGAAATATTAAAATTTCCGATGTTTAAATTAAAATACACACATTTTCGAGGTTTTAAAATAAAATATTAAAAATTTCCGAGCTTTTAAATTAAATTATTAAAATATTCGAGTTTTTAATTAAAATTGTCAAATTTCCGAGCGATTCATTCAGATATTAAAATTTAAGAGCCATTCATTAAAATATTAAAATTTCGGCGCTTTTAATTAAAATATTAAAATTTACGAACTTCTAAAATAAGTAATTAACTTTTACTATTTAATACATTTTCTGTTGAATTTTTTGAAACTAATTTGATTGGGCGCTGTTGCTGCCTTAGGCAGCAACAGCACCCAGTCAGATTAGTTACAGAATATTCAACAGCTTCCCTGTATAGTTTTCAGGAAATTGATAGTTAGGGCATTCTGGGATCAATCAATCACATCACGGCGAGGTGTTGGTGGAGCTTAGCTGGTGGTGGGCGGGGCATAGCTAAAAATGGAAAGGTCCATTCCCGTCGTAGCTTCCCAGCTGTTCAGTTGTACAGCATCAGTGATACGCGGGTTGCACCACATACGCATAGTGTTTTAGCCAAGAGGATCTGTGATCCAATGATCCACAGGTTCCAAAAGAACGTGAATGCAATGCTAGTCAGTCAGTCAGGTTGTCGGCCGGTCGGTTGGTCGGTCAGATGTTCTGTTAGTCAATTGGTCATTTGGATGTTAGGATGGTCGGTTAATTGGTCGGTCAGATGACCGGTCAATCAATCAATCAATCAATCAATCAATCAATCAATCAATCAATCAATCAAAATCAATCAATCGATCAATCAATCAATCAAAAGACCAGTGCATGAACGAACGAACGAACGAACGAACGAACGAACGAACGAGTGAACGGACGAACGACCGAACGATCAATCGATCCGTCCATCAATTCGTCCGTCCGTCCGTCTTGCCGGCCATCCGTCTGTCTGTATAAGAAAACTACGGATCTGATTGGGCTCAAAATTTTCATTCAAAGAAGGTACTGATCCACTGATCCACAGGTTCCAAAAGAACTTGAATGCAATGCTCGTCAGTCAGTTAGGTTGTCGGCCGGTCGGTTGGTCGGTCAGATGTTCTATCAGTCAATTAGTCATTTGGATGTTTGGATGGTCGGTTAATTGGTCGGTCAGATGACAGGTCAATCGATCGATCGATCGATCGATCGATCGATCGATCGATCCATCCATCCATCCATCCATCCATCCATCCATCCATCCATCCATCCATCCATCAATCAATCAATCAATCAATCAATCACAATCAATCAATCAATCTATCAATCAACCAATCAAAATCAATCAATCAATCAATCAATCAATCAATCAATCAAAATCAATCAATCAATCAATCAAAAGACCAGTGAATGAACGAACAAACGAGCGAACGGACGAACGAACGAGCGAACGATCAATCGATCCGTCCATCCATCCATCCGTCCGTCAGTCCGTCCGTCTTGCCGTCCATCCATCTGTCTGTATAAGAAAACTACGGATCTGATTGGGCTCAAAATTTTAATTCAAAGAAGGTACTTGCGGTGCAAAACAGATTTTCAGACTTTGGTCGTGATCCGAATAAAAATACCTGGATGAGATCAAATTCTGGATCTATAAATATCCCGGAATATACATGTCCGGTTGGGGTGGGGGTGGGGATGGGTGTGGGTGTGTGGGAGTGTGTGGGGTGGGGCAAGGTTTGTACTCTCTGATTGCTCTTGTTAAGATAGGCGAGTGTTTCATATAACCCATTTGATATGATACTTTGGGACAAGATGATGACAGTTCCTTAATAAAGAACCACAATCGGTGTTTTACCAGGTCTCTCCAGTATCGAAGACATAAGCGAGTAATGGAATCGTGCCAAGGTTATTCGTAAAGTGATAAAAAAAACTCGTGGCAGTTTGATACTAGTAATAAGCCAGGACATTAAGACAAAGTAGCGTGAGGTTTAGCCAAAAAATCTATCAACGAATCAACGAATATTTTTGTTAGAAAATTTATGATTTTGCGTGTATTTGCGCTTTCACCAGCACAATTGCCACATCTATATAATAAGATTTTGCATTAAATATTAATTATTCAGTGTCTGGCGAAGCGCAAGAGCACATAACTCCGTCACAATAACGGCCCCATTGTGAGAGGTAATTGCGTTTTGATCAGGAATCGAGCATTTTAGTGGTAGACTATAACCGTTTTTGTGTCAGCATTATACATAGTTTATCGATATTAACGCCATCGGACACCCACGGAAACAATGGAATGATACAGTAGCCTCATAAATATGTTAAAACGTTCCCAAAACAAAAACAGAAACACGTTAGTTAGTGCAATTTTGAATATGATGTAAGACATAGTCTGTTCGATATTTTGGACTTAATTTGATTGGAAGCCATTGCTGCCTTAGGCAGCAATGGCTTCCAATCAAATTAAGTCCGAAATAGCCAACAGAGCCTTTTATTTTTTTTGGGAAATATATTAAGTTATTTTTAGCCGTACTCTGTACTATGATGAACTCAGGGGATTACGAGAAAGAATAATGAAGTAGTTATGCGTCAAGGTTTTTTTATACCAATGATATCGTATATATTGGCCAGATCACGCATGGCCTTCTCAAAAGCGGCCTTTCAGAGTTCAGTATTATCTCGCTGATCTCGTTTATACGAACATATCATATTACTAACAGAATCGTATCTTTTGTTACACATTTCATTTCCTAGTCGAATACATTGTCTGATTAATATCTCCAACCAAATTGTATTCACGATGAAATTATATAAATTAAGGGTATGCGTCTCTGCTTATGACCTCGAGGATAGCTATAGACTATATGATATTTATCCTCCATGAACGTTAGAAAAACTTTTGTCCGATCTCTCTTCTGGGTACTGAAGAAATTAGAGACACGGCATTATTACGGCGTATTTATAAAGCGTGGTGGTTGGACCGTGCAAGTAGCCAGAAGAATGAGAAGAGTCCTGAGAAGTCACAATTGACTGATAGTTGTTAACATGTTGCCAAAATGAAATGAAACATGAAATAAAATATCAGCTGAACAGCTGTTACTGACAGCATGTATCGAGGTGTCAAAATCTGAAAATACCCGGTCGGTCGCACTGGCGATTTACGGAACTCAAGTCATCCGCGGTCGCGACAACCTACCCCAAAAGAGGGTATGCCCATGCGTGATCTAGCCAATATATATATATATATATATATATATATGTACGATATCTATGTTTTAGAGGGTAACACGTTCTCGATAGCACGCGTTATGTTGAGTGACACTAGGCTACATACACCAGTATTGGTATTTCCGTGGTTTCGTATCAATTTAAAAATAGAAACGTTGCTTCGTGCCGAAAATACGTCTCTAACGTAATAACCAGCCATTTTGCTACGTAATCACAACGACTAGACTGTTGTAACACAGACATCACTTCGGAGAGCAGACAGGTCGGGATCCACTCTCCGTAGTGGACTGTAATCACACCGCTGTGGATCATATTGATTTGTGTATTTGCTACCATCTTAACCACTGCATCATTAGCTCGATACAGACGATATAATCATCTCGATTCAAGCAGTGGTTTCATGTGATATCAGCATCAAATTCATGACGCCATTTCGTATGTGTTAGATTTGAATTTCAAGGCGAATTAAGAGGGACAATTTTTTTTGTTAGCTAATCTTCAAACAGAAGACTGATCTTTATATCATTCTCCTGTAGGTGACATTATATTGTCTGCTATGCAATAGAGTAATTCTCTTGTCTTTTCCCGATTTAATTCTCTTAATCAATATATTCTAGTGAAAATTACTTCGGCAATGGTCATTCATTACACACTGGACTCTTTTCTTGATCTCGCGAGAACACTAATGGGTCTCGTAGTAGTGTATCTGATACTTGCAACACTCTGGTTATCCCATGCATACACTTCTAGAACCTCTAGAAGATCCCGTGACGTGGCATTTCGTTCATGTACATTCTCACGCTTATGCCATTTGCGTTACAAATTTAATATATAGTTGAAGGCCATATGATGAAAGGCATCAATCTTACGTGACCGTAAATTAATTTAAAATTAAAGCCCCGACATTCACAACTGAATGATTAAAAATAGAATTGTTAAAATGACCTACTTTTAGAGGCTTAATTTATGTCCCTCAATGTAATGCAACGAAATAAATCTAAACATATCATGATTTGATTCTCTCTCTATATATATATATATACACACGTTCAATTGTCAGTTTGAATTAGGGATACGCGCTTACGTGTCTATAATCATCATATGACGAGATTTATTTCCTTTTGATGCAATGAGGTACTCAAGCTAAGCATTTAGGAGTATTCAATTTTAACAATTTTATTAGAAAAGAATATAGGGGCCTGCAAGTGATTGCTCAAAGATTCTAGATCACAGAATAAGATAGACTATACACACTGGAATCGTCAGAATTCAACACCAAGACTTTGCCCTTCGGTCAAATGCCAATGATTACCATAAGTACTAAATATCTAATGTGGCCGTAGTGATGTTGACAATGCGACCTAATGCAGGGTTGAACTTTACCCGTTTTCTTGGGAGGAGCTGCTCACAAGAAAACGTGTAAATTTCAAATTTGTGCTAAACCGCATTTTCAATACCTCATATGTACTATATGTATATGTTGTCTCATATATCCAGTATATATACACAGCTGATCTCTTCCCAATTACACTACATTGTCCCGATGACGCAAGTATGTCCGTGAACAGATGTGTTGACAATAGGGCTCATGTCGCTGAGAATTACCCGCCTTCCTTCGGGAGCAAATGTTCACAGTTCAGCTATGGTCGTCAATGAATAAATATCCTTGGATCTCTGTGTATATATGTAATTCCTCCGTGTTAATCTGGTATCGATAAAGTCAATATTACACTGCTGTTAATATCCGTACAAATATATCATTTCAAATCCAACAACGACAAGAACAGGAATAATCGTTTATGTGAAAGCAGGTGACAACTCATGAGTCGCAACTGTTGGCGAATTTCGGTTTGTCTTTTGGGAAAGCGGTTTCAAGAGGCCGAAATTGCAGCTTAGCATTGCGGATTTACCTGTTAATTCATATATCCCCTCAAAATAATCACCATTTAGTTAGCTATAGCTAACTTCCCCCACTATGTTTGCACCTGTGCAACGCTGTAGGAAAACGGCATAGGCAGTGCTCGGTGACAATTGCAGAATTACCGGCATACACGCAATCTTGGTAAAACTGGAACTGCAGATTTCAATTGTCTACTGAAATTCAATTTTTATGCAGACGTTCCAAGAATACATTGCTTGTCAATGCCAAATCGTGTGCAAAAACACATTTCAAACTACTTCTTCTTCTTCGCCTGTTACATACACGTTTCCCCACTTCACAAGGCACTCCCTTATCGAGTAATTGTTAGTTGATACAACCCACGCGAAATTGACGAATATATTGTCAAAACACGCAATATGTTACAGTTAACACCTCTTGTTGCAGCTTAATCTTATAATGGTTCAACCTGCAAAATGGCTCTTGAGTGATGCACATTTGCAGTGTAGGCCAAGAGAAAACAATTTTTGGAAATTTATCACTGGAATGACTGGCTCGATAACCGAGCCTGTCATTCCAGGGTAAAATCTCAAAAGTTAGTCTTCTCTTGGTCTGCACGCGTACACTGTCCAAGCAAGAAGTTGGATTTTTAAAAATATTAACCATTTAATGATCAAGCTGAACAAGACGTGTGGCAACAAAAAGTTATTTTTGTAAATTTCTGTGACAAACCTACGTATATTGGCTTCTCTAAATGGACATTTACTGATTGAGAATTGCAATTCTCTTTGATATATCAAGAGCTTTAAAGGATTACTTAATAAAGGTAGCATTTTGAGCGCTTTGAGGCGATGTTGACAGGAGAGGGGTTAATGAAGGTTCATGCATATGTAAAACATCGAAAGCGAATAGTGAGTATGGACACGAAGTAACGTAGCATCATGACAATGTAAGCAATATATGCGTCCTCTCTTTGTGGCAGGCAGATATCCAATCTCTGCTAATCTGTTCTCTGCATGCTATAGTACAGTGTTGATATCTAGTGCAGAGGGCAGATCTGCATGGAGTGGATTCAGGCGAAGAAGATATGTAGTCGAGTTATCTGAATTGATGCTGGTTATGTCATACATCGCGAGCATGTGGGGCCGACGAGTTGCAGATAGAGCTGTTCATGTTGTAAGGAACTGAGCCATATCTTTTTGAATTGAGTAGCAAAGCTGACACGTGTCTGTGGCGTAGCATTGTCTATCATGGCTTGCGGGTACAGTCTGGAGTTGAGTCAGATTCAGACAATAAGCGAGCAGAATGCCTTGCAGTTCAAATATCTCAGCTGAAATTAATCACAGTGAATACATGGATGGTGCAGCCTGCCACATCTTGCTCTTCCAGAGCATGTATAGACTGCCTTATGGACTCCACGCTTCCGTGCTGTTTCATAGGTACTTGCACATGGGTGAAGGCAGCTGATATTACAGGAGTAGCATCTGTATATTTCCGGACATAGATTTCTTGACAATTTCTCTTAACACGATGGTATATTGGCGAGGTGATGAGTCAGTGACAAGGTTTCTTAGTAGGATAAAAGGTGTGAATGTCGGACATACACTGCTGCATTAGCTTTACTCGGAGCACGCTCTGTAGTTGGCGCAAATGGGATTTTGCATAGATTTCCATAGGTTCTGTTTCTTTATCGGTTAGCTTCCATAGTTCGACTCCATGAGTGTAAGGACGAATATAGAATATATCTTTCAATTCACAACCTGGTTAAGTCCATTTTCCATGGAAGCCATCTCCAAACAGACTACAGGCAGCTATGCGGGCCGAGGCAATGTTGTTTCCAAGTCTATGTTGATTATGTTTACCAGAAGCGCTCATCAGGAAGCAAAGTTCGGTGGCCTCATCTGATAGAGTCTTATGGCAGTCTTATAGCACACGCCAAGTGTTTTTGTGAAGGTGCTATTAGCCGGATATATAATGGCATTAGTATTTTTCTTTCCTATTGTATACCGTCTTAAGTCAACAATGTTCTGTGTAGCTGTTAGAGCAACCTGGGAGTATGGATGATGCTGTTTTGCCATAACTGTCACATCGTCTACACATGTTGGGATTGATATACATATGTCGCCTGAATGATCCCCGTCTCCGGCATTCTAAATTGCAAGGAGAAGATTGTTATTGGATGTCTTGTAGTTTCTTGGAGAGAATGATCTACCATGGCCTGGGCGTGAAGAATATTAAAGGGTCTGAATAGTTCACCTTCCCACTTTACTCGACCGCTCAAACAGCTGTACCAGTCATCGAAATTGTGCGCAGTGGGATCTCTAGCCTATATAACGCCATGAGGAGACTGTCATGCCAGACTTCATAATAGTCCTTCTGGGCATCCAGGGATATGACGAGGAGATCATCGCTAACATTTTGAAATTCTGCAATCGTCTCAGAGACAGCAACTGCAGCGTGGAGATAACTAGCATGTTCTGTAAATCCCCGCTGTAGTTGACTTTGAGCACAATCTAGAAAGCGTGCCATTCTGTCGACAAGGATGATCTCAAGTAGTTTACCAATAGTTGAGCAACTCATTATGCTTCTATAGTTATCGGGTAGCTTCTTACATTTGCTAGCTTTCTTCAAAACTGGAATACACATTCTATCCTTAAAGGCTTGAGGGATTCTCTGAAGATCGAGTATGGTGTTGAATGTGTTGCTTAGTATTCCAATTCCATATTTGTCCGCTGCTTTTCACGTATGTTGTTTCTCGAAAGCACCTTATATCTTCCATTAGGGTATATGGCTCATGGTGACCTGATTGGTTTGAGCTATGCTTCTTATGCTGACAGCGTCTTTCTGGACCAGGGCTTTATATGAATCACTCAAGTCTTGATTGTCATTTGGCGTAGCCAGTTTCTCAAAATAGCCTGCCCGCGCTTCCCTAATATGCTCAGTAGTAGATATAATCTCTGTCCATCGATGATCAGCTCCCAGGTGACTCCTGCTTCTCGAACTTTTCTTGTCTATTTTATTTGTGACGTCAGTTAATACGTGATGTCTATTGTATGTAACGTCAGCTAAACATATGTTAGAAAGCCATGCCAGGCCATGGTCCTATTTGGCAATGTCGGTGCTATATGCTATGAATCAGCTAACTGATGCCATTTAAAGACGAGAGTTCAGATGTACATTACATATCATTTAGCTACCATATATAGCGTTGACGTCTTGACTCCTGTGAAGGAACAAAACGTAAATGATCTCTTCCACATCACAATTATATTCTAACTCACATACCGAATTCGGTTGAATCCCATCCTAAAGTCTCGGAGGAGTGGTGCTGCAAACAATTTCTTGAGATCCACCCACCCCACCCACCCACCCTCTGAGACTGGGGCGAAATTGCACGCCGTAATCATATGGGTAACCCACATACCAGATCTGGTTGAATTCCGTTAAACGGTTTCGGAGGATTTGAAATACAATCAACTCCGCACAGACACACAGGATAGACGGAACAATCCCTAATTTGCGGAGGACTTGTATTACAATAACGTTAAGATCGACCTCTTGCTCCCTTCCCCACATTCTTGGGCTGACCTAAGTGCAAATGTTCCTTTGCACACCGCAATTTGTATATGAAACGCACCAAACCAAACAAATACATTATCATACATGGGTGATTCTTCAGTCTGAATTTGTAATGCTGGTTTTGGCAATTTTAAGGTCATGATGTACTACCATAAATTGTTGTCCGCATTCAAAAGCAACTTTCTGTCAAATTTTCATTGTCTCTGCCACAACATCTAATCTTGTTGGAGGGTTAAGGTTAGGGTCAGCTTGTTCATATAGCCAATCGTCTGCTGTGGCAAGTCGTCAGATTTTAACCGAGAACTCCAGCCAACCCACATGGGGTGTGTTGTTATAAAATACAGTTGACATCATCCACAATTTGTCACATGTTTTCATGGTCATAAGTTTATGCGGTATATCACAGTAAAGAAACTGCATTAGTTGTACCTGAATCAATTTGATGCACGCTAGATTTAGAATCATGCACGACAATATTCTGGTAATAAATACTAACCGTATCATATAAACAAACTTTGGAGTGTGCCTGATCCGGACAATGTCTCACAATTTTCACCATAATTGTTCCATGCGAGTCCAGTGGCAAGCCCAGGGCATTATAGTAGTCCATCGGGTGTGATCCGTTCCTTGATAAACAAAGTTATGTCCAAATCCGTTTCCAGAGCTTCTGCAATGTGGTAGCTTATGGAATGTTCAAAGTGATTAAGCATTTCAAGGATCTTACGGCTGCCCGTCAGGCTTTTCAACCCTAGTCCTAAGGACAAATGTTTGGCGGAATTCACATTGCGCCTAGTTGTTGCAAATATCGCATCTGCAGCTGCAGACTCTACGTAGCGCTCTACACGTTCAGTCTTACACTCGAAAAACTGTAGCAATACATTGGGTTGATCAACCTGATCTGTAGCCACAACTCCTGCTGTCAATGTACTGGTTAGCTCTTTGCAGTGTTTGTTCACCTCCTGAATAGACACCCTACTGTGGAGTGCAGCCTCAGTAACCTTATACTCGAAGGAAGAGGTATACTTGTTCAGTAGATTTAATTGCTGGATCCTTGTCTGTATTGCTATTATACAAAACATTCCCTTCTTTTTTGCTTGACTTTGTCAAGGAAACCTGTGATTCAAGATGCTTTAGTAGTCTATCAGTTAATGGTTGGGCAAGATATTCTGAGCTCTCTACTCCTAGCTCACCAAGAATTCTATTGAAACGGGCAAGGATTGAAGTCATGTGTTCAGCATGATTGTTTATTATGATATTTTCTTTGACATAGTCACATACAATAACAAATGCGCTAGCATGAATGTCCCGTGATTTTCCATATTCTGCTCTCGCTCTGCTCCGATGTGTCCAAAATTGATTCCAGTAGGTAGAAATAAGGACTCCTAATATATAGGTAAAGATGATTTTATAAACACAGACACTTAACGTTCATGCTGTCGTTGGAAAAGTGAGCCATATGTTTCGATTTCTGCTTCACATGTGAGACAAAAGTATGGTATAAAGTAGTAACTCGCTTGGCTCACATTTGTGAACTGGTAAGGCTTACATCCACTGAGGATAATAACGACGTGCATGTGTACAATAACCCGTGTATATAATACTAATCATTACCACTGTAGTAGTAGATAATGTGATTTTACGTATTTATGCCATATTTATACCTATAACTTTACCTAGTGCAGTCCCCTTAGTGTACAGGTTCATGGGATGTGGAAAGAGGAAATGGGTGGGGCACTCAATCATACAGCCAATTGATTTTTAAATATTTGTCACAACTGAATGTGTGCATGACATGGCGATTGAAAGTTTCAAAACTGAGTAACTGTAACTTTCCATGTGAATATAGTGTAGATAAATAATTCTTCATATTTTTCTGATATTACGGGGTAAGGATAGAATAATTGCGATATAACACATAAAATACAAAATAAATATGTTAACTTTCAGAATAGAGCACTTGAAAACAGTTATTTTAAATTGCTGGCATGGGAAATATGTTATTTGTATATGAATCTGAACAAAAATTTAATTTTTCTAGGAAATTCTGTTTGAAACTAAAGGATTTAGTTACAGGTTTTTATGGAAAATGTTTCTTTTACCGAATACATCCGAGTCTATATATGATAACTATATAAGTATGTATTTATCTCGTCATAACCTTTAATTTGATACCCTACTTATTTGGCTACAAACTTGTTCAATGAATATGTGAGATGAAAACCTTATTCTCAAAATTTTATTAAAAACAAGCAAAAAACTACATTTTCACCAAAAATGCAGTGGCTGCGGCAATTAAGAAATGGGTTTTTAGAATCACCATAAAATTCTGATTTATAAAAGACCTTTAAACCTTTTGGCCTCAGACATGTCATTAAAAGTCCCGTAGCTCTTGGACTATTTCCAGCAACATGCCATTTTAGGAAGAAATATTCTGTTGAATATTTTGAACATAATTGGCTTGGAAGACAGCAATGGTTGGACGACAACAATGTCTTCCAATCCTATTATGCTAAAAATATTCACCAGTACCATTTACTGCTGTACTGCAATAGCATTACTTAATTTGTTGCTCATAATATTTATTTGGCTGTAGCCATAATTATTTATTTACTACACAGGGCATTCGTATAATTAACTGTAACTTTCCATGTGAATATAGTGTAGATAAATAATTCTTCATATTTTTCTGATATTACGGGGTAAGGATAGAATAATTGCGATATAACACATAAAATACAAAATAAATATGTTAACTTTCAGAATAGAGCACTTGAAAACAGTTATTTTAAATTGCTGGCATGGGAAATATGTTATTTGTATATGAATCTGAACAAAAATTTAATTTTTCTAGGAAATTCTGTTTGAAACTAAAGGATTTAGTTACAGGTTTTTATGGAAAATGTTTCTTTTACCGAATACATCCGAGTCTATATATGATAACTATATAAGTATGTATTTATCTCGTCATAACCTTTAATTTGATACCCTACTTATTTGGCTACAAACTTGTTCAATGAATATGTGAGATGAAAACCTTATTCTCAAAATTTTATTAAAAACAAGCAAAAAACTACATTTTCACCAAAAATGCAGTGGCTGCGGCAATTAAGAAATGGGTTTTTAGAATCACCATAAAATTCTGATTTATAAAAGACCTTTAAACCTTTTGGCCTCAGACATGTCATTAAAAGTCCCGTAGCTCTTGGACTATTTCCAGCAACATGCCATTTTAGGAAGAAATATTCTGTTGAATATTTTGAACATAATTGGCTTGGAAGACAGCAATGGTTGGACGACAACAATGTCTTCCAATCCTATTATGCTAAAAATATTCACCAGTACCATTTACTGCTGTACTGCAATAGCATTACTTAATTTGTTGCTCATAATATTTATTTGGCTGTAGCCATAATTATTTATTTACTACACAGGGCATTCGTATAATTAACCACTATTGTGTCAACTTAACACTTTAATGCACAAACTGACGAAAAACAAATTTTCAGTGGTCTTTAGACATGGCTATTTGAAAGGCCTAGAGATGAGTAATTTTGAATATTTACCACTAGAATAACTGGCTCGGTAACCGAGCCAGTCATTCTAGTGGTAAATTAAAACAAATAACCTCTTCTCTCCACCTGCAGATAGACACTGGCTAAGTTAAAGTTTCTTTAATTTTCTTTACAATTACCCCTTTAATGGTCAAGCCGGCGAAATAAATTCAGTAGTAAATTTACAAAAATACTCTTCTAAAATTAAAATATCTTGAAAAATATTGACCATCAAAATGTATAATTGATATATCAAGTAGTACTTTGATCGCTTTGAGGCGCTGTTGTCACACGAGTGGTTAACTGTAGCATTTTATTAGCTACTTTAGATAGGCTTTGCGATCGACATTGTTACATTATTACTACATGTCATGGACACAATGATGCACGGCATTGAGAACTTGGCTACGTTCATTCCTCCCGGGAATACTTGATATTGTTTTAATCATCCGCGTTATCATTCCCTTAAATAAATGTCACTTTGTAGGTCCTTGGAGGGTGATTTGGAGGGAATATCAGACCTCAGATACTTCAGCAATGCATGTTAGAGATGTCACGGAATAATCACATCAATTCAACATGTCAAACGTTTTTGGTTTCATTTGCATGAATAAAGGTTCCGGGTTCATGTCTCGGTGCGATTTTGACAACCAAACATCGTTTCATATTTTTTCTTTCTCAGCGAGGAGGACATAGCTTGTACATGGATAGGTAGGTGGGTTGATGGAGATCTGTATAGGTGCATTGTCGTGCTGTGAATGATAAAAAGAGAAAGTTAAAATTTGGTTATCAAAAAACATTGCTGCGTGTAATGTTCGATAAGCGACTTTTAACCCCTCTTGTGTCAACAGCGCAATAAAGCGCTCAAAATACTATTTATTTCAATTAACCATTTAATTACCAAAACATTTCAAGGAAATTTAGATTTTTGCGGCCAAAAATAGTATTTTTGTAAATTTATAACGAGAATTTACAAAAAATAGATTTCAGTTATCCTTCAAATGGACATTCATAAATTTATTGTCAAGAAAATTCAAATTTCTCCTTATCCAGTGTCCAATTGCAGACCAAGAAGAGGACTATTGAAAATGTACAACTGGAATGACTGGCTCGGTTACCGAGTCAATCGTTCCATTGATAAATTTGCAAACATATTCTTCTCTTAGCCTGCAAATGGACATTTGTTACGATCACATCAGAGGTCGTTTTTTACCAACATGCCCATTAAAGGGTTAAGTTGACACGAGATGGCTTAACTGCTCAGTGAATTGCTGTGGAGCCACTCTCCAGGCCAGCTCACCCTTTGAGCCCTGTATGTGAACAAACCATCAAGTTAATCAAAAATCTAAACTAATGTGTATATATAGCTTGTTTTAAAAGTAGCAACAACTCTTTCAAATGAGCAAGCACAATCTTTTCGTATATTACGCACGAATCTCGCGCTTGACCTATCACGCTCAAATATATCATATATTACATAGACATGCACATCAGTCAAATTGCAATTGTATTTTCTAACATAGCCATGTTGACCTCATTTACTTTTATTCTAGCTGTCAAACGCATAATGGGGTGTAACCTTCAGCAATACAGGGCCGGCATAGGTTCATTTCATTGACTGTCTTTGTCCATGTCGTGTATACACGAGTCAAAGGCATACTCGCTTTAAAACGCTTTGTTCTTTGATTGAACTTATCTATCTACTTCAGATATTTATTCAATATATAATCCTAGAAACATATAAAAATCAAAGCATTTCCCGGAAGATTAATGTCAATTATCGTCTGTTTGAAATTCTGGTCTTATTCAATTTAGAAGTTTACATACTGCCCCTCTTCATGACCCATAAGAATCCTTATCAAATTAATTTGTTATTATATGGAGATGTTGAACCTAATCCCGGTCCGCAAAGTGTGTCTGCTATAAGTGTATTTCACATGAACATAGATGGCATGAGACATAAATTACGTGAAATTGATTACTAGATGAACTATCAAATCAAAACCCACGTCCCTACTGGAAACTGGTAAAAAAGACTCCGTAACAACTATTCCACCTTTGATATACAATGAAAACGAAACTCCAAATTTCGCCACCACAGATCTCGAAAAAAGAAACATGCTTAAATAACTACATTTCGTCAGTTTCGAATGTAGATGACCAAGGGGCGCAAATACCAATTCTTGAAATGAAAAAAATTATACATTATCCGATATTTGAATTCAGGAATCGGAAATAGTAGACGTCACAAAATGTTAAAAGGAACTATGGATTCAATTGCTTTTCCGTTATATCTACCTCTTAATAAATCTGCTATATTTCCCAATGCATGGAAAACTGCTACTATCTTTGCCTTGTTCAGAAAAGGAGGCCGTGAACGACCTGAAAATTATAGACCAATTTCCCTGTTAAGCACTATTGGTAAAGTCATGGAAAGGATAATATTTAAACATGTCTACAACCATCTTATCGGCCAAAATCATCTATATAAATACCAGTTCGATTTCCGTCCTGGCTACTCAACAGTGTTTCAACTAATTGAGCTGTGTCATATTCTGTCAAATGCACTTGACGAAAGCAAATCATCGTGTATTGTATTTTGTGACATTTGAAAGGCTTTTGACAGGGTATGGCACAATGGATTACTGTTTAAGCTACACGAAAATGGTCTTGTAGAAAATCTCGTCATATGGTTGAGGAGTTATTTATCGTCTAGATAGCAATGCATTACAATTAATCAGGATAAAACGCCTCTGAGACAGACTGCAGCACGGTTCGGTGCTCAGCCCTCTTCTATTCCTAATTTATATAAATGATATTTCAAAACATATTGAAAGCATCCTAAGATCTTATGCTGACGATACTGCCTTATGCTGCGCTGATTCCTCGTCTGAAGAAATAGAGAGACGATTAAATGCAGACCTGGCTGCCATCTCTGCATGGGCAAGGCAATGGCTGGTGCTATTCAATGCTACCAAGACTGTAAATCTTACAGTCTCGAACGTAAATAATTTTCAACACCAAATCTCTTTCGGAATAATACTCCACTACTGGCTGTTCCCAGCAGTAAATACCTTGAAATAACCTTTTCAAAGTATCTAAAATGGTCCTCCCATATAGAAACGATAACCAAAAAGACTGGAAAAATATTAACTATCAACTATGCGCCGATTGAAATACACTTTAAGCAGACGCACTCTATCCAAAGTTTATACGGCATATCTGCGCCCTGCTTTAGAATATGGCAGTGAAGGTTGGGATGGCTGCTAAGCTTGAAATTATCCGAAATGAGGCAATAAGAATAATTACAGGCCTGCCAAAATACACACCATTGATAAAACTTTATGAAGAAACTGGCCAAATTTCACTACGCGAAAGGCGCAAACAAAAAAAACCTTATCACATTTTACAAATTGTTAATGGAAACTCTCCAGATTATTTAATAGATATTATGCCAAAACGATTACGATTTTATCTCAGAAATCTAGAGAATTTCGTCATTCCCCGGCAGAGGCTTGAGATATTAAAAAAATCCTTTA
Source organism: Chaetoderma sp. LZ-2023a (assembly GCA_034401795.1). Classification (NCBI taxonomy): domain Eukaryota; kingdom Metazoa; phylum Mollusca; class Caudofoveata; order Chaetodermatida; family Chaetodermatidae; genus Chaetoderma; species Chaetoderma sp. LZ-2023a. The sequence goes on from CM067359.1 coordinate 68,585,958, forward strand.
TCCCCAGCACTATCCAACTGTGGAATAACTTAGACACCACAAGTAAAACATCTCCAACTCTGGCTATCTTTAAGAAAAAGCATATCAGCTCATATCAGACATCTCCACAGAAAATTCCAGTCTACCTTTCGCTTGGTAACTGAAAAGATACCATTAGCTGTAAGCTTAGAAACAAATGCAGCCAATTAAATGCTGGTTTACACAGATATCACCTCATAGACCAACCCGATTGCATTCATTGCCAAGTACCTGAGACTTCTCATCATTTCTTCCTGATATGGCCAAAATTGGCTGCTGAAAGACAAATTCTGGTGGACTTCCTACTTCAATTTGGCCGATTTGATTTACTGGAAGTGATTTTAAATGGAAGCGACACTCTTTCGTCCGAGGTGAACGAGGATATAGCGACTACGGTACACATCGTTTTATGAGGCAGACCGGCAGATTTTGACATATGTCTGTCTATCTTATGGAGCGAAATACTTTTCGTAAGAATATTTGCAAGACTGCAACCATATCGGAAGAAGTGTTAACTAGTAATTTATTTTCCATTTATTTATTCTTTATTATCATTGTTTGTATCGTGCTCTTGTTATTGTTGAACATATCAACATCATTTAAACGGCTTTACTAAATTTGTGTTATTGAACAATAATGTTATTGTAATTAGTATAACATAAAGATCTCTCCAAATTCCCCCCGTCCCCCCACCCCCTCTACCACTCTAATCTCTCTCTCCACCCCTCTCCCCCTCCCCCCTACCCCTCTCCCTCTCTCCCCTTCCCCGCCCTCTCACCCCTCCTCCCTACTCCCTCCCCCTCTCCCCCCTCTCCCCTCGCCCTTTCTCTATCTCTCTCTCTCCCCCACCCCCTTTCTTTCTCTCCGGCCCATTTCTAGCTACACATGATGGAATCAATTTGAAATTATGGAAAACTGAACGACAGGGATCCAAATTTCAAGGTAAGCTATTGAATATTTTAAAACTAATTTCACTTGGGGCTTTTGATACATATGGTAACAACAGGTCCCTGTAAAATTAGTTTCCAAATTATCAACATACTGCTTATTAAGTTGTAAATTCAGCAAATATCTACAATACATTCATTTTGACAGACCTTTTGATTTTCGTGAGGGAACTATGCGTCATCTCAATTGTGACACGAGTAAAACTAGTGATTTAATTGATCATGATGCCACATGAGTGACAGATATGAGCTCTCGATTGCTACATATTGGCTTCATAGGGCTATCACACATGACTAGATAGTGTAGAGAATTTGATAAATACCAGGAGTTACATGCCAACAGTACGGCCTCCTGCGAACTTCGGTCAGGCTTAGGGAACCCTATAGCCGTGTGCGTGGTTTCGGAATCTGGAATCATAGCATGACATGCCTCAAGTATGGAAGCCATTCCGTAAATTTTTAACCCCTCTTGTGTCAACTTAACCCTTTAATGGTCATGTTGGTAAAACGACATCTGTAATGATCTTGGGAAATGCCAATTTGGAGGCTAAAAGAAGCATATATTTGAAAATTTACCACTGTAATGACTGGCTCGGTTACCGAGCCAGTCATTCTATTGGTAGATTTAAAAAAACACTCTTCTTGGTCTGCTATTGAACACTGGCTAAGCAGAAATTTGAACTTTCTTAGCCGCCACGCTTTTGATGAATTTCCATTTGAAGGACAACAGAAATCCAATTTTTTGTAAATTTTCTCGTTATAAATTTACAAAAATACTCTTTTTGGCTGCAAAAATCGAAATTTCCTTGAAAATCATTGGCACTTAAATGGTTAATTGAAATAAATAGTATTTTGAGCGCTTTAATGCGCTGTTGACTCACGAGAGGTTAAGGCGCACGTCATAGACAACGAAAATAGCGCGTAATTTCTGAGATGAAAGCGATGCTAAAGCATAGTACCTGCTCAATGCACCCGATTGCCTAAAATCTGCAAGAAAAACGATATGACTAATCATTTAAACAGGGATACCGGAACCGCATACATCGTAGTGTGTGTAATTAGTTATATTGTGTATGGTGTTTGTCTAGTGTGATCGGCGGTGACATAACCGAAGTTAGTGTTCGGCGCCCCGATAGACTTTTCTGAAACATAGTACGTATTATTGATTGGTTAAAATTAGCCACCGTAAATTTAATTAGCTAGATGGTCGGCAGCACTTCCATGTGTAATTGTCAATTGTATTCCACAAAGCTATGCAACTGTGACAGCCGGGCAGCCACAACGGCTCTCTTGAAGAGACTTGATGCGTGTGATCGCGAACACATGTGAGCGACCACGGATCACTTCTGACCACACGGCTTAAACCCTCTTGCGTCAACAGCGCTTCAAAAGCGCTCAAAATATTACTTGATATATCTATTAAACATTTTGATGGGTCAATATTTCACAAGATGTTTTAATTTTAGAAGACTACTTTTGCAAATTTACCATTGAATTTTTTCCGCCGGCCAGACCATTAAAGAGGTAATGGTAAAGAAAATTAGAAAAAAAAGATTTTACTTAGCCATTTAACTATCTGCAGGCCGAGAGATGAGTAATTTTCTAAATTTACCACAAGAATGACTGGCTCGGTTACCGAGCCAGTTATTCTAGTAGTAAATATTAAAAAAAATACTCTTCTCCAGGCCTTTCAAATAGCCATGTCTGAAGACCACTGTTGTTTTTGGTCAGTTTGACTATTAAATGGTTATGTTGACACAGCAGTGCGTAATCATAAACACAGCACTGTATACAGTTTGGAACATTGTTACATTGCCCGCGAGGATAGCGCAACAGGGATGATTAATGTGTGAATATGTTCTTTGAATGTCAGAGAATATACCTACTCAGAAAGCGTGGAGCTTTCAATAATGTGTTCCAACAATGAACCTTTCCAGTTTATCCATCCATCATATGACGTCATAATCAACTAGGCGACGTGTAAGGATGCCGTCATAATCAATGACGTCATGAATGACGTAGTTAAGTACGCCAGGAATGCATAGTGGAAGACGGACTAAGCGTTGTTGTACGAATTATATGTTTTTACTATTTAATAAACATATTGTTGAATATTATGAAACTAATTTTATCGTGCGCTGTTGCTGCCATAGGCCGTAACAACACCCAGTCAAATTAGTTTCGAAGTATTTAACAGCATAGCTGTAAACTTTTCTGGAAATTGATAGTCAATTACTTCAGAGATCGATCGATCTCGACAAACGATATATAGGCCCTATACGGTAGAACAGTATCCACAGAAAACCAATTTCGTGGTCATATTCATTGACTCCACTGAAATGACTGAATATATTCGTGGACCAGATTAACTGAAAGTTGTTGGTGATAGATGTGATGGTGTTAATTTACACAGCATATACCCTTCCTTTCGTCAGTGATTAAGGTATCAAAATTAATTGAGTGTCCTACCTAACCGTATCTGGATTTGATTTAATCAAATGTCGTGATGAAACTATACTATCACGTATAGAAGATACATATCAGATCCGCATTTATTGGATTCACGTGATAGAGATCGCAAATCTTCTACCGTTTTATTGCAATAGATGGGTCCATTTCTTAGCTCCGCCCATTTCATGCGCGTGCTGTGATCGACTTATATACTTTAAATCTTAAAATCCCAGAATCCTAATTTTAAGGTTGTTAAAAAGGTAAGCTGTTGACTATTTTGAAAGTAATTCGACTGTAGGATGTGTAATAGTTATTAAATTAGATTCACTTGAAAAAAGACTGTCTTTATAATACCAGCCTATGTGTCGGTGTGTAGTTCATTCAAATGATCATTGACTGCAAACAGATTCAAGACCACAGAATAGTAAATATTGGTCGATACATTGGCATCGTCAGGATTCAATAAGCTTCATCTAACATGTCTCATAATGGCAGTAAATGTCAAGGTATTGTGCAATTGCCTGCACATAGCAATGTAAAGATTCATACTTATACAATTTGAAGTCACTGTTTATACACCCATACACTATACTTAGATAATTAACTGTAGCATATTATTAGTCACTCTAGATAGGCTTCAACATCGATATTCTAACATGATTACATGACTTGTGTGGCATTCAAAACGTGGCAAAGTCCAATGGACCTTTACAGTCTTAGCTGTGCCCCGCTCATCCCTAGTTAAGCTACACCCACGTTTCGCCAGCGTTGTGATCGATCGACCCCCGAACGCCGTGACTATCGATTTCCAGAAAACTATAAGGTAAGCGTTTGAACATTTTGAAACTAATTTGGCTGGCAATGGCAACAACAGCGCCCATTCAAATTAGTTCCAAAATATTGAACAGAATATGTATTAAATGGTAAAGACATACAATTCGTACAATACCGCTTAGTCCGTCTTCAAATAAGCGTCCGTGACGTACTTATCTACATCATTCATGACGTCATTGTTTATGACGCCATCCTACACGTCACGTAGTTGATTATGACGTCATATGATGGGTGGATAAACTGGAAAGGTCAGTTCACCCTGGAATATTTGATATGGTTTTAATCATCCGCTTCATCATTACCTTAAATAAATGTCACTTTGTAGGTCCTTGGAAGGTGATTTGGAGAGAATGTCAAACATAAGATATTTCAGCAATGCATGTTAGAGATGTCACGGAAGAATCACATCAATTCAACATGTCAAACGTTTTTGGTTTCGTTTCCATGATTAAACGTTCCGGGTTCATGTCTCGGTGCGATTTTGACAACCAAATGTCATTTCATACTTTTTCTTTTTCAGCAACGATGATATAGCTTGGGCAATGGTGGGTAGACGTCCTGCGCTGCAGATTATTGCGCTGTTTATGATAATGATAAAAAAAAACCCTCAAGTTTTGGTATCTAGAAACAAAACAACTAGTAATATTTGACAAACAAATTTGATGGATACTGGTTAGGCGCACGCTCGCAGAACAGCGTCTCGCGAACTTCAGTCAGGCCGCGGGAAACCTAGCGATATGCATGGGTACGAAGTCGGGCGAATTATTCTCGATGGGCCGATATCTGTCAAGAAAGGCCATCCTGTAGAAGGACAAGCCTTGCATAAGGAAACCGCTCCGTAAATATATAACTTGTAAATATGAAGAATTGTTTGAATCTAGGTAGGAAATGGTTATCGTGCACGTTATAACTGAATCGAATGTTAACAGCCACTGGATATGGTGGCCGGACCCATAGCTAAGCCACCTCGCTCGTTCTATTTCACCTTTCGTATCGGGGCAAGGAGGCAAGCGTATGGAAAAGATATATTGAAAATTGGGACGGGTGGGGTGGGCATGACTGTCTCCTTGTTCCGATTTCGACCTTTACAGGAACAAGGAGATGAGACAGTGTGATAATAATAATAATAATAATAATAATACAAATAATAAGAATGATGATGAGGATGATATAATACTAATAATAATAATAATAATAAGAAGAAGAAGAAGAAGAAGAAGAATATGGCATCTGTAACTACACTACTGTACCTCCCATGTAGCTCTGTAGAGTTGGAGAATAAAGTCATTCATTCATATAGACAACGAAACTCAGTCTTCTCGGATGGGACTTTAAACTGAGGTCCCGTCACACAGTGCCCATCACTGTGTGAACGTGAGCTAGGGTTAGGTAGGCAAGAAATTTCGGCATAGTCAAAGTAAACCGGATGCTGAATGGATCCCTCCTCGGATGGAACCACGCAACATACGGATTACAAAACCAAAACCAAATTGCTAGAATTAGAATCTTTCGGAATTTTCGAGGGGACTATGGAGGGATGTAACCCGGATGACTGACCGAGTTCGTCCTCGGACGGACACAGTCACCATACGGGCTACCTAACCAATCAAAATCAAACAAGTGCGCGCTGGTGCCTGCTCGGATGATGGCCAGAAGACCAAATGGGTCCCAGGACCCGAAAGACCCCACACCCCAACCTCCCCACTCCCCCCAAAGGGGCCGGGAGGTATCTGACCTAAAGCCCCCCCCCTTGGGTGCATCAGGTCATAAGACCGTACGCACCTCCCCCGACCCAACACCTACCCCATCCTTTACCCACCCCTGTTAGGTCCAGGTTAGGCCATCCCCATTACACACGCCCAAGCATGAGGAGCAACAAAAAAAAGCCATGGAAAAGAACAGCAACATGAGACAAAATCGAGAGACAACGATCAACACACACACACACACACACACAGAGAGAGACACAAGCTAATGCACAAACCGACGTCACAAGAATTCACAAGAATTCAACAGAAACCATAAAGGCCAGGCGTGAGTCTAGACCCTAGCATTGGGAACTAGCATATAAACGCCTCAAATATTACAACACACACACACACACGACAACGAAACTCGCACCTTTTTGAGCTGAAGGTAATGCTGAATCATGGTATGGTATCTGCAGAGAGACTCCCCGCTGTCACCTTAACTAGGCACCTGATTGCCTAAGATGTTAAAAGCTACCGCTCTTTGGTAGAAGATAGGCTTGTGCGATTATTGCTTTGAGTGATCGCTATCGATTATTAAAATATAATCGTGATTACTCGATTAATCAGCTTGGATACAAATTACCAAGACATAGCAACAAAAGAATATCAATGACAAAAATTGCAATGGTGTTGAGAAAAGTCCATTTGCACGGCAAGAGAAGACTATTTTTGACAATGCATACTGGAATGCCTGGCTCGAGAATCGATCCAGGCATTCCTGTAACACATTTTCAAAAATAGTTTTCTCTTGCCCTGCAAATGGGCATACAATCACTAAGCAAAATGCCATTTTTCATGACCGATCGCATTAAAAAGCAATTTAAAGTTAGGTTGTGAAATATTTTGTGCAATAGAAAATAGTCACGATTATTCGATTATTTAATTTTGAATCATATAAATTCACGATTTAAAACATAATCGCGATTTTAGATTTAATCACGTAATCGCACGAGCCTAGTAGAAGAACGATTAATCGTTTCAACAGAGATCCCAGAACTGCATGCATCGAAGTGTTGCCATTTCTGATATTGCGTATGATACGTGTGTAATGTGTTCGGCAGTGTCGTGACGGAAGCTAGCTTTCGGCACCATGATAGTGCTAGAAACATAATAGGTAGTATTGATTGTGTAGAAATTAGCCACCGCAAATTTAATTAGTATCGTTCCAGGCACTTCATGTGCAATTGCTAATTGTATGTCGCAAACCTATGGAACTGTGACTGCTAGGCAGCTCGAAAGCCAGTCTTGAACATAGTAGATGCATGCCATCGCAAACCTCTGCGATCCGTCACGAATCACCACTGACCACACAGCCTAATGTTAAACCCAGCGCTGTACAGACTACGCAAAATGGCTTCACTTTATCGGAGGATAAAAAACCAACTGTGAAAAATGGCTGGGCATGTTATATGGATGCCAGAGAATACATAGATAGATTTATTCACACAATAGGCCATTTGACCCTTGAGTGCAAATGGTTACACATAATGTGATATGGCGGACAAATAAACTAAGTGCATTACAATTGCAAGAACATATTCATTCTCATATTTTATATGTTATTAAATCAGTAATGTTCGCAGGCTAATTTGGTTCATATACATCTGGACCACCGCGCCAGCCGCGGATCCATCAATGAACCATGGGTCGATTTCCTTAGCAGACAAAGGGACACCTAGGTATTTGGGGCTACATTATCAAATGCTCAGGTGTGCTGTCCGCAGAAATCGACAGTAGTCCATCAACAGACCGAAGCTGGTCACAGGATAGCCCGATTTGCAACTAAGACACTGATAAACGAAAACAACGCCACCACACACGCGCGCACGCACGCACGCACGCACGCACACACATACACACACGCGCGCACATACACACACACACACACACACACACACACACACACACACACACACACACACACACACACTCACACACACTCTCTCTCTCTCTCTCTCTCTCTCACCCACACTCAGACAGTATAATGCCATTTCCAATATCACCACCCTTCGTTTCCAAATATGTTAAGTCGAAAGGGAAACGAAGAGCGGGATCCAGTCTAAGTATATAAACCACTCACGGTCAACACTCCTCGCTTTCGAAATAGCGGGTCGAAAGAAAAGCGAGGAGTGAGACCAGGATGCACGCGCTCACACAATCACTTTCGCTCGCACACCTTTACAAAGTCATGCCTAGAAATTAAAATTGAGTTTTGAAACGTTGATTTGGTTCTTTCACATCGAAAGAGGACCACTCTGACACTCCATCACTGGAACCACTGGATTGTTTATCGAGCCAGTCCTTCCAGTGATAAACCATTAGAAAAGTACCGCATTCTCCAACGTGACGGGGATGGTTTGACTGTCTCCCCCAGGGAATGGTATGAGGGCACTAGTTTAGCATTTATTTTAATAAATAACTTTCTTGGTTCCTCTTATCCACTTACCAATGCTCATGCCCATATACGCTCATGCGTTCTCGTGGTCATCCACATACGCACGCACGCACGCACGCACGCACGCACGCACGCACGCACGCACGCACGCACTCACGCACGCACGCACGCACGCACGCACACACGCACGCACGCACGCACGCACGCACACACAACAAAGGCACACTCACGCATGCACGCTTACATACATATCCACTTCCCATACCTACAGACGCACATCCACATCCTCATACACCCGTATGCACACAATCGTACCGAATTGTTGAAAATTGAAAACTCTAATGTATAACTTTTACAATGGAGGCGAAATAGCCACTGGTTTAGTAAAGGTTTGTGTATTGATAGCTGAAATCGTGCTTGTGATGAGAATATGCATTCTGTTAAAAGTAAGAATTATCCTCCCAAATTGGCATAGAAGAAAATGCGATGGATTATAGTGAAGAAAACGCAATTACGTGCGTTCGTCACGTAATAGAAAAGCATTGTAAGCAAAAGCCGCTAACTTCTTTAAACTACTTTCACTGGTACACATCAATAATTCTGATGCTTTGTGAACGTTCGGTCGTTTCCAGTAGTATGGTTTTATGTATTTCCTGCGTAAATCATTATAGACAGGACATAAAATTAAAAAATGATATTCATCCTCTACATCGCTCAGCGCGTGGTATTGGTATTGGTTTGTGCCATCTGCCTACTTCAATATTTAGTCTATGAGACCCCGTTCTTAGTCTACATAATGAATCACGGTGCTTTATTTAAATAGCATTTATATGTTAGATCAGTTGAAATGTGTTTGTAGAGCCATGTTTTATTGCTGGCTTCCAAATGCCCCCTCCACTCCTGATAAAAATTGTCACTTATTCTCTGCTTGTATTCGGGGATAAACTGATCTGTACTTACTATTGTTCCCTGTGACTCCCATACATCCCCAAACCAATTGGTACATAGCTTATCTCTTAACGATTCGACCCAATTCTTACAATTTTTATCCCTATGCCAGTCTTGATATAAGGTATTATACACATGTTTAGCAATTCTATTTGGTTTCATATCTAATATTTTGAACCAATATTTTATCAACTTGATTTCTCTCCCTAATCGCAGAGGCATCCTCCCTAACTCTCTATAAACAACAGAATTTGACGTACTTTGTTTTACATTAAGCAGTTGCTTACAGAAGCGAAGGTGGCATTTTTCAACATCATACGCTGAGTGAAAACCCCAGACTTCGCTCCCGTAGCAGAGGATAGGTAAAACTAGCTTGTCAAATAGTTTGCAATAGTGGTCTATTGATAGGCCTATAAATTTATTACATTATTTTTGTAAAGCGAATACGGCTTTCTGCGCTTGACCCGCTAAACATTTCTGTGCTTCGGTGAACGACCCTGAAGTAGTAAAAACGATGCCCAAATACTTGAAGTTATTTACAATTTCTACTTCAGTATTACAATACCACCATTTGCCATTTACCCTTAAGCGCCCACCCCGTCTGAAAACCATTGCTTTAGTTTTATCAATATTAACTGTCAATCGCCACCTGTTGCAATACTCATGTAAAATATGTAACCCTTTTTGTAGTCCAGTTCTACTTTCGGCTAATATAATTATGTCATCCGCATATAAAATTAATAATAATTTAAGAAATTCTAAGCCCACACCCTCCCCACCCTTTCTAAAAAATTCGTCTTCTAAGTCATTTAGATACATAGGGAAGAGAAAAGGCGATAAGCTTTCCCCTTGACGCACACCAGTAGTACATTCGAAACAGTCTGATACGTTATAGTTTAATCTAACTCTAGTTTTTACCCCTTTGTACATTGACATGATAATGTTAATACTATTTCCTCTTACACCGGCTTTTAAAAGTGTGTACCATAAACAATCATGTACCACATAGTCGAAAGCTTTAGTAAAATCTATAAAAGCACAGCACAACCTCCCTCCTTTATTTAGTACATGTGATATTAACCCGTTCATAACAAATATATTATCCACAGTACTCAGACCGGCCCTAAAACCAGCTTGAGCTTCTATATAAACAGCATTGGATTCTGCCCAAGCATTTAATCTATTATTAAGAACTTTAGTAAATAATTTACCCAGTGTACTAAGAAGTGTAATGCCCCTGTAATTATGCACGTCGTTAACACTGCCCTTCTTGTGTAGATGTACGATGATTCCTTCTGACCAAATTCACGGGAAATTACCACTTTTAAAGACACAGTTGAAAACCGCTGTAATGTGCGGGAGTAATATATCACTCGCTTTTAAATAAAACTCATTTATTAATAAATCTGGGCCAGCGCTTTTACCGTTGTTTAGTTGTTTTATTGCTTTCATTACATCCGTCTCAGATATTTCTTTGTTTAAGTCATCAAAAGTTATTTGCAAGTCGTCCTTTAGGTAATCATCTACGTAATCCTTTATGTCATTATCTGCCTGGTAAAAATCTGTATCAGGGTTGCTAACGGACTTTAAAAACTCTTCGAATTCTCTGAGAGCAATATTTATATTTTGCTTTGTGTCGACTTTTTTCAACATTTTCCAATACAACTTTGTGTTCGTATATTGAGCTTCTAATAGTGA
>CM067359.1:68604499-68744499 GCA_034401795.1 Chaetoderma sp. LZ-2023a
TAAATTTACCAGTGGAACGACCGGCTCGATAACCAAGCTAGTCATTTCAGTGATAAATTTTCAAATATAGTCTTCTCCTGATCAGCAAATGGATATTTTTTATGCGAAAATTGAAATTTTCTTTAATATATTTGAGTGTTAAAGGGTTAATATACAGCTTTAGGGGGTCGCATTCGTATTGTGATTTCGTACCACACCTGGTTTCAAAGATCTCATTTGAAAGGAGATTCTGCTCGTGTAGTAAATTTGATACGCAACGACAATTCGTTTGAGATTCTATGTATCACAGAAGCAATGGAGGAGTCCAGTTTTAAATAGCTATTCCACGCCCATGTTTGACTAAGCTCCACCCACACTTCGATTGTGTTGGGATCGATCCATGAACTCCATGACGATAAATTTCCAGAAAACTAGACAGGTGAGATGTTGATTACTTTGAAACTAATTTGACTGGGTGATGTTGCTGCATATGGCAGAAAAAGCGCCAGTCAAATTAGTTTCAAAATATTCAACAGCATGTTTATTAAATAATAAAGACATACACTTCATTCAACCTGAGGGAATATTAAACACAGACTAAATCGAGTCATTCATGACGTAATGATTATGACGTCATCATACACGTCACGTAGTTTACTATGACGTCATATAACATAGTTACATTAATAACAGCGATAATAGACCCGGTGACTTCTTTTTTCTTGGCATATAAAAGGTATTTACACATTTTTTGGAGAACTGGCCTGTTGCATATTGAAAGAAGTCCTTTTGCTTTTTCTATCGTGGTATTGGTTAGGTAGTAAGAAGGGATTAGTCTTTGTCGTTCAGTGCTAAATTTTGCGCAATGAAAAAGAAAGTGCAATTCGTTACCTATGCAATAACATGCATTACAGATGCGACCAACATATGACGCTAAGTTACTGCGTACCAGCCGTTACTAATACCGCTATATAAGGTTTTTGCTGATAGACGGAATATGGGCTTATCATAGGATTTACGAGGACTATTATTGCCTTCATAATCACTGTTAAAGCCTACGTTTTGACAAGCAGATCACGATATATCAATAAAAACTACACATTAATATCGACTCAAAGCACATTCATTACAGCACGTACTTAAAAGTGCAAAATGACAATTCTATTAATCCTTCAACCTCTAAAATACAAGTTTCTATATTTCTATATCAAAACAACTATATCAGGAACGTTGTTGAATATTTTGAAACTAATTCAACTCGAAACCCTCCCCCTCTCTCGCCCTCTCATAATCGCTCTCCTTGCTCTCCCCCCACCCCCTCTCCCTCTCTCGCTCTCTCCCTCTCTCCATCCCTCCCCCCCCTCCTCTCTCTCTCTCTCTCTACTCTTTCCCTCCCTCCTTCCCACCCCTCCCTCCCTCCCTCTCTCTCTCTCTCTCTCTCTCTCTCTCTCTCTCTCCTCTCTCTCTCTCTCTCTCTCTCTCTCTCTCTCTCTCTCTCTCTCTCTCTCTCTCTCTCTCTCTCTCTGTCTCTCCATATTCTTATATTATTAATGTTATTATGTTATTGCTATCTCATACAATCACCACGTGCAATTATATTTCATGTGCCATAATTATATTATGCGGGAGACATGGACATAAGATTATCAGTGCCGAATTGTGCTCCCACGCATCCAACGCATACTAAATAAATTCGATTTGGACCAATTTCTAAGATGCAATTGTTGAGAATTTATAAATTCATCAAATAATAATATTTAGGGGTATATAATGGCTCATATTTTGAGACCATCTGCATCGTTAATAAATCATAATAAAACAATATGCTGTTCTCCAAGAGGAAATGACACTTCCGTTTACCCGGAATATTGCCTGAATTTTGCAAATTCTAAATTACCATACCTAGAAAGTCATTTCCTCCTATCGGCATGCGTGTCATTTCGAATGATGTTAGTTGCGCGTCGTTACCAAGGCGATGGTCATACGCCCATGTCACAAACCCGCATACAGTACAGCTCCGAAATAAGTTAGTGCTTCCTTAATACCCAGTTAGTAAAATCTTTAACTCGATGTAAGGAATGCTCTGTTGAATATTTTGAACAAAATTGGATTGGGAGATCTTCCAATCCAATTATGTTCAAAAGTTATAATTTTACGTGGGCTATTATTTTGTTTGTGCTGCACTGTAGACAGGCACGTACATGGCTATGCTTGAAAATGTGTCTGGTAATATAGATTTAGGTTTTGTTTAATATCGGACAGCCAACAAACAGACTTTGCATTTCCAATATACATCAAATATGTCACTTACTCGTCACAAGATATAGGTTATGTTCCCAGAATCTGAATATATCGTGTCTGTTCAGACCTTGAACTATAGCACTATAGCAAATATTTGGATAGACTGATGGATCAGGATCCAGGCTATGTACATATCTGTCATAATCCCGGTTCAGGGTCAGAGAAAACTCCAAATAAACTCATACATGACAGATATGGACGGATATAGTGGGGACGGGTAGGCTTCTCGGAAAACTACTTCAGAAATTGTAGGTGAAATTCTATCAAAGGTTACGTCGCCTACACACCTTTCGTTCTCTCCGTCATGCTTTAATATTTCGTTTTGAGTGTGCGGTGAAACCACGTCTATGACTAAAGGCTGGATTCCATAAGCGCGGAAACGGAGACGGAAGCGGTAGGCGGAAGCGTTACCGTGTGCGGAATTGGCGCGAGGGGTGATTCCATATAAAAGGAGGCGGCAATCGCTTCGTCTGTAAATTCAATTACCATGTGCCTATGCAGTCTAAAATCGTGCAGGAATACCTCTGATATAGCGTCATTTCTTGGAATTCCCTTCGCGGTTGACGAGCCGACAACTTCTGAATCGCTACATGGAGCGGTCAAAATATCGTTCCCGTTTGCGCTTGCCGTTCCGCGTGCCGTTCCGCGCTTAAGGAATCACACATATTAAAATCAATAGAATCGATTTTGCCGTTTCCGTTTCCGTCTCCGTTTCCGCGCTTATGGAATCCAGCCTTTAAGGTACGATTCCATGTACGCGGTTGCGGTAGCGGTAGCGAGGAAAAATTCAAACGTATTCAATTATATTGGGATGATTCCATACGCCAGGTAGCGGTAGCGCTACGTCTTCCGAACTTAAGTAGGTTGAATTTTAGTCGGACAATGCAGCGATTCATCCGTCAAATCGGATAACATCGGATAGGAAAGGAGTTGCTATAAGCAAAAAAACCCACCGAATATCGCCCACCATACCATATATGTGGAGGCGCCAACATATGAATACGATTTAACTCTTTCCTGCAGACGGCTATTGTATCCGCAACCGCATAAATGGAATCATACCCTTACTGAATCTGGGTTAACTAGTGGTGGGCCTAGGAGATAGTGTACGGTTGTAGCTCGAGCATCCTGAGTGCAAGGCTGACAGATGGAGTGAAGGGTAGGTGAAAGTGCCAAGCCCACCGTCTGGTTACTTGTTTCAGTGACGTTACCGTTTAAGGCCCGCTTTCATACGAGCTTTTCTGCTCGCGTGATCTCGCACGCTTTTCTGCTAGCCTGTTTGTCTATTTCCATGCAGGCGAGATTACTACCGAATCAGGCTGTTTTCCTCGCGTAGGCAAGCGAATGTCAGGCTCTAGTTCTGCATATCTTTGATCAATTTTTGCTTTCCTACACACTACATGTGTCATGTCGCAAAAGTGCAAATGTCCGGTCCTGAAGAAGAGCTTTTAAAAACAGGAGCAGTTAATTGATCTGGTAGAACAATATCTGCACCCAAAATCTATGCTTACTTTTTTGGTTTGTCAACTGTATTAACTGCATCATACGAATGCGAGTTCTTTGTCTCTTGAGCAAATAATACAAAAGAAAATGGCTGTTTCATGGCATCATTATTATATTTGCATAGCGTTCAAAGAAAATATTGCAAAATAACCTGCTTATAAGGCAACACGCATGCGCGCAAGATCAACATGCACAACACGCGCTTGCACCCGCTGCACGGCGATGCTCAAATGGAAATGGTTCTATCTAAATGCACTAGATCGACTTTTCTGCTAGCAGAAAAGCGCTCAGAAAAGCTACGGAAATCGGTGCGGGAACCCACATACGCTGATTTTGTCCGCGCGGAGCATGTCCTTGCGAAACGGACTAGCGAATATGCGTTCCCACATACGAGGAAAAAACATGCTACACGCGAACATGCATTAAATTATTTGGCCGATTATTTAATTTGTTACATTGTCCCTAATGGCTAGTAATAGTAATAGTAATAGTATCAGCGATTTTTGTGAGCCCGAGGTGAAGCTAACTGTTGCAATCCACTTGCAGGCCAAGAGAAGACCATTTTGGAATTAATAAAAAAACACCTGTCTGTTGTACAACAAATGGAGACTGCTGCTTTGAACAGCTTGAGCATTAAAACGTCAAGAAAATTCAAATATTTGCATAATCAGTGTCCATTTGCAGGCCAAGAGAATTCTTATTATTTTTGAAAATTTATCACTAGAATGACTGACTCGGTAACCGAGCCAGTCATTCCAGTGGTAACTTTAAAAAAAATAGTCTTCTGTTTTCTGAGCTAGGCACATGTGCTGGGGGTGGTGTCGGGGTGGGTCGCGTCGCTACTACCAGCCGGATCCGCCACATATGAATTAGAAGTATTCATTCGAGGAAGGGTAATAAGCAATGTCAGTCGGGTAATCTGACCTGCTACCAACTTAACAGTCGTAGGCAGCAACAGCTTCCAGTCGAATTAGCTGCAAAATCTTGAAAGGCTTGCTTGTATGGATGGTGCCATGCCTCTTCCTGTTTATTCTGGCTTTTGTGTCTAATGTACTGATACGAAATGGATCTTTCCAGTTTTAGCTATGTCACGCCCCTCTTTAGCCAAGCTCCACCCACACCTCGCTGGCGTTGGGATCGATCGATCTCTGAACTCACTGACTATCAATTTCCAGAAAACTATACAGGTAAACTGTTGAATATTTTGAAACTAATTTGACCGGGTGTCTATGGCAGCAACATCGTCCAGTCAAATTAGTTTCAAAATATTCAACAGCATGTTTATTGAATAGTAGAGTCATACAATTCGTACAACGTGTCAGACTATTAAGAGTTAAAGCCGAGCCATATATAATCATTTATGACGTAATGATTATGACGTCATCCTACACACCGATTAGCTGATTATGACGTCATATGACGTGATTATTCTGGAAAGGTCCATTGATCAATCAGCTCAAGTTTTATAGATCCGAGAAAGAAGAAAATATACAAGAGCAATACAATCTCGGTAGCGGCGGGTGAATCGCGAAAAGTAGGTCATACTGAGGTCATACTGACATACTATTGTTGTGATACATACGCTAAGCCTGCAATGCATACATACACCGTGTTTAATTACTGTATACGAAAAACTCTTGAAACGACAGAGCGGAATAAGTTTTTATGACTGACTTACTGACGAATTAACTAACTAACGACGGGACATCGTGATGTATTGAGCTGCTATACGCATGGTCAGTGGAAGACTTGTCTAACGCATCCAGCGACAGCTCTACGTACGCAAGCAAGCGCATATATGCGCGATACTCGCGCCATTCGCGCTTGAAATAATTTTGAATTATGTGACTGTAACCTTGCTATTTGACCTTTTTGCTTCAAAAACTTCAGAGGATGTGTGGGATGGTGTAGCCTGGTCACACTTGCTACGCCATTGAATTTAGATTCGCTGACGTCCGGAAATGTCTATTAGTAATTCGGTAATTATTAAAACCACAAACGCAAATTTGACGGCAAAATCCAGCGTTTCTCAGAGACGTTATTCTAAATATATAGTTACGTCGATACATTTGTGAAAAATATAAACAGTAATACGCAAACGTATATGAAACCGGCTCAGCTTGTGCTGTATGGCTTCAATAAAATTATCATTTTAGCCCTTCATATAAAGGCTAAACACCTTAACCCCTTAGTGACCAAATTTGTTAAAGAAATTAAATTATTTACTTATTGAACGCCCATTTTGCATGCCAAGAGAAGAGGATTTTTGAAAATTTACAACTGGAATGACTGGCTCGATTATTCTAGTGGTAAATTTCCAAAACACGCTTCTCTTGCAATTGGGCATTCCTCAAGACCAGTATCGCCTCGCGTCATTCCCAGTCAGCCGAGTTGTGCGGGATGCTTTGTGAGAAGGTATTTTTCCAAAAATATTTCGAAAGCGTGAGAGGGTTGGAATTCGCCCTATTTGGAGCCAACACATATAAAGCGAGGAGAGAACGTCATTTCATTAATTAATCTGTTATCCGTGCTGCGAAACGACTTTAAGAAAAGGGGAGTCGGTACACGTAAATCAAGTATGGGCATGAGGAAACTAACAATCTTGGCTGATGACAAGACACAGCCTTCAAAATCGAAGAAGGACTGGTTGCAGCTGTAGGACGTCCTCATTTCCGTCGTCGTTGCAGCTGCCGCAGTCGTCGTCGACGCCGTCGTCGTCGACGACGCCGTCGACACCGCCGCCACCTCAGCCGCCGCGTCCACCACCACCACGATCATCGTCATCATGATCATATCCCTTCAGATAGCAATCCACTTTTAGCAAGTGACAATCTGTTTTCAGTGATTGCTTAATTCAACTCGGCTCAAACTTTAGCACAGCCAATGCTATTCAGATAAATTAGGAAATCACAGACTTAAGACTTGATCCTTAGTGTAGACTGGGATGTACTTTCCGCAGGAATTGCATGCCCAAAGTGAGATAGTGGTTGATTTCGTTTCGTTAGGGTGTGAAAAGAAGACAAATTTTAAGTAACAATTTTTTCGCCACCCCTGACCCCTGTAGGGTACAAAAATCCAAAATGGCCGCCATCGCTCATGGTTACTACAGAGAATGGCATATCTCTTGAACCACTTGGCCAATTTCAATGATGTTAGAGTCCGTTTTATGGTTTTGAAATATGCCCGATCATTTGGAACCGGTTTCATGTTAACTGGAAGTCAGGGTCATGACACAAGGTCAAGGTCAACTTAATGTTTGGCCTCTCGGTGCAAAAATATGAGTATCTCTGGAGTTAATTGATCAATTTGTATGATGTTAGCCTCTATTGTTGGGTTTTCAAGCATTCCCGATCATTTAGACTAGGTTTTATCTTGATAACGGGTCCAGGTCACAGAGCAAGTTCAAGGCCACATCCAATTTTGGACTCTCGGTGCAAAAATATAAACACCTCGAGTTAATTGATCAATTTGCATGGTATTAGACTCTATTGTAGGGTTTTCAGACATGCCTGATTGTTTGCAATTTGTTTCAGGTCGATAGGATGTCAAGGTCATGCAGCACGGTCAAGGTCATAATAGCAATCATCTCTGTTAATAATTATCTGAAACATATTCCAAATAGTCAGGCATGTCTGAAAGCCTACAATAAAGTCTAACATGTATATCGGAACAGGCATGTCACTAATCGCCATATTATTATCTATTTCAGTTTCCTGATTCCATCAAGTCCAGGCAAATTGAAGTACTTATGCCCAAAACGATCCAGATTATATATATAGAAATCAAACATGTCTGAAACACGTGTACGTCGTGTGTAAATGTGACTCTAAAAACCTTGTCGCTGATCCTGATATTAACCAGATATGTGATAGATTATACTATGCAAAACGCTCGGCAGACCCAGGGGAAGCTAATTTGAGACCCCTATCAGATTATCTTTCTAGTTTATCCCAGCCTGAGCTAGAAAAAATTAGATACCATTCAGACTGTCGTAAGAAAATTGTAAATAAGCCGCTTCTGGAGAGAGCCGAAAAAGAGCCCGCTCTGACTCTCATTCACCAGGACTGCCAGCCAAGAGAGGCCGACCAGTGAAAACATGCTTGACAGAACGTCCACAGCGACATATATGTGTTGTTCCGAAGGCGATGATACGCATATTTGCCCCAACTTCTGGTAAATGCAAATATCACGAGGAAGAACTCCACAACGTTGCATCTGACAATCGTGGGCAAACACATATGATGAGGGCAATTCCAGATGTTCAGATTGTTATGCATGTTAAGTCATCATTGTCTGATGCTGGTTTGGTATCGAATATGGCTGAAATAAACAACATGTACGTGTCCATCCTCAAGGAAAACAATAAAGGAAACTTGAAAGACAACCAGAGAAAGTATCTGAAGAAATTGCTGACTGATCGAATTCCTAACATAACATTTGTTCAGCCACCTCAGTAAAATGAGGGTGAACGTGTCATATTAACCAAATCTTGGTGAAGCTGTGGACTATGCTGCCATTAAGCCCCCCCCCCCAAATGTTGTATTGGAGAGCTTGTTAGAGGTAGCAAAGACAATGTGCGTTGAACTTCTGAAGAATAGATATGGGTGGAAGTTCCCTGGTGATAGTTCCCTAAGTTGTTGGAAAAACCCTTCACTCACCCAACTCTTTCTTGCTCACCTATGGCATGGGCCTTGTGCTGAGAATGTGGGAGGGAAGCGGGATAAAGAGGTTGAAAATGTGTTGAAGTTGGTTGTCAATTCATCATTCAAAACACTCACACTGACAGGCAGGTTAAGCACAAGTCCAAAGACGATACAGCGTTTGTCCGCCGAGTAGAAACACCACTATATGTTGGCTTGCCGTTGACCACACCAGCGAGTTCGTGATAAAAATCTAGTCCGTGTGCTATCTAGTTTGTATCTTGGTGCATGGCATGAACATGTCCTAAGCATTACGAGGCGCATTGAGCATGCGGCGGTGCTTCGAATGACAGATACAGGTGGGTATTGTCTTCCAGACTTCATCAAGAAAGGCATCACAGTTTTTTCGCTGTTGACGGCATTGACTTTCTGGAGGATACTCTATATGGACAGTGCACTCTACACGGCTCTTTTATCGTGGTGAACCAGGAGGAGGACGAAAATGCAGAGGCCATTAACCCACCCCTTGCCATCCGTAACAAACCCAATAGCCATTTCTCTTCATGTGGATATCAAGTGCAAAGACGAGCTAGTCATAGAGTTAAAACCCATCAACGTCGTTTCAAACAGAATTGGCCAGTGGGCTGCCCTCCCCAAGCCATACCATCACTATGGCGAGACATGGGCACTAGCGAACCATGTAGCAAACTAAATTGATGAAGTCACCCCACCAAGCAGTGAATCAGCTGATACTGTAATGCCAACAATTCCCGAAAATAACCTTGCTCCAAGCAGTGAAGATGTTGTCATGACACCCATTCCTGGTCATGAACTTGCCCTAAGCAGTGAGGAGGTTAACATGGCATCGATCCTAGACCATGGCCTTGCACCAAGAAGTAACATACATGCATCTGCTGACGTCACATCTAAAAAGACTATTCTCCACGTGACAGAAAATGAAAGAAAAAAAGAGAACCTAAAGAAAACTGACGTCATGCCCACATGGGCTGCTACAAAATCGCTCCTGCAGTTCAGACGTGTAAATCGTACCAATAGTGAAGTGATAGCACCACTCTTCAAGACATGTCAAACAGATTATGCAACATTGTATAGCATCCTCACCCTCACTCAAGAGATATCAGCTGCTGTTGTCAATCCAGAGCGGCGTCCCATAATCATACTCGACCTGGACTTATATGAACGAGCTCTCAAGATCCAGCAGTCAGTAGGGAACACCTGCTGGGTTCTCAGAGCAGGGGAGCTACACATTTGCGTTGCTGCCTTGCATGGACTTGGTAAGTATCGTGAGGGAAGTAGATTAGATACAGTTGCTGTTGAGACCGGCAATTACTCCCCAGCTTCCCTCCATGGGATATACACCAGAAAGGCGTTAAAGAGAGGAGTTGAATATCATCTCATGAATGTTCTGGCCTGTTTCATCTTAAAGTTTGATGCAGTACTGGGAGAAATATGCGCCCCTCCAGAAAAAGTGCGAGCAACTAAAATCCAGTCTTCACTAGAGGAGTGAGAACGTTACAAACATCTACAATGAGTTGGCATCATAATATACGGATCAGATAGACTGGCATGGCTGCTGGGGAGCTGGCCCGATTCTTGACAAACTACATGACACAAGTCCAGTGTCTATTGCACAGCATTAGTGCATGCCGTCTGGGCGACTGAGAGGCGTATCTGGCTGCACTGGACGATCAGATCCAGTAGTTTTTCGCTCATGACCTGTAGCACTCCGTACGCCTTATGCCTATCCATTTGGCCGAAATGAACCAGCTTGAAAACGATGACCAGAGAACGTGGAAGGCACTAAAGGAGGGCAACTTCTGTGTAAAAAAGTCTGACTCGCCCTTCACCGCACTCTTTGCAGATCAAGCTCTTGAACAGAAAATCAAGGACTTGAAAGGGGTTGGACAACTTGTGGGTATTATACAAGTTGAGGTCTCACCTGACCGTGTTATCACCACATTGCCCCACATCACTTCTATCACCAGTGATTGGCTGTGCGGATTTCCTCGCTTCTCAGCTGCCTCCCCTTTCAGGTGAACATTATCAGGCTCCTGGTGATATCGCCCTACGATCAACCAGGAATGCGCTGAAACTCAAGGATTCCATCCAGATCCACTGCGAAGGTAATCCATTCATCGTGGGGACACCACTAAAGAGCCTTGTGTCATCAGTGCTGATTCCGGAAGGTTCCAAGGAGGACATACTCTGGGATGAGAAATGACTGGAGGGCTATCAAAAGTTTGTTCAGAATCGTCTTGTACCTGCCGCACCCATGTCTGTGTGGGACACATTGAAGAAGATGATGCTCAAGACCTTCAATACATGGATGGCGAAGACGCGTGTGAGTGTAGGAGACAAGGTCATCAACCTCCGAGAAGAGAGACATCTCCTTGCCCGCTTCCTCGTCATTCAACACTCACGCCCAGAGTTAGTTCCTCGCGTGCCTGTAACCATTGGCGATTACGAGATGGCGGTAACACTGAGGTGAATGTTTACCTCAGATGGATCACCCCTCATCCCAACAGACACAGCATCCATCATACATTCTGTAGAGGAGGCAAAGCCCATACAGACTGAGACACAAACATCATCACCAGAATCAACTATCCAGACACCAGCACAGGATGATTCACACAATGGCCTTCTCAGCATTCTCATCAATGACTCTGTTGAACCCCATGGCCGTGTTATTATCATTGACAGCATGGCTGTTACTTAATGTATGAAAAAATGTCCATGCATGAAAAAAATTCTTCAACTTCAAGGAAGCATTTGTTAAGAGAATCACAAGAATGGTGAAACCGTACGATGAGGGGCGCATTATATTTTACCACAATGACGTCCCTCAACCACTGAAGAAAAAGACGAGTGAGAAGCGAACACGGAGAAATGAGATGGAGTTTGCAATCCATGACGGGATGACACTCGCTAAGGTTACCATAAAAGAGCTGCCTTCTCCCAACAGGACAAAGGCGATCCTCTCCAACACATTTGGTCATGCTGTACTGGAGGCATACAAAGGGTCAAAGAAGAAGGTGGTGGTTATGATGGGTACCATAGTTCAGATCAATCAAACCCACTTTTTAGCAGAGTCTATATCCACTCATAATCACGAGGAGGCAGACACTACGATTCCTCTGCATGTGATCGATGCCCTCCGTTGCTCCACTCCGAGTGAGATAGATGCATGGTCGCCTGACACTGACGTACTGATTTTGTTGATGGACCTCGTGTCTCATGGATGACATTCATAGGTACATTCACCAAGCTCAGGTTCCTTACTGGGAAAGGCAACAAATATCGAGCAATCAACATTCGAAAGCATGTGAGTGCTAATGCTCAAGAGAAGTGTCAAGGTCTGATTGGTTTCCATAACTTCACTGTGGCAGATTGGGGTGGGACATTTTTTGGAATCCCAAAGAGGAGTTGGATTGCCTCGTACCTATCCTTGCTCAATGATGACTTCCATAATCTCTGCCTTCCAGTTTTTGGGTGATGGTGTTTTCACAAACACTGAATTGGTTGACGGTGAGCTGCCCGAAGAAGTGCGGCCTATCGTGAGGTTCATGTGCTCAGTATACAATTCTGGGGGCCCAACTAGCATACAAGCTGTGCGTTGGGAACTGTTCCGGTCCAGAAATCTGGAGGGTGAAAAGCTTCCTCCGACCAGAACAACACTTTAGCTCCATATCTTACGTACGAACTTTTTCGCTATGAGCGACAAAAGCTATACAATACCTCACTCATGCTTACCGCCTCTAGAGGAGAATGGTTGGGTGCTTGACAGGGAAGAGTATGTCCCGGCCCGGTGCCTCTACATACCAGGAGCAGTCGTTGTCTTAGAGCTGATCAAATATAGTTGCCAGACATCTTGCAAAGGTCACTCACTGCTCATGCAAGAAGAACACTCTCCCATGTACTGCGCTCTGCAAATGTCACAATAGTAATTGCAGAAACCTTCCTGACTTCAGGATGATAGAAGATGAAGACGATGATGCATGATTATTGAACGAATATGAAAGAGGATTGTGTGGAATGTGTGACCCTAATTCACTTCATATAAAGTATTGCCTTTGACATGCTTCATGATAGATACGCTGCATGTGTGTGCTTCAATAATTTACCCATTAAAATTCCAGTACAGCTTACATTGTGTATCGCCCTTTTGGTGTACTTCAGATCGGGGTACGTTACTTGACATATATACATGCACTGCAGTTCACTGACTGCCGTATTGTTTGCATCATGATTGGTTATTACTTGTATTTGCTTATCTGTATTCAGTCCCCGACTTTTCATTGGTTTTGACCTTGAATCTGAGATTCTGCCTTTGTTTCCTTGATATGTTTACCTTTCTAGTCTATTATGCTGTAATTGCAATTGCCACATGACGAACTTCCTATAAAAAGATTTTTATTGAATGTTCAGCATATGTTGATGTTTCTTTTGACCTGACCATGTGACTTTTAAGACCAATCGACCTGAAAGCAGATCAAAATGATCAGACGATTGTGAAAACCCTGTAATAGACTCAAACATCATGCAAATTGATAAATTAACTCGAGTGGTACTCATATTTCATCACCGAGAGGTTAAAATCACATTGACTCTGATGCCCGACATTGACCTCATATCTAACTGAACCATAATCCAATGTTTGAAAACCATTCAATAAAGTCTAAGATCATGCAAATTGATCGATTCACTCCAGAGGTGCTCCGATTTCTGTACAGAGAGGCTAAAATGGATATGACCTTGATCTTTCTCTGTGATCTTGACCTCCTATCGCGATAAACCCTATTGTAAATGATTGGGCATGTTTGAAAACCCAACAATACAGTCTAACATCATGCAAATTGAACATTACCTCCGGATTGTGCTCATATTTCTGCACCGAGGTGCCTAAATCGACTTTGACCTTGATTTTGTTGAATGACCTTGACCTCCTGTCGACCTGAAACCGTTTCCAAATGATCAGGCATATTTGAAAAACATAAAAAGGAATAACTTTATTGAAATTGGTGAAGTAGTTCTAGAGATATGGCATTCTCTGTAGTTTCCATTAGCGATGGCGGCCAGCTTGTTTTTTGGGGCCCTAGAGGGTGTCGAAAAAATACTTCCTAAAATTTTTCTTCATTTCACACAATTATGAAGTGAAATCACCCACTATCTCAATATGGGCATTTAATTCCTACATGACTGTTTTTGATACATGACAGTCTGCACTAACAATTCGAAAACTAGAATGTGAGAGATTCTGCAATCGTAAATTGCTTTTGTTCATTTTCAATTTTATTTGTAAACGGTGACTATATGTTGAACCGTTACCCACGACTGTTAATACATGCTGCCAGTGATTGTTAATACATGCTGCCAGTGACTGTTAATACATGCCGCCAGTGACTGTTAATACATGCTGCCAGCGACTGTTAATACATGCTGCCAGCGACTGTTAATAATTCTGCCAGCGACTGGTACTACATTCTGCCAGCGACTGCTAATACAAGCTGCCAGCGACTGTTAATACATGCTGCTAGCGACTGTTAATGCATACTGCCAGCGACTGTTAATACATGCTGCCAGCGACTGCTAATACATGCTGCCAGCGACTGTTAATACATGCTACCAGCGACTGTTAATACATGCTGCCAGCGACTGTTAATACACGCTAGCAGCGACTGTTAAAACATGCTTGTAACCGGCCTTAATAATGCCAGTATGAAAAATTTCAACTCAGTATGAGTTGTAAGTTCACCGTACACGTTTGTTTATATGCAAATATTATCATTGAGAATGGACTGTTCCAGTTTTAGCTATGCCCCGCCTATCACTAGCTAAGCTCCATCCACACCTCGCTCGTGTTGAGATCGCTAGATCCCTGAACTCAATAACTATCAATTTCCAGAAAACTATACAGGTAAGCTGTTAAATATTTTGAAACTAATTTGACTGGACGCTTATTTTTATAGAATGTTTATTGAATGGTAAAGACATCCAATTCGTACGTGTCCGACGATTAAGCGCTAAAGACGGACTATTACGAATCATTCATGACGTCATGATTATGATGTCATCTTACACGTCACGTAGTTGATTCTGACGTCATATGATGGATTGATGAATTGAAAAGTCTATTATATATACTTTTGATATTAAATTAACAATAATACCATGCTATCATTCACCGCGTCGTATCGTTTTCCTGATTAACCAATATTACAGCTGCTCTCTGAAGACTTGATTGATAGCCTTATGCATTATTTCATGTAATCTTTGAATATAAATGTCGCATTCCTGCAACTAAAAAACTAATACAACTGTAATATATGATCTACATCACCCATGAGAGAATAGTGAGTTCGGAATTGTGCCAAGGCTGTTGCGATGGTATGCGTTAATAGGGTACGAGACTTGCACATTTACGGAACAGGTTGCAGGGGTAGTCTCATTCGGTTGTAAGTCTCATATTAGTCTGATGGAACGAGTGACCATGAAGTCTATGGCGCATATATGATTAGATACGACCAGAAAATATTCCAGGTCTGAAGCAGAAACTATTAATTGACTTTTCCAAGTTTATCCATCCATCAAATGACGTCATATGATGACGTCATACTCATGACGTCACGAATGACCGAAATAGCCCGGCTTTAGCGCTTAATAGTCCGACACGTTGTACGAATTGTATGTCTTTACCATTTAATACACATTATGTTGAATATTTTGTAAAATGATTTGATTAGACGCTGTTGCTGCCATAGGCAGCAACAGGGCCCAGTCAAAATAATTTCAAAATATTTAACAGCTTACCAGTATAGTTTTCTGGAAATTGATAGTCGGGGAGTTTAGGGATCGATGGATCCGAACACGAGAGAGGTGTGGGTGGAGCTTAGCTAGAGATAGGCGGGACATAGCTAAAACTGGATAGGTCCATTAGCCATCTTGCATCAGTAAGTAAAACTAATTGAAATAACGGAATCCTATATATGGAAGCATCCACTCATTATGAAATGGACCTTTTCAGGTTATCCATCTATCATACGACATCATATTCAACTACGTGACGTGTAAGATGACGTCATAATCAGTGACGTCATGAATGACGTAGTTAAGTACGCCACGAAAGCATAATTGGTGACGAACTGTGCGTTGTTGTACGAATTGTATGACTTTACTATTTAATAAACATCCTGTTGAATGTTTTGAAACTAATTTGACTGGGCGCTGTTGCTGTCTGTGGCAGAGCGCCATAGGCAGCAAAAACACCGCGTCAAATTAGTTACAAAATATTCACCAGCTTATTACCTGTATAGTTTTCTGGAAATTGATAGTCAGGAAGTTCTGGAATCGAACGATCCCAGCACAGTCAAAGCGTGGGTGGAGTTTAGCTAGAAATGGGCGTGGCCTAGCTAAAACTGGCTTCCTCCATTCTCAAGGGACACAATGAATCTTTTTCCAACACATCTCTGACTGATTCGAGCAGTTCTTTAACCTGCACATAACGGACCACTTAATTTTGGGACCATAATGTGGTGGTTATTTAATAACCACCAACCTATGGCCACCCCATTTTTTCATATGAAAGTCGACTTAGTAACTGACCACCTGCCTCTAAGAACCAATTTCAAATATTCCATAACCTTTAATGCATTATCTAAATTCTCAATAACTCTAACAATCGATCAACGGGAATGTCAAAATGGCAAACGTGACCGGAATCAGATCGTTATCCCCGCGTTAGCGATCATAACTCGTGAGAATATTATTTTTTCGGAAAGGTGTCATTGAATATTCAAAATTTTGTTAAATTGTTGCCCAAGTGTGTTCGTAGACAGAGGATAAAGCATGTAGAAGCTAATCAAATACAATTGATGCATGATGGTTCGTGTAACTTGTAAATAAATCCCCTAGCGGTATTGTAGCTCGCTTCATGACACCGAGTTCTAGTCTAAACTTTGATAGCGCGAGTCTCCGGGCCCTTACTGGTACAATACCGGTCCCAATAACCCGCATCATCAGAAAATGCGATGACCATTAAGTGATGACCTAATTTCAGTTTAAATTTATCCATATGTTAATCTCTTAACCAGTAGATATGCAATAATAATAATACTAATAATACTAATAATAATAATAATAATAATAATCAAGGAAAAAATATATGTGAATATAGTTAGGCTTAATTCAATTACACACCTAGCCTCCTGAATCCGGAGCCACCAGCTTAGAAACTAATGGACGTTTCCAATTTATCCATCCATCATCTGACGTTAAATGCCGTCATACTCAACTATGGGATGTGTATGATGACGGCATAGCTAATTATGGCATGAATGACTAGATTTACTCCGCCTTTAACGCTTAATAGTTCCGACGCGTTGTACGGTATGTATGTCTTTGCCATTTAATCCACATTTTGTTGAATATATTGAAACTAATTTGACTGGCCGCTGTTGCTGCCATGGGCAACAACAGCATCCAGTCAGATTAGTTGTAAAATGTTTAACCGCTTACCTGTATAGGTTTCTGTAAATTTATAGTCCGGGAGTTCAAGGATCGATCCCAACACTAGGAAAGTGTGGGTGGAGCCCAACTAAGGGTAGACGGGGCATAGCTAAAACTGGAAAGGTTCGTTTTACAGGAAGCAGATACTGCTATATGCAGCAACAGCTTCCAGTCAAATCAGTTTCAAAATATTCAACTGAATAGTTCTTGTATTGCTAATGAATTCCAGTATTTCAAGCGGCTAAGAGTAACACTATTTCAGTGGGGGAAATTTTGAAGATTGCAACAGTGCTCTGTCAAATTAGTTTCAAAATATTCAACATAATGTTTATTAAATATCAAAAACATACAATTCGTACAACGTGTCGGGCAATTAAGCCTTTAAGACCAGCTATATTGAGTCATTCATGATGTCATAATTACGACGTCATCCTACACGCCACTTGGCTGATTATGACGTCATATGACGTCAGATGATAGATGGATACCCTGGAAATGTGAACTGCAATGAACGCTGACTCTACTGACGCAGCTATTATCTAACTGTACACATATGACGTCATCACATAGCGACTACTACTACTACTACTACTACTACTACTACTACTACTACTAATTTTAATTTAAAAGATATGAGAAAATACAGACTTATCAATATTTTGCTGCCTATCGAAGTTTGAAATCTTCCCATGTTCAAACTATGGCGGGATCTATAGCAAATACTGTTAGGTGAACGTCGTCACTTTGTGACGATTCGTATAACATATCACGAAACACATTTTTGCCCGATATTATGCCATGTGCGATCATACCCACATCTACCCTATAGCGTGCCTGGGTGAAATGGCTAACTCTGGATAAGGCCCGGATTATATTTCCCTATCAAATACAGCCATAACGACTGTAGCGGGTAAGCAATTGGTCAAGAGACGTAATCCCAACCAGAAGTTGTCTCCTCTTTGATTGAACTTTAAAGACTTTGCGATAACTAATGCAATATGTATGACAAGCTAATGCGAATAATAAACCGGATAATTACCTCGGAATTCCCATCATCCCCTAAGGCTGTCTAGAAACACCTAGACAGCGCAGTATCCTCCCTCCCACACCACACCCCGCATATTAACTTAGAGGATGCAAAAACACCTTTATAAGACAGTGCAGCGCATACTCAAGTACGCCGAAGATATATACATTTAGACGGCAGATTAAAAGCAATTATGTTCAAAGTCAAATTCAGCTCCTCCAATTACGTCAAATTTCAAAGGTGAACATATCAAAAAGACAACTCCCAGAAGACTGGCGTCCATAAATGGATAAGAGCCGCGAGCTACTTGAAACCTGTTCCTTAACGGGATCGCGGTAGAAGCCTATAGTATTATTGTGATCCTTCAGTTCTTCAAGAGAAAAGGACGTTATAACGTTGCCTCCTGAATTTTTAATGAGTTACATCGTTCATTTTTAAATGCATGTATTTTATTATTCAGTGCCATTTTGAAAATAGCGCAGACAGAAACTGTTGTTACTCTGGCAATCTGTGATTATCTCTTTCATATTCAGTAATAATGCCAGCGTATTTAGTAAACAAATTCCTCTAGTTGTACGTAAATGTCACGAGACCGTTGATTAGATGCTAATAGCTAAGAGGCGTGGCTAGAGCTAACCTTTTAACCTTTTAGTCCTCAAATTTGCCCAGGAAAATCTCAAGCAAAATGGCCATTTGTAGAACAAGAGAGTATTTTTGAAAATTTGCCACTAGAATGATTGGCGCCATAATGGACCCAGTCACTCCAGTAATAAATCTTCAAAAATAGCCTTCTCTTGGTGTACACATGGACACTTCTCAAGACCACTGCAGAAGACGTTTTGGCTGATATGAGTGTTAAAAGGTTAAACCCCAAAATGTCAGTTTCAAGGTAACTATACAGGTAGGTTGTTGAATAACAAAATTTTCAAAAAATTCTCTTTTAGACAACAAAGGAATATTTTCTATGGAACATGACTCCCTTCTCCAGCCACTGTTGCTATCGTTGATGGGTTAATGTTGCTGCTCTCGGTCAATGCTTTGACGCATATTCTCTAGTAAATAAGGCACATACACTGCCACCATACATTGGCCGCACACTGCTTAAAATGACCAAACCGACATCTGGACCAATCTATGGTGATCCACTAAAATAGGTAGTGGAATGGGTACATACCTTACAAAACAATCAGGTGGTTGAAAAGATGTCATTTTCTAAAGAAAATATCAATTGGCAGTCTAAAAGAATATTATTTTTGCAGATTTATCACTGATAGTTTTTCCAGACATTGCAGTGGTAAGTTTTCAAAAATAGTTTTCTCTTCGTCTGCAAACGACCATTTCTCAAAACTATTGCAAAATCCGCTTTGGCCTTCTTGAGTGTTACAGGTTAAGAAACCGTTTGACCGTACACCCGCCCCCTCCCTCCCCACCTGCCACCCCACCCCACTTGCCACACCACCCGCCACCCCCACCCGCCCCAATCCACACCCCCACCGCACACATCCATAACAAGAAGAGGATACTGTGATCTCACCTGTCTGCCTGCCTGGCTGCTTGACTGCCTGCCTGCCTGACCGCTGCCTGCCTGCCTGCCTGCCTGCCTGCCTGCCTGCCTGTATGCCTGCCTGCCTGCCTGCCTGCCTGCCTGCCTGCCTGCCTGCCTGCCTGCCTGCCTGCCTGCCTGCCTGTCTGCCTGCCTGCCTGCCTACATGCATGCATGCTCATCTGTCTGCCATGTCTGAACACACGTGTAAAAACTACTGTTTCGATTTGGCTCAAATTTTAGGATAAGGACAGAATTTGCCGTGTAAGAGCATTTCCTTACGTTGGCGTGATTCAGATAAACGGACGCAGATCTGGATCGGATCAAATTCTGATACGATTGATATCTCAGAAAATGCTGCTCCGATTTCGCTCACATTTTAACAATGAAACGGCGAGACCATACACTAGGATACCTCAACTTTGAGCGTGATGGGAAGAACTGCAGAAAATCCAAGCAAATTCTGAAGATCTGAAAAATTGTACAATGAGACAAAAACGGGAGGACGAGGGTCTGCAATCTCTGATTGCTCATGCTTATTGCTATAGTGCTCGTTTCGATAGACGGACTGGGGTGCGTTCAGAAGCGCGAAAACCGTTTTCCGTATCGTAACAGTGTTCAATAATGTGTCTAATACTCACTATATACTTCAGTTTAGTAATGTAGACAACACCTTACTGAACACTGTCCCATGAAAAGCCCGAACGTTCGCCGAACATTCGCCTTCCTGAACTCACTCTTGATTGTACTTCTGATAAAAAGTCAAACATTGGAATGTTTTAAAGGCAATATTCTTACACGTCATGTTTTTTGTTCGCTTGCAGATTCACTCTATCCCGAGGAGCGGGTAAATCGAAAGTGACACGCCTTAACGCGAGGGGCGCTGTGAGGCGGAATCGATCAGGAATGGCGGACATGGCGGAAGGATGATGACTCTCCTCAATAGACAACTGTGGAGGGGTGGTCGCTTTTCAGATGTCAGTCGTGTATAAGTCGCCCAGCCCTCATTTGCATCAGTTTTTCGCATATTTTATTAAAAATGTATCCGTTGCCACGCAGCGTCTGTTGAGTTTTTTTAGAATCCTTTTACCGATCATCTTGCTGGTTTGCTTTCCATATCCAGCTTTCATTTGCACGCCCACTGCAATTTCATTTTTAAAATAGCGTTTCCAACCTCTGCAGTGATCTTGAGCAACGTTCATTTGCAGGCCAAGAGAAAACTAATTTTTGAAAATTTATCGCTGGAATGAATTGCTCGATAACAGAGCCAGTTATTCCCGTGATAAATCGTCAAAATAGTCTTTTCTTGGACTGCAAATCGACGTTCAATAAGTAAATTTAGCCATTACACGGTAAAAATAATCTTTCGTATTTTGGGAAAATGGTTTTGGTGACGTGCTCTTTCATCCGCACCACTCGCTTGTCATCCAATGTTTGCTTGTAGCAATTTAAAGCTGAACGAATGTCGGATTCCAATCTTACAGAGGGATCAGATACGTCCATCAACTATCTGACGTCATAATCAAAATATGCCACTTGTTGGATGACGTTACAGTCAAATGACGTCGGTCCCATACCAAACGGATAAAGGTCATACAGTAACCGTCTAAATGGACCTTTCAAGTTTATCCTTCAATATTATGACGTCAAAATAAACTACGTGTAGGATGACGCCATAATCAATTACAAAGTGAATGACTCGATTTAGTCCGTTTAAACACTTAATAGTCCGACACGTTGTGCGAATTGCATGTATTTACTAATTTAATAAACATTCTGTAGGAATATTTTGAAACTAATTTGACTGGGCGTTGTTGCAGTAACAACAGAACCCAGTCAAATTAGCTCAAAACTTTCAACAGCTTACCTGTATAGATTTCCGGAAATTGATAGTTATGGTGTTCAGGGATCGATCAATCCCAATACCAGCGTGATGTGGTTGGAGGCTACATAGAGATGTGCTGGGCATAGCTAAACTGGAAATGTCCATTTTATGTCTTTGGGGTGAATTTGATCAATTTAATGAATATTATGTAGAATATTTGAAAAGTAATTTAATCGGAAGCTGTTGCGCCAATAGTCCATGTCTGTTAGTTTATAAATATTCATCAGTTTACTGGTATAGTTACTTTGCAATGGAGGGATCTAATCTGTTACTCAAGTGTCTGACGTCAAATCCAATGGAACTTTCCAGTTTTACCTCCGCCCACCTCTAGCTAAGCTTCAGCCACACCTCAGTCGTATTGTGATCGATCGATCGCTAAACTCTTTGACCAGCAATTTCCAGAAAACTTTACAGGTAGGCTGTTAAATATTTTGAAAGCAATTTGTCATAGGCAGAAACAACAGCGCCAAGTCAAACTGGTTTCAAAATATTCGACAGAATGTTTATTAAATAGTAAAGGCATACAATTCGTACACGGTGTCGGACTATTAAGCGTTTAAATCGAGTCAGTCATGCTGTAATTGGTTATGACGTCATCATACAGGTCGCGTAGTTGATTAAAACATGATATGACATCATATTATGAATGGATAAACGGGAAAAGACCATTACGAGTGAGCTAACACCACCACCTTTATTACGTATAACTCAGCCATGAATATTGAAAGGTCCGCCAGTTGTACGAATTGTATGACGTTGTTGGATTTCCTATTTAATACACATCGGCGTGGTGTTGGTGGTGGTGGTGGTGGTGGTGGTGTGCTGGTGGTCGTCGTCGTCGCTATCGTCGTCGTCGGTGGCGGCGCGGCAGCGGCATTATTGTCGTCATCATGTGATATGCAACACAGTGTTTATATTATGACGTCATATTGCAAACAGCTGTAACAGCCGCAAGCAAGCTAAAAATTTAGAATCTCTTTATGAATGAATCCAAACAGTTCACCCACATGCACCTATCTAGAAAGCGAGAAGCTAAAGAAAATGACGATCCACTTTGTGGCGGCGAACCATCGAGGAACAGTAAAAACCTGGGCTCACTGGTTTGCAGTACTGCTGACATTGCTGCACGCAGCGTCGTGGGGAACATAGCCTTCCAGATCTTGTGGAGGATAAGGATTCGTAGATCAAAGATGCCCTTGACAAAAAGACTATGTTTATACAATGCAACCTGCGTATCGTTGATGCTGTATAACTGTAACAGCTGGGCAGCTCCAAAGGCAGCTCTATATAAACTTGATGCCTACCACCGCAAACACCTACGCACCATCACTGAGCACCGATGGCCAGACAGCATAATTTCCAACGATGCACTATACAAGATGTGTACTACTTCGCCGCTGTCTGTAAAAGTCGCCCAGCAAAGAGGTGACCTCAAGAAAGCAGGACACGGTACACTCAATTCAAGAATGGACCTGAGGAAGCTAAGGATTTCGGCTGAGGACAAAACACAGTGGGCAAAAGCGAAGAAGGACTGATTGCAGCTGTAGGATGTTTCTACTACTACTGCAGCAGAATACAGTAATCATACATTCATACATATTAATAAAGAAAGGATCGCGTAAGTCCACAAAAGAGTATCGCTGTGACATGATCATTCAGTACAATACAGACTTTCAGATGAGATGGCAGATGAAATGTTAGAAATTAGTATGCGATTATAAATATCCGTCAATCATCTCATCTCGCCGTCACCACCATCACAGTCACCACCATCACCGCAACAACCACCACCAGCAGCACCACTACCACCATCACAACTGCCGCCACCGCCACCACCACCAGCACCACCACCACCACCACCGCTGCCGCCGCCGTCACTGCCACCGCCCTCGCCGCCGCCACCACCACCACGACCGCCACCACCGCCGCCGCCGCCACCGCCACCACCACCGCCACCACCTCTACCATCACCAACACCACCAGCACCACCAACACCACCACCACCAGCTACATTATTATGATTATAAAGTCAGCTAACATGTGACGTATTTGAGTATGACGTATACTGATTGACTTGAGTTTGACATCCCGAGCCGTTATGCCATATCATGGTTAGCTAACCTCTTTTTCATTTACCTTGGGATTCCATTGTAAGGCATGACTGGCAAAGTTTAGCCGCGCTCCACGTAAGGCGTGTCCTATCCATCTCCATCTGTCGGTGTTGATGGGACTGCTGCAAGACACTTGTTTTGTTCGTTGATATGTTTCGCCATAAGAGAGGCTGTGCGGTCTGATGTTGAGGATCTGTGGCAACCGTAGTTGAAAAACTCCAATCTACGTGACATCTTGGTTAAATCGAATTTAACTCTTCAAAAACCTTCAGAATGAATGATATATATTATTCATATTTCATAGGCCATACCGCCTCTATCAAACAAACATAACAAATCTCTGACAATAAAATAAATAAAAAATATCTCCCAACCTTGGGAGATCCTGAGCCAGTGCGTTTAATCATATAACCACCTACAAGCGAGTGCCAGTTCTATTGTTTTATTGTCTTACTAACACACTAATTATTGCACCATACCGTCGTGGCAAATCTGTCTGGCATACCATCATTCCATCAATTTAGTCTGTCTTCTTAATAATAGTTTTGATTCGTTCATCATTTCCTTCCTTCCTTCCTTCCGTCCGTCTGTCTGTCCGTCCGTCCGTCCGTCTGCCCGTCCTTCCGTCCTTCCTTCCTTCCTTCCTTCCTTCCTTCCTTCCTTCCTTCCTTCCTTCCTTCCTTCCTTCCTCCATCCCTCCTTCCTTCCCATCCGTCAGTCAATCAGTCCTCCCTCCCTCCCCCCTCCCTCCCTCCCTCCCTCCCTCATTCCCACCCGCCCGTACGTCCGTCTGTCCGTCCTTCCTTCCTTCCTTCCCTCATTCTTTCCTTCCTCGCTCTCTCCCTCCCGCCCCCTCCCTCCATTACTTCCTCCATTCCTTCCTTCCTTCCTCCCTCCCCCCTCTCTCCCGCCCTCCGTCCCGCCCTCCCTCCCTCCATCCATCCATCCACCCAACCACCCACCCTCCCTCCCTCCCTCCCTCCC
The DNA here is from genome assembly GCA_034401795.1 of Chaetoderma sp. LZ-2023a. Taxonomy (NCBI): domain Eukaryota; kingdom Metazoa; phylum Mollusca; class Caudofoveata; order Chaetodermatida; family Chaetodermatidae; genus Chaetoderma; species Chaetoderma sp. LZ-2023a. Next base: position 68,628,999 of record CM067359.1, read on the forward strand.
TCCCTCATTCCCACCCGCACGTACGTCCGTCCTTCCTTCCTTCCTTCCTTCCCTCCTTCTTTCCTTCCTCGCTCTCTCCCTCCCTCCCCCTCCCTCCCTCTCCCTCCCTCCCTCCCGCCCTCCGTCCCGCCCTCCCTCCCTCCCTCCCTCCCTCCATCCATCCATCCATCCATCCATCCATCCACCCACCCTCCCTCCCTCCCTCCCTCCCTCCCTCCCTCCCTCCCTCCCTCCCTCATTCCCACCCGTCCGTCCGTCCTTCCTTCCCTCCTTCTTTCCGTCCTCGCTCTCTCCCTCCCTCCCCCTCCCTCCCACTCCCTCCCTCCCTCCCGCCCTCCGTCCCGCCCTCCCTCCCTCCCTCCATCCATCCATCCACCCATCCACCCACCCTCCCTCCCTCCCTCCCTCCCTCCCTCCCTCCCTGCCTCCCTCCCTCCCTCCCTCCCTTCCTTCCTTCCTTCCTTCCTCATTCCCGCCCTTCCGTCCATCCGTTTGTCCTTCCTTCATTATTTCCTTCATTCCTTCCTTCCTTCCTCAATCCATCCATCCATCCATCCATCCATCCATCCATCCATCCATCCATCCATCCATCCACCCATCCATCCATCCATCCATCTATCCATCCATCCATCCATCCATCCATCCATCCATCCATCCATCCTTCCTTCCTTACTTCCTCCCTCCGCCTGCCTGCCTGCCTGCCTGCCTGCCTGCCTGCCTGCCTGCCTGCCTGCCTGCCTGCCTGCCTGCCTGCCTGCCTGTCTGCCTGCCTGCCTGCCTCCCTCATCTCCCTCCCTCCCTCCCTCCCTCATTCCCGCCCTTCCGTCCATCCGTTTGTCATACAGGCTACTGATGAAGCGCATCCCTGCGAAATGCATTTAGCCAATTGACGGTGTCCATAATTACTGTGAGTAACTTATAATATTGCGTATTGTATTGTTGTATTGTTAACCCTTGCATATTACATGTTAATTCTATAATTTGCCTTTCAGGTGTAAGTAATATATTGGTTCAATTTGTAGTTGATGTGAATAAATTTGTCTTCTTGAATTTGAGTTTGCCTGATCGAATCTTTCTTACCTGCTCAACTGCCTGTCTGATTGCTAGTTAGATTGAACGCTTGTCTGTATGAATGGCTATTGCGAGGAAGAATGGTCGTAGGAAGAATGGAGATGGTAAAGGGTGTTCATCCGCGCATGCGCACCTGGTAAAGCTGTATTACCAAATAATTCATTGCTTCCACCATATTGCTACGCTACGTAGGCATTTAGATGCCGAAACTCTCCCTGATGGGCTTAGCAGGAAGGTGGAAGAGCTGAATGGATTTTGTAAGCCAGCTATGACAGATGATGACATCTACTTTGCCATCTGGAATGTGAATTTTGAGTGGGCAAAATCTACCATTAAGGCCATGTTAAATCACTATAGTGAACAACTTGGTAGTATTAGAACTGAAGTAGTCCTCACACAGGCAATGCCACATTTAGACCTAGGTCGTGCTAAATCCAATGCTATACGCTGGGCAAAAAACAATTATAATAGAAAGCTCGACATTAATGCGATTATCTCTTTTTACGATTTTGTGCGACCGATAGATCCATCTCAGCAACCAATTCAAAATCGCGCACAAGCCACGCATCTGGTCATGATACCAACTGTGGCCCCACAATCACAAATGAAAAAACGCCTCAGATCACCTAAAACTTCTCCGCTAGTCACAAAACGAGTAGACAATAAAATCTCTCCATTGCTACCATTAGATTCTGGCCCTAGAGATATGATATTTGAAGCATCATTAATCCCACTACCTGACTCTCCACTAGGCAATCTAAATGACCCAAACGAATATCCGCCCTTGCCACAGAGGGAAAGGGTTAATAGTAGCATATCTGGTCCACGGACTGGCGCTTCTCAGAAATCTCTTCAGAGCAGTTAACCATCGGGTCTCAAGACCCCATCCCCAACAGGGACACTGTCACAGCCCAGCTTCTCTCCAAATCCAGGTCCAAGTAATGCACCGGAGGTGCGTCCTATTAAATTTGCAAATGGAACCAAACAACCAACCATGTTGGAGAGAAACATTTTTTGGAAATTTCGTCATGAAATCGAAAACAAAATTGACTGGCGACTACCTGTTCTCACGAACAAAATACTCATCTTTGGAGCTTCGAACCTGAGTCGCATTAATGTTGAGCCCCACCCTGAAACGCAAGTTGCCTGCTACCCAGGAGCTAAATTGTGTCATGCTAGAGGACTAATTCAAAAGTGCAATGGATCATTTAAACCAGAGAAAATAGTGATTAACATTGGTATTAATGATATGAATGAACCGATCTCTAGTTCAAAACATAGATTAATGCTGCTTCTCAGTGCGATTAAGTCCAAATTCCCAAAGACTGCGATTTACTTCGCAAAATTTAACTATTCAAGTCGGTTGACAGCTCAGCAGAGGTTGGCGATTCAGTCCCTCAATTCGATGGCTGAATCATCAAAATCTGTGACTGTCATTCCAGCACTCAGACTCTCCGAATTTAATGTTGTTAAGGATAACATTCATTGGACTGAGAAGACAGCTAACTCTATGTATTCTGCCTGGCTTAAATTCCTAAATTTAAACTAGACAGGGGCCAAGGTAACATCCGCCCGGAAACAGGACTGGGCAGTAATATTGTCAATCTAACTGGCTCACCATTAGGTGAAGCAGAGAAGTCACTGCTCAATTTTGGTCTTACATTTGTCCCAACACCAAAACCAAAAACAGGTTTGGATGCTCTTTTAGATAATGGCTGTTTGGAAACATCTGAATTTAGTCACCATATTAAGTTAGCAGACTTCTTTCGTAACTCTAATAGTAACATTCCACCATTCATTAAAAAAAACTGGCTGGGCACCAAACGTAAAACTCCTGGACCCAGCGATCGGTGAAAGCATAGAACTCTTTTCAGAACATGTTAAAAATTCTGCATTCCCTAATGATCAACCAAATTTACCATATGAGGAACGCCAGGCCTTAATTGAATTGTCTAAAAACAACGAAATTGTCATCAAACCTGCAGATAAAGGGTCGGCGACTGTAATAATGCTTAAAGATAACTATAAACGTGAAGCACAACTACAACTTAGTAACCCAAAGCATTACCAGAAACTAAGCAAACCACTTTGGCAAAATAATTGCAGCAAATTTAATGAGATTCTTCAAAAATTGCACGATAGCAAGAAGATCACCGAAAAGCAACATAAGTATCTCTTTGCTAAACTTGAGTCAAAACCACGGACTTTCTATCTTTTGCCAAAAATTCATAAACCCATAGATTCGTGGTTGGACCCAATGTCACCGCCCGGGCGACCTATAATCTCTGATTGTGGCTCAGAATCCTACAGAATCAGTGAATACATCGATTACCATCTACAGCCAATAGCAAATAGACACCCCGGCTTCTTGAAAAACACAGAAGACTTCTTATCACAGGTCTCTGAGACCTGGATACCTCCAAATTCATTCTTGGTCACGCTTGACATCGATGCTATGTATACAAACATTGACATCGAGAAGGGTATAAATTCTATCCGTAAAGCATTCGTGAACTACCCAGACACCAACAGGCCAGACAGAGAAGTAATAGCTCTATTAGAGCTGAGTCTGAAAGGCAATGATTTTGAATTCGATGCGAAATTTACCAACAAATTTGCGGCTGCGCGATGGGCAAGCGCTTTAGCCCATGTTTTGCCAATATTTACATAGCAGAGTGGGAGGAGGAAGCGTTAGAAAAGTGTCCAAAACAGCCCCTCATTTATTGCAGGTACCTTGATGACATTTTCATGATTTGGCAACACACAAAGGCAGAGTTTGATGAATTTTTCGAAATTCTGAACAATCACGATCCGAATATCAAATTAAAAGCAACCATTGACGAGATGTCTGTAGATTTCCTGGATGTAACTGTATATAAAGGTCTAAAGTATGAAACAACTGGCTACTTAGACTACAAAGTGTATTTCAAACCAACCGATTCGCATCAGCTATTGCACAAAAAATCTTTCCATCCATCGCATACTTTTAAAGGAATAGTAAAATCACAAATAATCCGTTTTCACAGGAATTCGATTGATAGCAAAAACTTTGAAGATGCGTGCTCTACCCTATTCAAAGCCCTCAAACCACGAGGTTACTCCTCACGATTCTTGTGCAAAATCAAATCTGAAACATTGGACGGCTTGGAAACCATTCCAGATAATGCCTCAAATCATCGGCCTACAAAAATTTCTCACAATCGTCCAATTATAGGTGAAAGCGAATCTCGCAAATGCGGGAGGAAAAGGTGCAAGTTAGATGAATTTCTCCCAAACCAGAATACTTTCACGAGCTTTCAGAACAAAAGCAAGTTCCAACTTCAGTCTAATCTAGATTGTGACTGAAAATGTTATTTATCTAATTTCATGCAAATTGTGCCAAAAACAGTGTCGGTGAAACCAAATGTCCATTAAGATGGCGGGCAACTCGACACCTCTCAGATAATAGGCTAGAGGAAGACACACATGTTTCCGAACATTTTAATCTTCCTGACCATTTAGTCCTTCGTGACTTTGAAATTATGCCAATTGAACAGCCACCCCTTTCAGATATGGCAGAAGAAACTGATAAACAAAGAAAACTTCGAGAATCGTTTTGGATTAAAGAACTCGAAACACAGTGGCCAAGGGGAATAAACTCGGACCCAGGCTTACCTGATCAACGTGACAAAATTCCATTCATTCTGACGTATAATCGGAAAAACGTTGAAATTTCCAAAATCTTGAAAGATGAGTATTAAAACCTACAGGATAATGTGAAACAACCCTTTAACAAGCGTCCAGTAATTGCGTTTAAGAAAAATCCGAATCTACGTGACATCTTGGTAAAAGCAAAACTCAAATAGCTATCCAGAATATCCATCTCAATCATTCAACATTAACCCTTGCATGTTGGGCAATGTCCATTTGCCGGCGGGGATTGGAGTATTTTTGAAAATTTACTGCTGTAATGACTGGCTTGGGAACCGAGACAGTCGTTCCAGTGGCATATTCTCGGGAATGACCTTGTCTGTGCCTGCAAATGTACATTAAATAAGTAAGCGAATATTTGGATTTTACTGAACAAATTGAACCAATAAAGAGTTAACATTAACGCCATATGGCTTTCCTCAAACAAAATGACAAATCTCAGGCAGTAAGATAAAACAAAATATCTTAAATTTTTGAATTTTTTCAATTATTGAAGATTCTGAGCCATGGCGTTGACAATATTGACTACTACTACGACTACTACTACTACTACTACTACTACTACTACTACTACTACTACTACTACTACTACTACTACTACTACTACTACTACTACTACTACTATTACTACTACTACTACTACTATACTAATTTAAATTTAAAAGATATGAGAAAATACAGACTTATCAATATTTTGCTGCCTATCGAAGTTTGAAATCTTCCCATGTTCAAACTATGGTGGGATCTATAGCAAATACTGTTAGGTGAGCGTCGTCACTTTGTGATGATTCGTTTAACATATCACGAAACACATTTTTGCCCGATATTATGCCATGTGCGATCATACCCACATCTACCCTATAGCGTGCCTGGGTGAAATGGCTAACTCTGGATAAGGCCCCGATTATATTTCTCTATAAAATACAGCCATAACGACTGTAGCGGGTAAGCAATTGGTCAAGAGACGTAATCCCAACCAGAAGTTGTCTCCTCTCTGATTGAACTTCAAAGACTTTGCGATAACTAATGCAATATGTATGACAAGCTAATGCGAATAATAAACCGGATAATTACCTCGGAATTCCCATCATCCCCTAAGGCTGTCTAGAAACACCTAGACAGCGCAGTATCCTCCCTCCCACACCACACCCCGCATATTAACTTAGAGGATGCAAAAACACCTTTATAAGACAGTGCAGCGCATACTCAAGTACGCCGAAGATATATACATTTAGACGGCAGATTAAAAGCAATTATGTTCAAAGTCAAATTCAGCTCCTCCATTTACGTCAAATTTCAAAGGTGAACATATCAAAAAGACAACTCCCAGAAGACTGGCGTCCATAAATGGATAAGAGCCGCGAGCTACTTGAAACCTGTTCCTTAACGGGATCGCGGTAGAAGCCTATAGTATTATTGTGATCCTTCAGTTCTTCAAGAGAAAAGGACGTTATAACGTTGCCTCCTGAATTTTTAATGAGTTACATCGTTCATTTTTAAATGCATGTATTTTATTATTCAGTGCCATTTTGAAAATAGCGCAGACAGAAACTGTTGTTACTCTGGCAATCTGTGATTATCTCTTTCATGTTCAGTAATAATGCCAGCGTATTTAGTAAACAAATTCCTCTAGTTGTACGTAAATGTCACGAGACCGTTGATTAGATGCTAATAGCTAACAGGCGTGGCTAGAGCTAACCTTTTAACCTTTTAGTCCTCAAATTTGCCCAGGAAAATCTCAAGCAAAATGGCCATTTGTAGAACAAGAGAGTATTTTTGAAAATTTGCCACTAGAATGATTGGCGCCATTATGGACCCAGTCATTCCAGTAATAAATCTTCTAAAATAGCCTTCTCTTGGTGTACACATGGACACTTCTCAAGACCACTGCAGAAGACGTTTTGGCTGATATGAGTGTTAAAAGGTTAAACCCCAAAATGTCAGTTTCAAGGTAACTATACAGGTAGGTTGTTGAATAATAAATTTTCAAAAAATTCTCTTTTAGACAACAAAGGAATATTTTCTATGGAACATGACTCCCTTCTCCAGCCACTGTTGCTATCCTTGATGGGTTAATGTTGCTGCTCTCGGTCAATGCTTTGACGCATATTCTCTAGTAAATAAGGCACATACAATGCCACCATACATTGGACGCACACTGTTTAAAATGACCAAACCGACATCTGGACCAATCTATGGTGATCCACTAAAATAGGTAGTGGAATGGGTACATGCCTTACAAAACAATCAGGTGGTTGAAAAGATGTCATTTTCTAAAGAAAATATCAATTGGCAGTCTAAAAGAATATTATTTTTGCAAATTTATCACTGGAATGACTGGGTAGTTTTTCCAGACATTGCAGTGGCAAGTTTTCAAAAATAGTTGTCTCTTCGTCTGCAAACGACCATTTGTCAAAACTATTGCAAAAGCCGCTTTGGCCTTCTTGAGTGTTAGAGGTTAAGAAACCGTTTGACATTACACCCGCCCCCTCCCTCCCCACTTGCCACCCCAGCCGCCACCCCAACCCGCCTCCATCCACACCCCCGCTGCACACATCCATAACAAGAAGAGGGTACTGTGATCTCGCCTGTCTGCCTGACTGGCTGCTTGACCGCCTGCCTACCTGCCTGCCTACCTGCCTGCCTGCCTGCCTACCTGCCTGCCTGCCTGCCTGCCTGCCTGCCTGCCTGCCTGCCTGCCTGCATGCCTGCCTGCCTGCCTGCCTGCCTGCCTGCCTGCCTGCCTGCCTGCCTGCCTGCCTGCCTGCCTGCCTGCCATGTCTGAACACACGTGTAAAAACTACTGTTTCGATTTGGGTCAAATTTTAGGACAAGGACGGAATTTGCCGTGTAAGAGCATTTCCTTACGTTGGCCGTGATCCAGATAAACGGACGCAGATCTGGATCGGATCAAATTCTGATACGATTGATATCTCTGAAACTGCTGCTCCGATTTCGCTCACATTTTAACAATGAAACGGCGAGACCATACACTAGGATACCTCAACTTTGAGCGTGATGGGAAGAACTGCAGAAAATCCAAGCAAATTCTGAAGATCTGAAATATTTTGCAATGAGACAAAAACGGGAGGACGAGGGTCTGCAATCTCTGATTGCTCATGCTTATTGCTATAGTGCTCGTTTCGATAGACGGACTGGGGTGCGTTCAGAAGCGCGAAAACCGTTTTCCGTATCGTAACAGTAGTCTTCAATAATGTGTCTAATACTCACTATAAACTTCAGTTTAGTAATGTAGACAACACCTTACTGAACACTGTCCCATGAAAAGCACGAACGTTCGCCGAACATTCGCCTTCCTGAACTCACTCTTGATTGTACTTCTGATAAAAAGTCAAACATTGGAATGTGTTAAAGGCAATATTCTTACACGTCATGTTTTTTGTTCGCTTGCAGATTCACTCTATCCCGAGGAGCGGGTAAATCGAAAGTGACACGCCTTAACGCGAGGGGCGCTGTGAGGCGGAATCGATCAGGAAGCAGCGGACATGGCGGAAGGATGATGACTCTCCTCAATAGACAACTGTGGAGGGGTGGTCGCTTCTCAGATGTCAGTCGTGTATAAGTCGCCCAGCCCTCATTTGCATTAGTTTTTCGCATATTTTATTAAAAATGTATCCGTTGCCACGGAGTGTCTGTTGAGTTTTTTTAGAATCCTTTTACCGATCATCTTGCAGTTTTGCATTCCATATCCAGCTTTCATGTGCATGCCCACTGCAATTTTATTTTTAAAATCACGTTTCCATCCTCTGCAGTGATCTTGAGGAACGTTCATTTGCAGGCCAAGAGAAAACTAATTTTTGAAAATTTATCGCTGGAATGAATTGCTCGATAACAGAGCCAGTTATTCCCATGATAAATCGTCAAAATAGTCTTTTCTTGGACTGCAAATCGACGTTCAATAAGTAAATTTAGCCATTACACGGTAAAAATAATCTTTCGTATTTTGGGAATATGGTTTTGGTGACGTGCTCTTTCATCCGCACCACTCGCTTGTCATCCAATGTTTGCTTGTAGCAATTTAAAGCTGAACGAATGTCGGATACCAATCTTACAGTGGGATCAGATAAGTCCCTCAACTATCTGACGTCATAATCAAAATATGCCACTTGTTGGATGACGTTACAGTCAAATGACGTCGGTCCCATACCAAACGGATAAAGGTCATACAGTAACCGTCTAAATGGACCTTTCAAGTCTATCCATCAATATTATGACGTCACAATAAACTACGTGTAGGATGACGCCATAATCAATTACAAAGTGAATGACTCGATTTAGTCCGTTTAAACACTTAATAGTCCGACACGTTGTGCGAATTGCATGTATTTACTAATTTAATAAATATTCTGTAGGAATATTTTGAAACTAATTTGACTGGGCATTGTTGCAGCAACAACAGAACCCAGTCAAATTAGCTCACAATTTTCAACAGCTTACCTGTATAGATTTCCGGAAATTGATAGTCATGGTGTTCAGTGATCGATCAATCCCAATACCAGCGTGATGTGGTTGGAGGCTACATAGAGATGTGCCGGGCATAGCTAAACTGGAAATGTCCATTTTATGTCTTTGGGGTGAATTTGATCAATTTGATGAATATTATGTAGAATATTTGAAAAGTAATTTAATAGGGAGGTGTTGCGCCAATAGTCCCTGTCTGTTAGTTTGTAAATATTCACCAGTTTACTGGTATAGTTACTTTGCAATGGAGGGATCTAATCTGTTACTCAAGTGTCTGACGTCAAATCCAATGGAACTTTCGAGTTTTACCTCCGCCCACCTCTAGCTAAGCTCCAGCCACACCTCAGTCGTATTGGGATCGATCGATCGCTAAACTCTGTGACTAGCAATTTCCAGAAAACTATACAGGTAGGCTGTTGAATATTTTGAAAGCAATTTGTCATAGGCAGAAACAACAGCGCCAAGTCAAACTAGTTTCAAAATATTCAACAGAATGTTTATTAAATAGTAAAGGCATACAATTCGTACAAGGTGTCGGACTATTAAGCGTTTAAATCGAGTCATTCATGCTGTAATTGGTTATGACGTCATCATACAGGTCGCGTAGTTGATTAAAACATGATATGACATCATATTATGAATGGATAAACGGGAAAAGACCATTACGAGTGAGCTAACATCACCACCTTTAATACGAATTCGAGCCATGAATATTGAAAGGTCCGCCAGTTGTACGAATTGTATGACGTTGTTGGATTTCCTATTTAATAAACATCGTCGTGGTGTTGGTGGTGGTGGTGTTAGTAGTGGTGTGCTGGTGGTCGTCGTCGTCGCTATCGTCGTCGTCGGTGGCGGCGCGGCAGCAGCATTATTGTCGTCATCATGTGATATGCAACACAGTGTTTATATTATGACGTCATATTGCAAACAGCTGTAACAGCTGCAAGCAAACTAAAAATTTAGAATCTCTTTATGAATGAATCCAAAACAGTTCACCCACATGCACCTATCTAGAAAGCGAGAAGCTAAAGAAAATGACGATCCACTTTGTGGCGGCGAACCATCGAGGAACAGTAAAAAATCTGGGCTCACTGGTTTGCAGTACTGCTGACATTGCTGCACGCAGCGTCATGGGGAACATGGCATTCCAGTTCTTGTGGAGGATAAGGATTCGTAGATCAAAGATGCCTTTGATAAAACGACTGTTTATACAATGCAACCTGCGTATCGTTGATGCTGTATAACTGTAACAGCTGGGCAGCTCCAAAGGCAGCTCTATATAAACTTGATGCCTACCACCGCAAACACCTACGCACCATCACTGGACACTTATGGCCCGACAGCATAATTTCCAAAGGTACACTATACAAGATGTGGAATACGTCGCGGCTGTCTGTAAAAGTCGGCCAGCAAAGATGGTCCATGTTTGGCCATGTGCTCAGGATGCCAAAAGCCACACCAGCACAGGGAGCTTTGGAATTAACCCTACTCGGAGCCAACAAATACAAAGTCAGGAGAGGACTTCATTGCATAAAACTGATAAGCATGCTACGAGGTGACCTCAAGAAAACAGGACTCTGTTCACTCAAGTCAAGAATGGACCTGATGAAACTAAGGATTTCGGCTGAGGACAAGACACAATGGTCAAAAGCGAAAAAGGACTGATTGCAGCCGTTAGTGTAGGCCCTTACGTAATTTCGTGCTATTTATTTTGCTAAAAGTGAACTTTCACTTGATGTTATGTCTCAAGATTGTGAATCCTAAAGAAAAATATGATGGCATTTTATGCTCCCATGGATGAACCGTTACCATGGCAATCCGTCCGGCTTTCATGTCTCGCTGTCAACAATATTGGCTAGTTTCAATAAGTGTTGGTGGATTGAGATCAGATTTGGGAGATCTGTTCCGGGTCCCATTATATGTAATACTTGCAAAAATGAAGATGATAGCCGTTTATAAACCAGAGTTATGGCCCTTGATACATTTGAACTCTATGGGCAAATACAATCTTGCCAAACGGTTAGGAAAGTGTTAGCATTCAAAGGATATGCCAGCATTGTGAGGTTCGATTGGCTATATATCAGCATTAAAGAGCTACATGCCATTGAGTAGATATCTTAATGAGCACCATCAAGTTCTTTCAATACAGATGCGTGTAATTTTCACCCGTAGTAGATTTGTTGTTGCAGCTATTACTAAAACAGCCACCTACTTCTGTGCATGGAATATTGTTATTCTGACAATTACATTTTCCTGTCCATCCTCGTTTGCATACACACTTTAGCAAATTCGTTATTGCTTCTGGGGCTGGTGGATTCAAACGTAGAACTTAATCAAAATGACACGTTGCTGTATCGAAGGACCAACCGTAGTCAACTGGAGATGCGTGGCATGGGTGATTTTCACCCGCTCCAACTCATGGCTATGTAACGTGTCCGACGAATATGTAAGTTTAAAGACCCAGTAGTTGGCGGTAAATTCTCTCCTTCAGCAGTACGGTTTGAGTACAAATACGTTTACTTTGGTATGGCCCTTAGACGTGTAGAGCAAGCATACAAATCGTTCAATCTCTGAGTATATTTCTGGTGATGGATCGTCGATTCCTAGTGATACCAATGCATGTACGATCCCATAATAACACGACTTGAGCACCTTGAAGCACCGTTCTTTGGTTCGGCCAGTAAATCTACCAGAAGTATCACACCCTGTAAATGTATGGAAGCCTAAAATTGTCGATGCATGTAATTGTCCTAACTCGTTATAAATGGGTTGAACTGGGATGCGTCTCTTCGACTTGGTCTTACCTGTGAGAAAGCTTTATACATATTGACCATCAGCAGAAATACAACTGTGTCTACATCTTTTAGATTTGTCAGGGCGTGTAGCAATAGCAATGTCTGCTTCTTCTTGATTATGGCTGATTAATATATTGGGAGTTGTAATATTCCCATTGCTTTCTGTTCCAGATGTCACAATAAATTTCTTCAATCTGTTAACTGGACCTATGTTATGAGCTGGACACGTGCTGGTTAAAGACACTGTAAGTTCGGCTTTTGTCTGGAAATTTGAAAGGAAATCCGTCAATGGAATATTTTGGATAAATGAACAATCCTTGATGTGGTAATATGTTGATGTGCCCTTTGATCTCTTTTTCCTCATTTGTTCTTTGATGGATGTTTTGTTACATCTATCAAATACCAATCTAATTTCATCTTAGGATGCTGCCATATTGACGAGCTGGTCAAGAAATGACTGTACAAAGTCTTGCCATGTTTTTATTTGAACATTTTGGACATAGAATTTACAATAGCCATGCCATCGAAAATGATTACTCTTTTAATATTTTTCATGGACGGTCTTATATATATATAAGACCGTCCAAGAAAAATATTCAAGTTTAAATGGTTAAGTACTGAACATTTCTCCAGTCTAGAAAGGATGACATGATTTATCTTTCACTCGATCTGCAAATAATTCGGCCGTCATTGTATATACCATCAATCAATGGACCGTTCCAGTTTTAGCTATTCCCCGCCCATCTCTAGCTAAGCCCCACTCACGCTTCATCCGTGTTGGGGTCAATTAATTGTTGCACTCACCGAACCGGTTAGCGGTAAAATATTTTGAAACTAATTTGACTGGGCGCTATTTCCGACTGGGTGCTGTTGCAGGAACAACTCCCAGTCAAATTAGTTTCAAAATATTCAACGTCGTGTGTATTAAGTAGCAAAGACATACAATTCGTACAACCTGACGGACAATTAAGCGTTTAAGGAGTAGTAAATCGAGTCATTATACTATCATTGATTATGACGTCATCCTACACTTTACGTATTTGATTATGACGTCATATGATGGATGGATAAACTAGAAAGCTCCATTGACCTACTGTTAAATTAGTTTCAAAATTGCCAACATAATAGTTATTATATCAAGAAGAATGTGTTGTAAGCATATATGGAGATGCATGATGCCACACACTGTTTCTTACGGAGACACCATCTGAGTACAAAAGGTCACCCTTACCAGTTCTGATATTAATCAAGGATTTTTAGGTATCCAATCAGGGGGAGAAAGATTACACCTATCACGCCGGTCTCCTCACTTTTTTGGGAAACTAAGTCATTAAGGCTACTCTGATTATGTCTGCCCTTCTTCGAACAAGAAACTGTGCTCGACATCCTCAGGTAACGCAATCTTCCCAGGAGCTTATCATAGCTACGTGGAATGTACGTGGTGTGAATGCAACATCAAAGAGGCAAACTTTAGGTGCAGACTGTGAACACTATACCATCGATATTGCACGCATTCACGAGACTAAAGTAGCCAAACACTCAGAGCAGCAACAACAGACAGGCCATAATCTCGTGCTCATGGAGCAAAAACAGGCCACATACCGCGGGTTAGGATTCGTAATCGGACCAAGGGTCTTAAATCATGTCATTAGTTTTGGATACATCAGTGATCGCGTTGCATTCATCGACCTGGCTAAACCAACGCGAAAACACACCACCACTAAGTGTCGAATTGCCAACGCATACGGCCCAACTACCGAAAAAGCCAAAGAGAATCCAGCAATATCAAATTACTTCTATGCAGAACCGAGCTCCGCCATTACAATCCCAGCTAGATGGCAACTGTTCGTGTGTGGCGATTTTAACTCCAAGCTGGGTAAACTCGGAATTGCAGACAAATGTTCAGGACTTGGCTTATGCATGAGATTCTATGGAGAGGGCACACGCAACAGCAATGGAGATGCACTGGTGGCATTCCTTGGTTTCAATGGCCTATTTGTCACAAATACGGCTTTCAACCACCCATGCCGTCACCGGACAACATGGACTGGACTCATTACTTATCGCAAATCCCCAAAAGTTTCTAAGGCTACAACAGCTGTCTTCAACCAAATAGACTTCATACTATGCAAGACAGAAGCAAAGCCCTTACTCCGGAACGCTCGTTCGTATGGAGGCACATACCTCAATTCTGACCATAAGCTAGTCATTACACGCCTTCAGATGAACGATCTCTACCTAATATATAAACACCATACCACGCAAGAGGGTAGCGTCACCTACAACATACCCAAGCTCATCAGCGACACTGACATCAAATGTCATACAAAAACCCCTCGGGGAGCAGATAGCTAACATCGATCTCAGCTCCGATCCAAACGAAGCCCTAACCAAAATACTGAAATCTATGGAACCATCCGCTATCAGCACCATATGTGCTCTTAAAACCAACCAAACTAAGTATACTGACGACCCTCTAGTAGTAAAACTGTCAGCAGAGCAGAAAGCGTTATGGGTCCGCATCTATCAAATTGGCCAAAGTGACGACCGCACCAAACTACACCGGGAGCGCAATATTATTCTGTGCCACATTAGCGATTGCTTAAAAGATTTTGCTATGCAACAGGCAGACTCCCTAGCAGATGAAATCACTGCCACGGATGACTGTCACAAAATGTTTCGGGCAGCCCGAGCCCTGAGAGTTACTGACTACACACAACCACTCACTGTGCACAACTCTGAAGGAGACTTTATCGGGACTGACCAGGGAAAAGCCGAGGCGATCCGAGAATGCTTCAAGGAACAGTTCACTGACAACGATGATGAGTCCGTGCACCCGTTCTCAGGAGACCCCAGGCCATTACTAACACCAATTAAAACAGCAGAAGTTGAGAAGGCACTTAAAGCCCAGAAAAATGGACGTGCATCTGGACCTAATGGCATGAGCAATGAACTATTCAAATATGCATGTGGCATTATCTCAAAGCCGATCAAGCACCTAATCAATTCAGCTTTTATGCATCACCTTTCCATCGATGATGTAGGCCGTGGCATCCTTATCGCACTACCCAAGCCCAAGAAGCCACCTGAGCCCCAAGCCAATCTGCGGCCCATTGTGATCCTCAACAGCATACGGAAGATCCTATCCAATGTTACTCTATTCCACATCCGAGACAAGATCGATTACTTCAACGGATCATGTCAAAGTGGCTTCAAACGCGGACGCAGCTGCGCAGACATTGTATGGGCTCAACGCATGCTTGTATCGGTAGTCATGTCCAAACACTGGGACTTCCACAAAATGGGCATTGACATGTCACGAGCCTTCGACACAATTAAACGCTCAAAGATCCTAGATGTACTACGCCAGGCCAGTTGCAAAGAAGATGAGCTACGACTAGTGAGACAACTGCTTGCAGACACCAAGCTGAGAGTACGAGTCAAGTCAGTGAAGTCTGTAGATTTTTCAACATCAATCGGCTCCCCACAGGGAGATGGTCTATCTCCCGTGCTATTCACCTGCTACCTTGTTGCCGCATTGAAATCTGTGAGAGAAAGTTCCACAAGACCAAACTCTCAGTGCCAATACTGGGCAGGAGCTAGAGATGGAATATGCTGACGATGTGGACATCATAGACCTGGAAATGAAACCGCTTGACGAATTTCTCCCAATAGTTGCAAGCCAACTAAAAATTGAGAATCTCTTTATGAATGAAGCCAAAACAGAGTTTACCCACATATACCTATCGACAAAGCAAGAAACCATAGAAAATTACGACCCACTTCGTGGCGGCGAACCATGGAGGAAGAGTAAAATCCTGGGCTCACTGCTTTGCAGTATTTCTGACATTTCTGCACGCTGCGCCATGGGGAACATAGCTTTCCAGTCCTTCTGGACGCTATGGATTCGTAGATCAGAGATGACCTTGATAAAGAGGCTACGTTTATACAATGCAACCTGCGTGTCCTTGATGCTGTATAACAGTAACAGCTGGGAAGCTCCAAAGGCAGCGCTAGACAAACTCGATGCCTGCCACCGCTAACACCTACGCACCATCACTGAGCACCGATGGCCAGACAGCATAATTTCCAACGATGCACTATACAAGATGTGTAATACTTTGCCGCTGTCTGTAAAAGTCGCCCAGCAAAGAGGTGACCTCAAGAAAGCAGGACTCGGTACACTCAATTCAAGAATGGACCTGAGGAAGCTAAGGATTTCGGCTGAGGACAAAACACAGTGGGCAAGAGCGAAGAAGGACTGATTGCAGCTGTAGGATGTTTCTACTACTACTGCCGCAGAATACAGTAATCATACATACTGATATTAATAAAGAAAGGATCGCGTAAGTCCACAAAAGAGTATCGCTGTGACAAGATCATTCGGTACAATACAGACTTTTAGATGAGATGTCAGATGAAATGTTAGAAATTAGTATGCGATTAAAAATATCCGTCAATCATCTCATCTCGCCGTCACCACCATCACAGTCCCACCGCAACAACCACCACCAGCAGAACCACTACCACCATCACAACTGCCGCCACAGCCACCACCACCACCACCACCACCACCACTGCCGCCGTCGTCACTGCCACCGCCCTAGCCGCCGCCACCACCACCACCTCCAACACCACGACCGCCACCACCACCACCACCACCACCGCCGCCGCCGCCGCCGCCGCCGCCGCCGCCGCCGCCGCCGCCGCCGCCGCCGCCGCCGCCACCACCACCACCACCACCACCACCACCACCACCACCACCACCACCACCACCACCACCACCACCACCACCACCACCTCTACCATCACCACCAACACCACCACCACCAGCTACATTATTATGATTATAAAGTCAGCTAACATGTGACGTATTTGAGTATGACGTATACTGATTGACTTGAGTTTGACATCCCGCGCCGTTATGCCATATCATGGTTAGCTAACCTCTTTTTCATTTTACCTTGGGATTCCATTGTAAGGCGTGACTGGCAAAGATTAGCCGCACTCCACGTAAGGCGTGTCCTATCCATCTCCATCTGTCGGTGGTGATGGTACTACTGCAAGACACTTGTTTTGTTCGTTGATATATTTCGCCATAAGAGAGGTTGTTCGGTCTGATGTTGAGGATCTGTGGCAACCGTAGTTGAAAAACTCAAATCTACGTGACATCTTGGTTAAATCGAAATTAACTCTTCAAAAACCTTCAGAATGAATGATATATATTATTCATATTTTATAGGCCATACCGCCTCTATCAAACAAACATAACAAATCTCAGACAATAAAATAAATAAAAAATATCTCCCAACCTTGGGAGATCCTGGGCCAGTGCGTTTAATCATATAACCACTACAAGCGAGTGCCAGTTCTATTGTTTTATTGTCTTACTAACACACTAATTATTGCACCATACCGTCGTGGCAAATCTGTCTGGCATACCATCATTCCATCAATGTAGTCTGTCTTCTTAATAATAGTTTTGATTCGTTCATCATTTCCTTCCTTCCTTCCTTCCTTCCTCCATCCCTCCTTCCTTCCCACCCGTCCGTCCGTCCATCCATCCGTCCTCCCTCCCTCCCTCCCTCCCTCCATCCATCCCTCCGTCCTTCCATCCCTTCCTTCTTTCCTTCTTTCCTTCCTTCATCCCTCTCTCCCTCCCTCCCCCTCCCTCCCTCCCTCATTCCCACCCGTCCGTCCGTACGTCCGTCCGTCCTTCCTTCCTTCCTTCATTCCCTCCTTCTTACCCTCCTCGCTCACTCCCTCCCTCCCCCTCCCTCCATTCCTTCCTATCTCCTTCCTCCCTCCCTCCATCCCTCCATTCTTCCTTCCTTCCTTCCTCCATCCATCCATCCATCCATCCATCCATCCATCCATCCATCCATCCATCCATCCATCCATCCATCCTTCCTTCCTTCCTTCCTTCCTTCCTTCCTTCCTTCCTCCCTCATTCCCGCCCTTCCGTCCATCCGTTTGTCCTTCCTTCATTCCTTCCTTCCTTCCTTCCTTCCTTCCTTCCTTCCTTCAATCCATCCTTCCTTCCTTCCTTCCTTCCTTCCTTCATTCATCCATCCATCCATCCATCCATCCATCCATCCATCCATCCTTCTTTCCTTCGTCCCTCCCTCATTCCCACCCTTCCGTCCATCCGTTTGTCCTTCCTTCTTTCCTCCCTTCCTTCCTTCCTTCCCCCTCCCTCCCTCCGGCCCTCCGTTCATTCTGCCTTCCTTCATTCCCTTCCTCCTTCCTTCTTTCCTCCCTCCCTCCTTCCTCGATCCTCGCCCCCTCCGTCCCACCCTCACTCCCTCCCGCCATCCCTCCCTCCCTCCCTCCATTCTTCCCTCCTTCCTTCCTTCCTCCCCCCTCCCTCCTTCATCCGTCCCTTCTTCCTTCCTTCCTTCATCCATCCATTCTTCCTTCATCCGTCCTTTCTTACTTCCTTACTTCATCCATCCTTTCTTCATTTGTCTTTCTTCTGTCACACCTTCCTTCATTAACTGGATGGATTGACGGATGGATGGATTGATGAATGGTTGGGTGGATGAATGGATGGATGGGTGGGTCGATGGATGGGTGGGTCGATGGATGGGTGGGTGGATGGATGGATGCGTGGGTGGATGGGATGGTGGGTGGGTGGATGGATGGATGGATGGAGGGAACTCGAAATTCATATTGCTCATTAAATCTTTCAAATACACTTGAATCCTATTAGTCTAAATTTTATAGACAATTATTTAATTGTTGGAAATTAAAAAATGTTCTTTCCTAAATTCGACTTCAAAAGACTTGGAAACAAAGTCCAACAACACCTTTTGAAATATAGTTCACTGTTCAAATGATTAATGACCGCTGTGTGATCCCTTTGATCAATCAACAGACTGATACTAGAACCTCGTTCAGAAAGGGATACCTTCTGAACAAACAGAATCGAGCTCACTGCGTTAATATGCATGGCTTGATCTCTTTGATCAACCGCCACTCATTCATGAGAGTATTACTGGAAGCCCACTCAGAAACCTTAGAACTCAATCAACGTCAATGGATTTAGACAATAGTTTTTAAACATCTGTGGCAGTCCAAATCTTTAATGTGAATAAAATTTAAAATTTTCAAAATACAATTGAACACTAATCTAAGCCACATCCATAAGGCCATCAATTCTAATAAATAGACAGATTTTTGGTGGACAGGCAGATTTGTTCTGTGGCCTGAAGCTGACAAACCTTGTCGAAACTGGTCGCCCACTTCACGACGGTGCATAAGATTATTGGTAATATACACAATTATCCTTTGATAGTTTATATGAATTATTTAAATATTAACATGCTTAATCATAACCTTTTTTTTCAGTGGTAGATTTTTGATACGCTTGTAGATTTTGTTAGGCTTGTAATTCGATAGACTTCCCTTGGTTCACGATTCCATTAGGTCCCCTCAACCTTTTGGTATTCTTGTAGATTTTAGTGGCAGAAACATTGAATTATCTAACTAGTAACATTATGGCTGGAGTTAGCAAGAGTAGAAGACGGGATGACAAGAGGTCTAACGACAGTCGCCCGCCATCTGCCCAGACTGCACTAACCAAGTGTTACTACATGATTATACAATGCTTTCACCAACTTGGCATCTTGAATGCTCATGTACGTAGGGGCAGTTTGCCTCCGGGATTGAGCTGAAATGTGTCAGAGTTAGAGAGACAGAATTTCTTCTGTAAACCAGCGATGCCAAACGCTGAGGTCCGTAAGGACATCTTAGCAGCAAATTTGAAATGGGCCATATCTTTACTTCAGGTTAGCATTAGTCACTATAATTTCCAGCTTGGTCGTTTTATGTCGCTCCTCATCGAAGCTCAGTCCAAACCAAATTTAGAATTAGGTAGAGCGAAGACCACAGCAATAAATTGGGCCCGAAATAACTATGGCAGGAAGTTTCATTCTTCATCAATTGATCAGTTTTATGATTTCATCAGACCTTTTGATCCGCATTTTAGAACCTGCCATAGTACAACACCCCCTGTAGGGTCACCTGTGACGTTACCATGAACATCAACTGCAGGGCCATCTGTGGCCCTACCAGGCACACCGACTGCAAGGTCAGCCTTGACCGTACCAGTCATCCCACAATCAAATCGGAAACGGAATAGGTTACCCACTGAGAGTCCCCCAGTAGTTAAGCGGGTGAATAACCAGTGCTCACCAGTGTTCCCCCTGCAGTCTCCTGTGGTGGATCCGCTCCTGATTCCACTGCCAGAATGGTCACCATCACTGTCCGCTCATGTGGATCCTAGTCAGATCCCTCTTCCGGTCTCGCCACTGTCCCCAGTCGAGTTTCCTCCCCTTCCACAGAGAGCAGCTACTGACCGACCAGGTCAAAAGACCAGATCGTCGACGCCGAGGTCCAAGCCACCACAACATAAATTTACGCCCATACCTACGCATAGGGATACACCCAAAGAGCATAGGTCTTTCTACAAGTTTCGGTTCGTGGTGGATAATAAGAATGAATGGCGCCTTCCTACTCTGAACAAGAAGATTCTGCTGATTGGCTCTTCAAATTTAGCTCGTATCAATCAGACACCTCATCCAGATATACAGGTAGCAATCTATCCAGGTGCTAAGATAAACCACATTAGGAATATGGTTAGAAAATACAATGATGTCTTCCAACCTCAGCGTATTATCCTTAACATCGGATTTAATGATAAGGACGAACTTCGGCATGACACCTCCCAAAGAATTGAGAATCTGTTTAGTACCATGCATTCAAAATTTCCAAAGGCTAAAGTTCACTTTGCCAAACTAAATTATTCGAAGCACCTGACTACAACCCAGAAACGAAACATACAATTCGTTAACAGCCGTGTAGATGCCTTAAGGGCCAAGGTCCCTATCCTGCCCAGCCTCCCCGTGTCGGAATTTCAGGTGGTTGAGGACAACATCCACTGGACTGAGTGCACTGCAAATAGGATGTATAATAGTTGGTTATCGCACATTAATTTAAACTAACTACGGGTCAGGGTACTAACCACCCAGAAATTGGCCTGGGTGGTAATATCATTAACCTAACTGGTTCTACATTGTCTGAAGCAGAAAGATCTTTGCTAAATCTTGGTCTAACATATGTACCAACACCACGGCCCAAAGTCGACATAGATGCCCTTTTAGATAATGGCTTATGGGAAATTGAAGAATTTTCTCACCGAGTTTTTTCGAAATTCCAAGAAAAACAACTTTCTACCTTTTGTTGAAAAAACTGGCTGGTCACCTAACTCGAAGTTGGTTGACCCTGCGATCCCTGATAGTATAAAAGCTATCAAGGAGCGTGTTGAAAATTTAGAATTTCCTAAAAATCATCAAAATTTGTCATATCAAGAACGTTTAGCCGTAACAGGTTTGCGTAAAAACAATGACATCGTTATAAAGCCTGCTGGCAAGGGATCTGCTACTGTAAGAATGCGTAAGGATAATTATATTCGTGAGGCGCATCGGCAACTCAGTAATCTGAAACACTACCGCAAATTAGACAAACCACTCTGGCAAAGTAATTGTGATAAATTTAATGGAATCCTTCAAGAAATGGCTGACAACAAGGCCATAACGAAAAAGCAGTTTAAATACCTTACTGCTAAACGAGATTCAAATCCACGTACGTTTTACCTTTTGCCATAAATTCATAAACCTATTGAGTCATGGTCCGATCCTATGATACCGCCGGGTCGACCTATTATCTCTGATTGCGGCCCTGAATCTTATCGAATTAGTGAAATTATTGATTACCACCTACAACAAATTGCGAATAGACATTTCAGCTTTTTGAACAACACTGAGGATTTCCTATCCGAGGTCTCCAAAATTTCTGTTCCTCCAAACTCACTCTTGATAACCCTCGACATCGATGCTATGTACACAAACACTGACATCGAAAGGGGTTTGACTTCTGTTCGCAAAGCATTTGATAAATATCCTGATAACAAAAGGCCCACTAGCGAAATATTAGCTCTCCTGGAGCTGAGTTTAAAGGGCAATGATTTTGAATTCGCTGGCGAAATCTACCAACAAATCTGTGGGTGCGCTATGGGTAAACGTGTTCGTCCTAATTTTGCCAGCATCTATGTAGCTGAGTGGGAAGAAGATGCGCTTAACAAATGTCCTAAGCAGCCCTTATTTTACCGCTAGTACCTCGATGATATTTTTATGATCTGGAATCAGTCGAGGGAAGAGTTTGATGAATTTTCCACTATTTTGAACAATCGCGATCCTAACATCAAACTTAAAGCCAACATCGACCAGTCGTCCATAGACTTTTTGGACGTTACTCTCTACAAAGGTGTAAATTACAACACGAGTGGGCTTCTTGATTACAAAGTATTCTTTAAGCCAACCGATTCCCATCAACTACTGCATAAGAAATCTTTCCATCCACCTCATACTTTTAAAGGTATTGTCAAATCACAGATTATCCGATTTCGCCGAAATTCTAGTGATAGAAAGAATTTTGAATCTGCGTGTTCCACCTTATTTAAAGCCCTCAAACCGAGGAGATATTCAACACGATTTTTGCGCAAAATAAAGTCCGAAACTTTACATGATTTGGAAACTATTACTGATAAGGCTGCCGATCAAAAGCCTACCGAAATTCGTCACAATCGTCCGATTATAGGCGTAGGACAATCTCAGAAATGTGGAAAGAAGAGGTGTAAATTAGACCTCTATCTACCAAATCAGAATACATTTGTCAGTTATCAGAACAAAAGCACATTCCAACTTCAGTCTAATTTAGATTGCGATTCTAAAAATGTTATCTATTTAATATCTTGCAAATTATGCCAAAAGCAGTATGTCGCTGAAACAAAATGCCCTTTAAGATGGCGAGCAACTAGACACCTTTGCGATATTAGACACGATGAGGACACCAACGTAGCTCAACATTTCAATCTTCCTGGTCATTCTGTCAATAGACACTTTGAAATTATGCCTATTGAGCAACTGCCTCTTTCTGCTACGCCGAAGAAACTGATAAACAAAGAAAACTTCGAGAATCATTTTGGATTAAGCAACTGAAAACAAAATGGCCGAGTGGCATAAACGTGGACCCTGGTCTTGCTGATCAACGTGAAATTATTCCATTCAGTTTAACATACAATCGAAAAAATGTTGAAATTTCAGAAATTTTGAAAGATGAATATCATAAATTGCAGGATAAAATGAAAAAACCTCTCAATTTGCGTCCAGTGATAGCCTTTAAGAAAAACTCCAATCTACGTGACATCTTGGTTAATTCGAAATTAACTCTTCAAAAACCTTCAGAATGAATGATATATATTATTCATATTTTATAGGCCATACCGCCTCTATCAAACAAACATAACAAATCTCAGACAATAAAATAAATAAAAAATATCTCCCAACCTTGGGAGATCCTGAGCCAGTGCGTTTAATCATATAATCACCAACACCACCATCACCACCACCACCAGCTACATTATTATGATTATAATGTCAGCTAACATGTGACGTATTTGAGTATGACGTATACTGATTGACTTGAGTTTGACATCCCGCGCCGTTATGCCATATCATGGTTAGCTAACCTCTTTTTCATTTTACCTTGGGATTCCATTGTAAGGCGTGACTGGCAAAGTTTAGCCGCGCTCCACGTAAGGTGTGTCCTATCCATCCCCATCTGTCGGTGATGATGGTACTACTGCAAGACACTTGTTTTGTTCGTTGATATATTTCGCCATAAGAGAGGCTGTTCGGTCTGATGTTGAGGATCTGTGGCAACCGTAGTTTGACAAGGACTTGCAGCATTTGTTCCAGGCTCGCTGTTTGTCCAATTCTTGAATCCATAGAGCAGCCCTGCTATAACATTGGAGTTAAATAGCGCCAGCTTGCGCTATGTTGGCTTGAGAACTGTAAAGGCAAAGTAATCCTCGCCAGTACATATGTATCCCTTCTTTGACTCGTATGGTTCTTGTTTTGCCAGTATTCACTTCCAGCCGAGTGGCAGTGGGCAAGTGGTTACTTTGCAAAGGTGTTCAGTATTTGCCTGTATACGCTGCAGTGCATAACATAACATGCTCATATCGGTTGCAAAATCCTGCTTTTCCAGCTTCTCAGTTAACTGTCTTACCTGCTGAAGTTGTGCCAATTACATTTACCATGGGGTTCAATTCTGGACCTGCTGTATATTTTGAAAATAATTTGATTGAAAGTTGTTGGTGGCTTAGCCACCAACAACCTTCAGATAAATTGACTTCAAGATATTCAGCAGGCCCAGAGGTATTGCCCATTGGAATTATTCTCTGGTGGCTTGCAGCAGTTAGACAGTTGCCATTCAGTATAGGAATATTGGTTGATCCATCGCTATCTTAACGACCCAGTCAACGACCATTGCAAGACACGAGATTCCGTGGTGAACGGAGAAAGACAGGTCATTGTTGTGGATGAATTGACACGTTGTGTCCCAATATATGATCTGGATTAGCCTGATTTTTTTAAGGATGCATCGCTGCCACCGCCATGATCACCGTTGTGATAGTTGTTGTTGTCGTCGTAGTCCTCGTCAATCAATATGTCGTAAATCAAAGAATCAATAATAAACACCTTATTGCTCATTTAAAAGTCGTCATTATAGTCCGGGAGCCAATTTTCAAAAGGGGTCTAGAAGAATGGTTTCGTAGCACACCCAGTATTCAGAAGGTTTGTCTCTATATTATGCTAGACCGATGTCTTGGGTATATTCTGAGCCGTGTTGTACAAGAAAATTGTGGTATCACTAACCCGTGAGAAGCCCATTTACAATAGGTGTTGAATGTAGTTTTCAGACAATTTTCACAATGGTAAATTTTTCACAAACTTAAGCGCATGTTATATCAATACAATCTTAACCAAAATGGAAAGGAGTGATCGTATATCGCAGATGTATACATAATCAACCTCGTTTAAGACACCCGTATGTTGTTTTGTACATATTGGGGCACTTAGGTCTTCTTGTGACTAGCAATACCTTAGCTACAACAATGCCCATGTTTTCTACATTTTTCATAATTAAACTTTTAACTGACATGCAGTGCATGTCTACACAAGCTGGCAGGACATATTTATCACGTGAGCAAATGAGAGAATGTTACTCATCCGTGTCAGAGTCATCTTCGACAATTGTATGCTGAACATTGTCACACATTTCAACTCCCATACAAAGGCATGCTTCAGTGCAGAGTAGATTGTTAGCCTTGCATTGACAGAGATCTGTTCTTTTGCAGGCAGACTTTTGACATCTACATGATGTGAGTTCAATTAATCCAAATGGAGCAGGATCCTTTGACATTAGAACAGGCTTGAGTAGACCACCCACTATACTCCAGCCATGTCCATTTGGAGATGGAAGATTCTGAACAGCTTGCAATGAACGTCTCCAAACAAGAGCTGGAAAATTGGCCCTATCGGTGTGATGCTTTAGACTATTCGATGTAGGTGGAAGATTTTCATTTCTTTGTCTCTTTTGACAAAAGAGCCAATAACGGGTTTCATCAGCTGTCTTTCCCACATCCCTTGTGGTATACAACTCACAGACAAATTTCTCACATAGAATTTCAGTATTCGGTGATAAGTCAACATGTTCGCCGAGTTGGGCTAAGCTAAGCTGATGACATTCAGATGACTTTAAGAGATTGAATGATTTTCTCTTAGAGACTCAAAATAATGCACTAGTGCTATCACAACCTGTAAGAGAATGAAACCCAGGCAAAGACAGACAGATGGCTGGGCCCAGTACTTGAGCAACTGTATGTATTGGTATGTATCGCAATTTGTCCTTTGTGCCCGTACGGAACCATAGTTCAGAACAGTGAAGCGAACGAATCAGCTGCTACCTGACCGAACGAGTTTGGAACAATGTTTGTTGGTATTACAACTCCATACCGTGTTGATTGAGCTAAAACAAGCGCCATACTAGTGTCAACTACCTCAATATCATCATAGGAAACGCTATGACCCATACGATTCAGAATGGTGACAACTTGTTTGGAACCTGTAAGATGCCTCATTGTCATAGCGAGGCTTATGTGTTTTGGCATTTTCTTTCTCCCGTGTGATACACAATGCGCTATGTCTTGGCATATCATCATTACATGCCTCTCATCCCCTTCATTAGCACATTCTGATCTAACATTACCAAACTGCTCTGGTGCTAAATCTGCATTAGTGGTAACCCACCGCAGCAGCCAGCAGAGGCTTTGGGGAATAATTTCCTTTGCTTTTGCGAGTGTCAGATTGTCAACATCAACTGGTTTAATGGTGATCCCCTCACAAGCCTCCAAATCTCCCTTCAAAATCTGCGCTGCGTGGAACAACGTGTGAACATCATTGCTAGTAGTATCAGTTGAGCCATGTGGCCTATCAGTATACGCTGATCTACCACCAGCTGTATTGCCAGCTGCATTAATAACATCTTCTAAAGATATATCACTGGAATAACCAAGCTCGGGTTTGGAAGGGTTTAGCTGCTGGTGAAAAACGATTGAATCCTGAAAGTAGATTTGTAATCGGCTTTTCAGTCTTTGGGAGCGGTAGTTGTCAGCAGTTACACCATTATTCTTTAGATAAAACTTGAATCGACTCAACAAATATGTCATGCTGTAAGCTTTTCCTGATACAAGTCCAGACTCTATCTCTGCTACCAGCTACGAGAATGATTGGGAGAACGAATCCTCATTCACAGTTTCTTGGTATGATTTATACATCACATTGCGCATTGATACATACTGTGCACAGCATATTTCATGATATTTGGCTTCTGAAGCGATTAAATCTACGCCTCTTATATTGGTAAGCATTTCTGTATCCGCCATTTTCTCTGCTGCAATTTGTATGTTTTGGCATGCGGAAAATGTAGAAACTGAGAATAATTTCTTGACTTTCTTGTTAGTTTTCTTTTGGCAAAACATACACATTGCCCAGTTTATCGGGGATGATCTCGATCTTGCTGCTCTAGCCAAACTTGTCGATTATTCTGGACTTTGGTTATCAAGAGGCATAGGAGTTGGTGGTGTCATGGATCGTCTTTTCGCAAAGTTAATATTGTGCTTGCTTGTGTATTTAGCATAACAGTTTCTATGCCACACGATATCCAGTTGTTTTAATTGATCAATATTTGAGTTAAGTCTTTCATAAACGTCATCCTCCCGGTGTTGGAAAGCGTCTATGAACTTTGAGATGCCGACTTCAGTGGCATTGCTAACAGTTTCGCTACTATGTGCTTGACAAATAATACAGCGAGTCCATTGTGTCGTTTTGATACGCTTTGCTGGAAGAAGATGAAACGCTACTTCCTTGTCACAACTATCACTGTCCATATTTGCTTAATTGCTAGTTATATAGCGCTTGTAATTATTTCGCAAATGTAATTAGTGTGTGTGCATATATATTAAATCAATACTAGGCTTTATTAATCAAGGAATGTATTAACAACCTTTCTCATGAATACAAATTCATAAAATGCCACTTGCATTCTTATTTGCTTTTCAAAAAAAGATTTGTATTTGAGAAAATGAGTGAATTAAACTTTCAGTTTACTTGTGATGTCAAGTTACAAAATTACCCCGGAACAAGTGTTACAGGCATAATTTGAATTATATGTAGACAACGACAATGAGAGCGATGTGAGGTGTAGTATTCATTTTAATTTGTTTTTCCGCACCGATTACCACCACATCCATCTGTCTCATTCCAACCACCATTACCTGGGTGCTTTGTCAACAGTGGTACAGCTGGATATACAGATTCTGTGATGGAGTTAGTATACATACATAAAATATAACCTTCACATTTCACCCTCGCCTTCGGTATATGCATGCAAAATGTATGTTGGATATATGTTAGGTCGATATCCGTCTAAATATCATATATGGTGAATCTATTACGATATTACTTTGAGTTATGACACGATCATGCTTATATCGTTGTGCACTGTGGATACAGCCAAAGCCTAGACCCCCTATGCAAAGAAATCAGGATAACTAATTAGTGCTACCACAATTTGTTTGTACAACAGGGCTTAAAATGTGTGGGACATGTCCCCCAAGCCACAGCAAGTGTCAGACCTTCCGAATACTGGGCGTGCTACGTCACGATTATGACCTAGCTTTAGCTCCTGGACTATTACAACAGATGGCTAGACAATATATGTTGGTTGCACTATATGAAATATTTTTTGTATAGATATTTAAGGCAGGGTGGCGGTGTCTGATGACCCCAACATCCGTGTTAAATCAGAACCATCGTGTAACCCCGGCCAACCCACTTCACCACCAACCAAGTGTCCGTTATAGACAGATTTAACAATAATACTGAACCATTCACTTTGCCAAGCAAGAAATTGTATTTCTAATTCATGATGACAACAGGTTTAAATACGACAACCTCTACACATTTATATTCGGTGGCAGTCAGGACCATCATCATGGTGCCCATGTCCGTCCTGCCCCAGCACACACCTAAACCCTTCCGCACAAGGGCATGCGCTTAGATAGACTCCTAGCTCGTGAAGAGGACTTCCGACCAGGCACTGATGATGTTCGTGGCCTAATGATATGGGTTTTGTCCATTTGCAGCGTGTTCCGGACTATAGATGCAGCACGTATTGACGCTACAGCCAAGATCGCAATTACCATTTACCTTAACAAGAAAACATTTCACAATACACTTTTCTGAATTCTAAAGTATGTTTAAACCGGCAAAAACAGATTTTTTAAAATAATTTACCATTTCATGGCTCTGTAACCGAGCCAGTCATTCCAGTGGTAAATTTCGAAAAATAGTCTGTTCTAGCCCTGCAATTGGACATTCGATAAGGAGATATTTAGGTTTTCTTGACCAAATGTAATCATTAACGTCTTACTTATGTTTATGGTTTCAAATTCCCGATGATTTAACTCTCGTATTGTTAAGCCCATACTTTTAAGTCCTGTGGTACGATATATGGAGCTTCATTTTAATGTCCTGGTGATGCAAACAATTGTAATGGATGGATACGATACGTCGCTCAATCATCTTACGTGACCAACTACAAGACCTGCTATCTGACGTCACAATCAACCTGACGTATAGCTTGAACGCGAGAATCAAACAGTCAATCCCAAAATGTATGAATCGCATATTTTTCATGTATTTCCAAAGGAGGAATCCAGTTTTAGCTTTGCCCCGCCCATATCTAGCTATGCTCCACCCACGCTTACCATCTTGGGATCAATCGATTACTGCACTATCTGAATGTCAATTTCCGTAAAACCAGGTAATTGGCAATCTGTTAAATATTTTGAGATTAATTTGATTGAGTGCTGTTGTTTACTTGGGCACAAAATGTACAAAATCGTTATTAAACAGTAAAGACATACAATTCGTACAACAACGCTCAGTCTGTAATCAATTAAGCGCTCGTGGTGAAATTACTTGCCTCATGCATGAGGTAATTGATTATGACGTCAACCTACACGTCACATAGTTGAGTATGATGTCATGTGGTTGATGGATAAACTGGAATCCTCCATTTCGTAAACTTTCTGGTAAATATGTTGAAACTCCTTTGACTCGGAGCTGTTGCTGCCATATGCAACAACTCCAGTCAAATTAATGTCAACATATTCAAAACCGTGTAGTCACCCTCAAATTTAAATTCTGGGAATTTAGCGTTCAAAGTTTTCAATCTATTCCAACTCGTGCAAAAAAGTAGGTGGAGCTAAACTAGATATGGGCGGAGCTTAACGAGAAATCGACCCCTACATTTAAAGCTTTTACACTTGAGACACCAGTATCTCAATTCCAAAATAACTATTCATGACAACTCTTAAATATGTTGAAGCCAATTTAACTGGAACCGGTTGCTGGCTGCAGATTCTAGCACGAGCTAGAAATTACTGTCAAAATATTCAGCAGCATATTCCATGCATCTAAGATTTTGTATTTCTGGTCTTTAATAGTTACCGCGTTATCGCAGCTTCATCTTTCCACGGCTACAACCTCGTCTTTCCCTGGTTACAGCCTCTTTTTTCCATGGCTGCAGCTCATCTTTCCGCGGCTACAACCTCATATTTCTGCTGATAGAGCCTCATCTTTCCATGGCTGCAGCTTCATCTTTCCGCGGCTACAGCCTCATATTTCTGCAGAGAGAGCCTCATCTTTCCATGGCCCCAGCCTCATCTTTCCGCGGCTGCAGTCTCATCTTTTCACGTCTGCAGGCTCATCTTTCCACGGTTACAGCCTCATCTTTCAATGGTTGCAGCCTCATCTTTCAATGGCTTCAGCCTCATATTTCCGCGGCTGAGAAAAACAATTCGCTGTATTCCTTCTGTTCACTACAATGATATATTCAATGTCGGTACATATTGCTACAGAACTAATGAAAGGACAAGTTTATTTCGAGCATTCACTGGAGGTCTTGCTGCGCGTATCAGAGTTCTTGAGTGTGCATCCTCATATGCAGAAGAAACTAACACGATGGATTTCTAATTATGTAACTTTGCCCATAACGCCCTCACGCTTTTACATTATCGGCATTAGCATCTCTTGGTGTAAGTATGAACATTCAAATACTCATGGGGATATTGTATCAGCGTGTCTGACGGCCATCCGCAATGTGTTTGTAATACTGTGTTCGGTAACAGCAGTATTTAGAAACAACATGTAGCTGAAATCAGTCCTTCTTTGGCCATCGTTTCTTGTCCTTGGTCAGAGTCCTTATTTCGCCAGCGTCCTTCTTTGTGGTCAGTGTTCCCAGTCCGAATGTACCGTTCCAGTTTATCCATCCATCATGTGACGTCATAATCAACTACATGACGGGTAGAAGGACGTCATATTCAATAACACCATTGTAACGCCATGCATGACGTAATTGATGACGGACTAAGCGTTGTTGTACGAATTGTTTGTCTTTACTATTTAATAAGCATTCTGTCAAATATTTTGAAACTAATTTGACTGGGCGCCGTTGCTGCCATTGACAGCAGCAGCATCCAGTCGAATTAGTTTTAAAATATTCAACAGCTTACCTCTATTATTTTCTGGAAATTGATATTCATTAAGTTCAGGGATCGATCGATCGCAACACGAGCGAGCTGTGGGTGGTCCGTGGAGCTTAGCTAGAGATGGGCAAGGCATAGCTAAAACTGGAAAGGGCTATTCCTATAGAATGATGCGTAGCCCCTTACGAGCTATGTAGAAGTTTGTACCGAGTACAGCAAATTCCAAGGATTTCTGAACATGTGTGTCTTGTGGCATTCGCAGAACATGGCCAAACATAGACCATCTTTG
Organism: Chaetoderma sp. LZ-2023a; assembly: GCA_034401795.1. Lineage (NCBI taxonomy): Eukaryota > Metazoa > Mollusca > Caudofoveata > Chaetodermatida > Chaetodermatidae > Chaetoderma > Chaetoderma sp. LZ-2023a. The sequence goes on from CM067359.1 coordinate 68,660,344, forward strand.
TTGTGCCACCTTCACTGACAGTGAGACCGTATTGCACACATTGTATAACGCATCATTGGACATCATACTGTTCGTCTAGCGATGTTGTGTTATGGTACGAAAAAGGACTGGAAGCCGATGTTTTCCCTGCCGCGACGAGAACCGATATCAGTGGAGCTGTATGTTGGTGAGCCAATGACATCGCTCTTTCTCCATTCCTCCCCGCCATGCAGCAGCACGCCTTTGTCATTGACTTCGTCTGCCATTGATATTAGGGCTGTAACGAACATTCGTTGGTTCGGAAAATCGCAAACCAAGCAAGGACGAACTATGGTTCTATTCTCTTGCATGAGATCCGTGTGGTTCGTGCCCCCATACATAAGCTAACCATTTCACCGATGAATTCTCATATTTAATTTTAGGAAAACCATGGAGGAAAACTGGTGAATATTTTGTAATTAATTTGACTAGAAGCGGTTTATGCCTTAGGCAGCAACAACCTCCAGTCAAATTAATTCAAACATATTCAACAGAGTAAGGTTTATGTCATAAAGAATAGACTTTTCAGGGATTTGTCAGTGAAAGGGCTAATAGACAAGAAATCTCTGACTGTCCTCTAAGTGTGATTTACGAATATGACCATGAACGGAACTTAGGTGGCTCTGAATCTTATATTATTTTCTAACATTTTTTTGTCAGAACGTGTCATGTGTGTTTTTCTACCAGTTAGCCAGTGAGGCCACCTACCTTTAAATGTTATTTTAGGAGTAATTTCTCGCGCACAATAGCATATTAAAAACGTTAGTGAACCAGTTTGTGGTTCGGACATCTGCATCGTGAACCGGTTCGGTTCGTGAAAATCGTCACGAACCTCAGCCCTAATTGATAGGTGCACGTGGGTCTTGGTTTCGTTCATGACGAGATTCATATTATTGAGTTATTCTCCGGGTATATGGAGAAGGTTATCGAGTGGCTTCTTTTCCTCATCTATGAAGTTTACATCGTCTGCGCGTATCATCTCTAGCCACTGCCATTTAATAAAATCTGTACATAATGTACTGTTTATTTTATTTCTTGGTTCTACAAACAGATGGTCACTGCACGTTAGTTGCCATATTGACTGGATTGGTAGTTCCGTAAGTCCGAAAGAGCCACCATCTTGTGGCCCCAGAAGCAAGCGTTCACTATTGGCATGTTCGGAGATTTGCATGATCGTGCGTGCTTACCACGGTTCATGGGCAACCATTGATTACAATCGATAACGTATTCACATGGCGCGAAGTGTGAATGACATAATTCTTGTTTTATGTGTGTTTATAGAGCATACTTTAATGATTTAGAAGTCATTCAATGATACGGGACTGTGAACGTTGTTTTGCCTCAAAACCTTAAAGTACACTATAACAAAACATCCACTACCATGCCATCAAATACAGATCGTTTATCAAATCTTACACTGCACTATAGCAGAACATCCACCACCATGTCATCAAACAGAGATTGCTATGTAACAAGGCGATGCTAGTTCCGTACCGGTGAATGCAACAAGGTGATGCTAGGTCCATACCGGTACATGGAACAAAGCGATGCTAGTTAGATTGCGGTACATGGAACAAGACGATGCTAGGTCCATGACGGTACATGGAACAAGACGATGCAAGGTCCATACCAGTACACGGAACAAGACGATGCCAGGCCCATGTCGGCAAACAGTACAAGGTAATGCTAGTTCGGAGTTTATTGGTATATTAAATGTAGTGGATATACTTCAGAAATGGTACCAGCTGTCCGATTGATAAGGCGAACTTAACATTTAGTTCCTTACCTCACAGAGCAAGAGAACTCCCAACGTTATCAATGTTGACACATGCTATGTTGGCAAATGCTATGTAATATGTATGATTACTGTATTCGGTGGCTGTAGTAGTAGAAACATCATACTGCTGCAATCAGTCCTTCTTCGCTTTTGCCCACCGTGTCTTGTCCTCAGGTAAAATCCTTAGCTTCCGCAGGTCTATTCTTGACCTGAGTGTACCGAGTCCTGCTTTCTTGAGATCACCTCGTAACACGCTTAACGAACTTTTGCAATGCCGTCCTCTCCTGGCGTTGTATTTGCTGCCTCCGAGTAGGGTGAATTATGTGATGTGGTTTGTGGCAGATGTACAGCGTGTAGCTTTGCTATCAGTGTGATCAGTATGGTCTGCTGATACAAAATGTATGGAACCCTTATTGCCTGACCATCAGCTTAAATGCCAAGCTTGCCTCGAACGGCCTACAAACTAAACACATGTTTGTGGAATAGACCTATGGGTCAGGTTTGATTCACGTGGTTTCTCCTAGAACATTACACAAGTTTAGTCCTAAAGGTTCAATGTCGAGATATTCATGACGAAACCCGTTGCTTATTTCGAAAATAATTTGCACAGAAACGCTGCTGTCTAAGTAATCAAATTATTCTCAAAATGTCTAATAGACGGTGTACGGTGTGCGCATGCTCAATGTTACTGTGTGATGTTGCTGGGAGGAAAGCAACACTTTTCAAAGGACCGCTGCCTTAGGATGAACAAAAATATTACTATCACCCGTTAATGAGGAAGAGTGACATTTGGACATACGTAGCAATCTGTAATATCCAGTCAAATCATAATCCATGCACAAGCCCAATGGAGGAGGCATCTGAATTATCACTCAGTGATCTGACATCATAATCAAATACGTCACATTTTACTTGCCAGCACAATAAAAATGACGAAGCTCAGCGAAGCTTAAATAGACCTGAATCTCTCTATTGTGTACAGGCATGTGCATGTGCCCATGAAAACACACATGCACACATACACGTGTAAACGTATATATTAAACATACATAACATGCACGCGTACAACATGTTAGTTTCACTGCTTTTTGCTTTAACCTTTATCGAGTAACTAAGTAAGTTAATATACCCTCTATCCGACAATACTCACCAGCGCCACGATGGCCAGAATCGCCAGAACAATCTTCAACATCTTGCATCAGGTAGATACAGGATATTCTTTGAATCAACGTGCAACCAAGAACTTTTCGTTGCCAAGAATTTGCGTAATCTGCTCGCTTTATATATCTCTCTGAAAAAGTGACATTTGGAAGTTTCGACCGGCCAAATATGTTTGTCTGTTGTTTATTATTTGACCTTCGAACGTAGCATGATCGGGTGATTATTCCGGTTATTACTGGAGAGGTCAGATATAACGTAACATGTTTCCAAAACAAAATAAAACGCCCTGTTGACCTAATTTTGGCAGCAATGGCTTATAATCGAATTAAGTCCAAAATATTCGACGGAACGCCTCTTACACCGTGTTCAAAATTGTACTAACAAACATGTTTCTGGTTTTGTTTTGGAAACGGGTTAACTTATTTCGGGGCTGTGTTGTACCTTATCTGCAGGGACGTGTATATATCTGGGGAGTGCGCAAGTGCAGATGAATTTGACAGTAAATATCGTGTTATCTCATTCGCCTGTTAAGCAACGTAAACAACGTGACAGTGACGCGCACCTTTGGCATAGACGATGGCAAGACATGATGTCATTAACAAGTTTCAAGTTTCTTTATTACTCCTAGATCGCACAGTGACATATGGGGGAAATTGCATATTACATACAGTAGTAGGCTGTGTGCTTAATCAAGTAAATTGACAATTCGTTATTATTATTATTATTATTATTGTTATTAATCAGTTCCTTATTTGTTTGTCCACGTTTTGTCTGTCCGTGTGTGTGCGGCGGTTTCATCCACGTTGGAAATAGGTAGTAATCACACTAATAAGCCGACAGATTTTTGATAGCGACTTTGCATTATTGGTGGAGAAGAGCTTATGGAATTTGAGGAAGTTATGTCTTCTATAGTATTATGCAAGCAGTAATTCTTGTCGGGTTTGTTGAAAAAGGCTACATATAAATATGTAATGGAGCTCGTCCCCTAGGTTTTACACAAATGGTACATTTCCTCTCTTCTCTTGGGGTTCCAGCCCACCTCCGTTTCTCTATTGGGAGGTAGTGGTTGCCTGTTCGGAATCGTGTAAATAGTATTCTCCTACTGTCCAAGAGGCTTAAAAGATATTTGTCCATTTCCCAAATAGGTTTGAAACTGTCGTAGATTTCGCCGTTCCAGGATATACTCTTATCTGTGTGCCATGTCTGTATAAATTGATATTCTAATGATTTTGTAATTGTTGTCTGCGTTTGATTGGATGTGTTGGCTGTTTGATTTGTCCGAATGTAGGTGTGTCCTGTATTATCCAAAATAGATTTGATGCAATTTAGCCACCTATATTGTGTTCCGCCTTGATGGTAGTCGGTTAGCACGCACCTGTACAATGTAAGTGCTAATTTGGTTTCTTTACCTGTTATTAGCTTTAACCAGTAGATTACCATTCATTGTTTTATTACCAGATCTATAGGTATTTCTCCAAGTTCCCCATATATCATATATTTCGATGTACTGCGTTTAACATTTAGAATATGTCATAGGCAGTCTAAATTGACCTTTCCTAGGATATTGCACTTTTCAATCCCAATAACTTCACACGCGTAGAGTAGTATTGGCTCTATCATCTGATGGTACAGCTTTAATTGGCCATCAATTGGTAGGTCTAATTGTCTAGCCTTTCTTTTTAGTACAAACATAGCCTTGCTAGCCTCTTCAGCGATATGCTTTTCGGCCAAAAGCCTCGGTCCATTGTAAGAGAAGTGTATTTCTAAGTATTTATAGTTATGTACAATGTCTAGCTCTTTCATGTTCATATATAACTTTAGCTTCCTACTGTATGCTTTGGTGGTTCCAGACACGACGACGTTGGTTTTATCCACATTTACCCTTAGGTCCCGGAGTATGCATTATTTTTCAAAAGCGTCCAGTGTAGTAAATCAATTGCGCTCTCGTCTATCATAACTGTAACGTCTGCATAGAGCAGGATTAGGAGCTAAAATAAGGTGATACGTGATATAAGGTCATCTGTATCTGTTAGTTGTATTTGATTACAGTTTTGCTCATGTAGAAAGGTTTCTAGGTCATTTATATATGTTGCGAATAATATTGGTGACAGGTTTTCAGCCAGAGGGCCAAAGCACGCCAATGTACAGGTGAGTGGATCAGAGAATTAATTATTTAACGTAATAATCGAGTTTATGTTATTATCCATGCGTTGGATTAATCTGTGTATCTGTCCATTGATACTGTGTTGTAGAAGCTTTATCCATAAGCCGTTCCGCCATATCGAGTCAAACGCCTTTTCAAAGTCGACGAAACAGGAAACTAGTCGTTTCCTTTTTGTTTTTAATAGTTCAATAATCGTAGAGAGTGTAAAAATATGGTCGATTAAAGCGTATCCCTTTCTGAAGCCTCCTTGATTTTCTGATAATGTGTTGTTTTCTGGAGATTTATATGTTCGGTTGCTTAGTATCGAGGTGAAGAATTGTCCACGGCAGCTAAGTAGTTATTGGCCTATAATTGGTTGGTTCCTTGGAATCGCCTTTTCTTTTATACATCAGTATAATAATACCTTCTGTCCAGATTTTGCATTTAAGTCCCCCATTAACATCAGGAATTTTGATGCAGATGAAAATTTAGTGATATCTCTTTCGAGTTCTTCAAAAAAGCGATGAGTATGGAGTATCTGTAAGCAAAGGAAGAGGGTATAGCCAAACCAAAGAGGGCCAAAGCACACCAAATGCTGATTTTGTAGGCCTATATTATGTCGATGAAACTAACAAATATCAATGGCATATTTTCGAACTCCTAAATAGTTAAATTCGCCACGGAATTGACGGAAAATCATTTTCTTCCATTTCACACGAGAATCGCAGAGTGACGTCATCAATTTAATGATTGTTGTGGTATATAATATGTGTCGTTGATCATAGAAAGCTTACAACAACTCACTCAGACTTCATCATATTAACCATTTAACACTCAAATTTGTTAAAGAATATTTTAATTTTCTAATAGAAAATGTCCATTTGCAGACCAAGAGAAGACTGTTTTTGAAAATTTACCACTGGAATGACTGACCTCTGGTTTCGAATCAGTCATTCAAGTGGTAAATTTGGAAAAATAGCCTTCTCTTGGTCTGCGAATGGATTTTTACTTAAGACCACTGCAGACACCGTTTTTGGCTGATATGAGGGTTAACGGGTTAATGCATGAGAAGGACTACGGTAGCGTCTGATAAAGTAGAACTTGAATCTGACCTTTGCCTAGCTTCATAGCCGTAATACCAATACACGTCAATTTCATCTATTATTCTGAAAACACGTAGGCATTCACGTAGGTTACGATTCACGAGATGACGTCATACCGTGAATTTTATGGGGGTATCAAAATCAATGACTTTAGCCGAAATGTTCAGAGAGATAGAGTCCATCTTTATAAATCATAAAATGCGACAAAATCTTTATTTTAGGCGGGTTTTATTAAAATCAAATTCTCGTTTGTGACCTCCCGTAAAGGTCAACATTTGCAACAGAATACATAACAAGTACACATATTGAGGCAAGGCATCAATGGTAAATAGCGTGCCCGGAGGTTATTACAATTCTGAGAATAAACTCATCTGTTTCATGAAAAAAGTTATATAAAGGCATACAAGCCACTTATGACAAAAATATACGCGGACAATAAACACAAAAGAAGGAATATTTCTTGCAAAAAGATATGGGCAGTATTAGCTATGGGCTAGGAAAAAACAGCTTATATTTTTGGTCAGTCTAACAATTTTTCCATCCATCCTTTTTCTCCAGGCCAAACTCCTTAACAGAGAGAGAAACAGACAACATTAATGGCAGCCAGTGATGAGAAAATTGCACTACTGCATCAACAGAGCGTAACAGATTAAATTTGGGTCATTATGTATCAACAACTTGTAAAGATAAAGAAATCAACAGAACTGGCAACCCAGTCAGTAGAAAATCAGCGCAAGAAGCAGTACAGATCGTGACACCCATTCAAACATATTAAAGAAAAACTGTAAAGAATATTTTAAACCTAAATCTTGATACCTTCTTAAACAGACGTGAAGAGCTTATTACCCGGAAATATATTGGTGAAATATACACTGCAATACTAGTGAAATGCACAAAGCAAGTATATTTTTGATGCAATACAGGACCCCGATCTGTACCGACAGATAACCTTTTCAACAAAGTTAAGTGGCCAGGATAGAACCAATACCGTGAACCTAGTTTTCTCCAACGAAAATGATATAGTAGAAAACATTCTGACTGAAGACCCAGTGGGAAACAGCCACGACATCGTGGTCTGTTTCATTTAGCTATCATATCTATATCACCTATTAAACGATATCTTTACTGGAAACAGTGACAAACTATTAAATCAAATATTTTTGCCCCAGACAAAAAGGCCAAAATCGGCCTCAACCATTGTAATGATGACGATCTTGTTGACCATATGTGCACATGTTAGGGTATTAGCCTGATAAGTCAGGTTCTACCAGTACACGCGGCTAATAATATGGGATATATAGAAATATTTTCACATTACTATAATAAATATTTGGTGGTAGAATTATTACAATATTTCGCACAGCACGAGAACATAGTGAGTTCTACATGGCTTTATGTTCGAAAACTGGCTACAAGGCATGTAGAGATATTCTGGTACCGAATATAGTACATTATTGGAATTTGACAATGGTGTGCCACTACTAAATTGCATATGACGAAATTACTGTATGGTAAACATTTTTAAACCCTTGATACTTTAGTAGCGTATTCATCTATTACGTATCTAACCATATGGGTGAACTTCTGGGGTCGATCCTATTGCAAACAGTGTGGTAGAGAAAATCGTTGATCTGACAGAATTTGCGCCAATTTTCGGTATGGAATTGTGTACTATGAAATTACGTTCCTGTAGAATTTTTTTTAATTCGGAATACAACTAGCATATTTCATATACGTATTTGTGGGTGAAATTCTGGGGGTGAACGTATTGCAATGAAAACCATGAATTATCCTAAGTTTGAGCGTATTTACGTTATGAAATTTTTTAATCTCACTACGTCGTAAGCTTATGGCTATACCTATCTAAACATATAGGTGATATTTCTGGGCCGAACTCATTATGAGCGATATGTCAGGACATGTCGACACGTATCTGAATGTGGTGAATGTGAACCAACCATATTATAATGGGGGCCATATGGCGAATATGTAACTACATATTACCAAATTACTTGATGGTAGAATCGTGCAAAAGCAGTAGTACATATTCACTTATATACAGTTATATGCAAAAAAAATTATTACAAACCGAGAACTGAGATTCTAATACTGAATATAGTAAATTGTTGGCATTTGACAACTGTCCGTGGCTACTAAATTGAATATTACGAAATTACTACGTGGTAGAAATCTCAAGATTCATTAGCGTATTCATATCCCTATCTAACCATATGGGTGAAATTATGTAGACACACATATTGCAGACGGTAGAGCATTGAAAACCACAGATCTGCTAACATTGGAACAAATTTATACGATGAAATCGCGTACTACGAAAATACTTCACGTTCGAATTCTTTAAAATTCCCAATGTAACTAGCATATTCAAATTCCTATACGTCTGTGTGAGCGAAGTTCTGGAACCGACCATATTACGGAAAGTAGGGCACCGAAAACCACGAATACACTTCATTTAAGCTAAATTTTGCGTATTAAAATTACTTCATCTAGAATTTGTTAGATTCGGAATATAACTAGCTTATTAAAGCTCAAGTCTATGTGGGGTAAATTATGGGTCTGAACATACTACAGACAATATGGCACTGAAAACTGTGGTGGTTTATTAATACAATGAACCCTTCCAGTTTAGCTATGCCCTGCCCATTTCTAGCTAAACTCTACCCATACCACTCTCGAGTTGGGATCGATGGATTTCTGAACTACTAGGCCATAAATTTCAAGAAAACTATACAGGTAAGCCGTGGAATATTTAGACACTAAATTGGCTGGGTCCTTTTGCTGCCTATGGCAGCAACAGCGGCCAGTCAAATTACGTTCAAAATATTCAACAGCATTTTTATTAAATAACAAAAACATACAATTCGTACGTGTCAGATTATGAGGCATTTAAGATGGACTAAATCGAGTCAGTCATGACGTCATTATTATGACGGTATCCTACGCGTCACTTAATTAATTACCACTTCATATGACGTAATATGAAGGATAGACAACCTGAAAAGGCCCATTAGCAAGTGGTATTAATTACCCTCGCTCCGTCAGAGGATGAGTGTATTGTATTCGGGTCTACGTGCGTTCGGGATGGCAAGGGTCTACAATCTATGAGCGGCCTTGTTAAAATATGTGACCTATAACTACGGGTGCTCTCTTAATACAAGTGGTCCATATTGTGTGGATCACGCATTAACAAGCGGTATTAGCCCTGTAATGCTCAATTTGCTCATGCCAATTTCAATAGAGGGATCCATTTCTAAGTACGCCACGCCTATTTCTATCTAAGCTCCACCCCTTTTTTGCGTGTTGGAATCGATGTCTCTATATACACTGAATAATGAATTCCCAGACTTCCAATTTCAAGGTAACTATACAGGTAAGCTGATGACTATTTTGAAACTAATTTGACTGGGTGCAACGAAAACCATGAATCGGCCTAAATTTGAGCCGAAATTATTTCATCGTGGATAGTTTTAAATCTCACTACTCCGTAAGCGTATGCCTATACGTATCTAAACATATGGGTGACATTCTCGGGCCGAACCCATTATGAGCGATATGCCAGGACATACCGACACATATCTGATTGTGGTGAATGTGAACCAACCATATTATAATGGGGCCATACGGCGAATATGTAACTACCTACGATGAGATTACTTGATGGTAGAATTGTGCAAAAGCACTAGCTCATTTCAGCAAAATTGTTTTTCATAATATTCCCGAGTTTTTTACTTCGAAACTGTGGAGCTATAGATGTCGGTATGAATACTAAGCGAAATAGGGGCGTAATATTAACAACCATGTCTGCAGTAATAAGGTGAATGCCCGGATGTAACGTGTTTGCTGATTCCAGGACCATCTTTGGCGTTTTAATTAATAACATGCTTAACCTACTTCATCATTTTACAGATAGATATTTATTTCCACAATAGGCCATCGGCCCTTGAGTGCACATTGAACACAATATATACATGACGGATACCGTCTATAAAATTCAATTAATACATAAGTTTAAGTATACTATGGCTGTATATGTTAACATTTAACTCTGGTCTTGCAATACTTTATACACACATCCGCTCAACCACACAGAAACGCACTCACGCGCACAGACACGCACGTGGTAGACACTCAAACGCATACCACCAACTTATACACACACGCACATGCGCCCATGCACACTCGTATGCATACACGAACTCACACCCAATCATATACATGCTCGCACACGCAATCCCACGTGCAGGCACTCCTGTGCGCACACACGCACGCGCGCATACACCCACGCACGGGCACACGCACGTACGCACGCACACACACTTTCACAAGCACACCCACATGCAAACGCGCACGCACAAAACGCACATTCCCACGTACGGAGGCGTACGGCGGTGCAATAAGATTAGTAAACTACAAGTTGTTACTACACTAATACAGTACGAATATAGTTAGGCTATTGCATTTAGTTGCAACAATAATTGAGCTTACAAAATATATATAATTGCTATGCCCTAGATACATGCGAGTAGATGTTAGGTCTCTGTAATCAGTTCATTCACTGCACTTAACCGGTCAATACTTCCTGGGCAGTTGTCTTGAAGACTCTCTTTTGCAAGCTAAGAGAAAACTATTTTTGAAAATTTACCACGGGAATGATTGGCTCGGTTACCGAGCCAATCATTCCAGTGATAAAATTTCAGAAATAGTCTTCTCTTGGCCTGCGAATGGATACTGACTAAACTAGATTAACGATGTCGAAGCTCATGATCTAACCACTCGTGCGTTAACCGCGCCTCAAAGCGCTCAAAAGGCGAATTTTAACAATTAAGCCTTTAATTTGTCAAGCGTTTTCAAGCAAATTGAAATTTATTCTCAGTAAATGACCATGTGCTGGCCAAGAGAAGACTATTTTTTTAGTAAGTTTATAACTGGAATTTAGGAAATCGTTTTTAAGAGGTTTTTTATCGGGTTGACGATTAAAGTGTTAATAGTAAAGAAAATCTAAATTTGTAAACATCATTGTCCATTTTACGGACTATTTTTGACAATTTATCCCTGGAATGACGTGCCCGATTACTCAGCGAGTAATTCTAGTGGTAACATTTTCAAAAATACCCTTCTATTAGCCTGCAAATGAACATTCAATACGCAAATATATATTCTTTGAACCACTTATAGCCATTAGTTGATTAATGATGTTCCCAATTTGTTATTAAATTTATGTTCCGAATTTCGTTCCCAGCGCCATCACCAATAGCGATAGGAATGCAATTTGCGTCCATCTCACTACAAGGGTGAATCATACGCACCCCCCCCCCCCTACCACCAACCCCCACACCAACATCGACCACCTCACTCCTGGCACCGGTTGATTTGTAATAGTAATTGTGTGTTTTGTATACTCTAATTATATTGTAATATAAATGTACAGATCTATGATTGCAGATTGCTTGGCAGATGTAAATGTGTTTAGCCAATGCGCACATTTCAAGTACAACCCCTCCGCCCCGCCCCCCCCCCCCACGCCACCCTCCCCCACCCCCCATAAATACACCCAACCACGCAACACAGCATAGCTTCAGACGTCCCATCGTACTAACATACACCCCCTCACATGGCTACGGCGTACTCAATACAAGAACGTAGTGGGAGGGCGAGGATCGTGCAATAGGACGATGCAGACGTCTGAGAGTTCGGGATACATTCATTTCATAAATGATAGGGCGCCCCTGGTTATAGCGCCAAGCGCATCCTCTGGTGCTGCAAAATGACCTCAGCATGATTAAATAAACACGGTGTTAATTTCATTAGCCATGAAGACGGAATACAGTCTGTCACTCAAATACATGCCGTCATAATGAATTGCGTAATATGTAGCTTCACGTTACAATCAATTGCGTCATGAATGACGTATCTAAGTCCGTCATAAACGTGTAATAGTGATATCAAAAAAGTAAAACACGGCGGTAGAAATAATAATCTCCATCGGATCGTGGAATGGCTACCTATTGAAACGTGCCTGATTCATAGCTGACTGGAATGCCTTGAGTTTTAGGACAAAGTATTAAATATCTAGGTCACATGGTCACGAAATGCATACCTGCATGCACATTTTGGCGACAACTCTGCAGTGCAAGAAGGTAGAATGACCAGATTTATCCCATTGCTTCATATTCAGACAGTTTATGATGGCTTTGAATTTGAGGGCAAATGATCAACTATCTAGGTCACGGGTAGTTGAAACCTGCTTTCCCAGAATCTAAATTCAAACGTAACCACGTAACATACATGTAAGTTGTTGAATATCTTCAAACTAATGAACCTTTCTATTTTTACCTATGCCCCTGTTGCCCATCCCTAGCTAAGCTCCACCACCCATGACTCGTGTTGGGATCGATCGATCTCTGGACTCTCCAACTTTCAATTTACAGAAAACTATACATGTAAGTTATTGAATATTTTGGAACTAATTTGGCTGGGCGCTGTTGTTGCCGTCCAGTCAAATTAGTTTCAAAATATTCAGCAGCATGTTTATTAAATAGTAGATACATACAATTCGTACAACGTGTCGGACTATTAAGCGTTAAATACGGGCCAAATAGAATAATTTATCAAGTAATGATTATGACGTTATCCTAAACACCACTTAGCTGATTATGACGTCATATGACGGCATATGAACTATGGATACTGTGGAAAGGATAATTTGATTGGATGCTCTTGCTGCCTGTGAAGTTCAAAATCGTCAACAGAATGTTTGTTTACTTGTAAATTCATCAAAGCATTGCAATTCGTACATTTTCGTGATGCACTTTTAGATTTTTATGATGAAACTACGTCATTTTTATCAGCTAAAGTGTGATGTATTTGATTATGGCGTCCGATACTTGAGTGATACATCAGATCCCTCTTTTGGACGCCATGTTTGGAAGCTGTTGTTAGCGAGGTGGGGAGGGGTAGGGTGGAGGATGCTATTTCGCTGATCACAAAAGAACATTACTCGCATGCAACAGGTAGGGAAATACACCATATATCTATGTTATCTCCTCTTGTGCCGACTTAACCCTTTAACACTTACTATAATGAAGGTTATAGCCCTTCACAAACCAGCGTTATGGCCGTTGATACATTTCAATGTATTCAACTCTATGGGCAAACACATTTTGTCAAAAGGTTAGGAATGTGTTAGCATTCATAGGATATGCCAACATGGTGCGTCTGGATTGCATATGTTACAGCATTAAAGAGTTATAGGCCATTGAGTTGATATCTCAATCAGCACCATTAACGTCTTTCACTAAAGATGCACTTCCCAGAATACCCACCCATCATATGACGTCATAATGAACTGCGTGATGTGTACAATGGCATCATAATGAATGACGTCATGAATGACGTCGATAAGTATGTCACGAACGCATATTTGAAGACGGTCAATGCGTTGCTGTACAAATTGTTTGCTTTTACTATTTAATAAATATTCTGTTGAATATTTTGAAACTAATTAGTTACAAAATATTCAACAGCTTCACTGTATATTTTTCAGGGAATTGATTGCTAGGGCATTTGGGGATCGATCAATCCCAACACGGCAAGGTGTGGGTGGAGCTTAGCTAGTGATGGGCGGGGCATAGCTAAAATGGACAGGTCCATTCTCACCCGTAGTAGATGTGTCGCTGTAGCTATAACGCAAACAGCCACATACCGGCTATGCGTGGAATATTGTTATTCTGACAACCACATTTTCCTGTGCATCCTGGTTTGCATACACACTTTACCAAATTCATTATTACTTCTGGGGCTGGTGGATTCAAACATCGAACTTGATCAAAATAGCGCGTTGCTGTATCGAAGCTCCAACTGTAGTCAGCTGGAGACACGATGCATGGGTGATTTTCACCCGCTCCAAGTCTTTGCGTTGTAATTTTCTCGACGAATATGTAAGTTTAAAGACCCAGTAGTTAGCGGTAAATTCTCTCGAAGCTCGTTTACTTTGGTATGGCTCTTAGACCTATAGCGCAACCATACAAATCGTTGTAACTCTGAGCATATTTCTGGTGATGGATAGTCGATTCATAGTGATACCAATGTATTTAGCAACAGTAATGTCTGCCTCTTCTTGGCTGTGGCTGATTAGTATTTTGGGAATTGGAATACTCCCCTTGTTTTCTGTTCCAGACGTCACGATAAAGCTCTTCAATCTGTTAATCGGGCTTATGCTATGAGCTAGACACTTGCTAGCTAAATGCTCTGTAAGATTGGGTACTGTATTAGCATTTGAAAGGAAATCCTTCAATGGAATATTTTGGATTAATGAACAATGGTAAAATGTTGATTCTCTCTTTGTTCTCTTTTTCCTCATTTGTTCTTTGAGGGACGTGTTGATGTAGTGACCCAATAACCAATTTGGGCCGCTTGTAAACGATGCAGGAGAGTTTGTAAACGGCACAGACGCATATACCAATATGTTATCGGCGCGCCGGTTTGTAAACGACGCAGATCAATATGACAATTTATTATCGGTGCGCTAATTTGTAAACGAAACGAGCCCATGTACCAATTGCTTATCGGCGCGCCCGTTTGTATGCGGCACATGGCCCATATGTCAATTAGTTATCGGCGCGCCCGTTTGTAAACGGCGCAGGCCAATATACCAATTAGTTCTCAGCCCGCCCGTTTTTAAACGGCGCATGGTCAACATGTCAATGTCAATCTTGCACAATAGGCAATACATCAATCCATTCATTAACTCCGTCTTACTCACAATTTCAGCAATCTTTTCAGCTGCTCAGACACGTCTGCCCGTATGCGTGTGCTGCTAATTATTTGTTCGTCTGTCAATCTGTATGTTCGTTCATTCACGCATTCCTTCAGTCAGTTAGTCAATAATTCTGGATGCATAAGAAAAGGAATGAGGGCCTATATGATTTGTATATACATCAGCAAGCACGGGGCAATTGAATTGATCGAAGCCGTTGATTAATCCATTGTTTTGTGATTACACATAATGTCTGTAAAAGTGATTAATTAGAAGTCTCATAACTCAAGGACCAAATAAAGTGACTAACAGTGAGTAGAATTCGCGTGTTATTGGATACATTCATATACACTTTAAATAATGTTCACGTTTATTAAAGACATTTAAAATCTTCTCATAGAAATTATACATTTGTAGAGCAAGAGATTATTTTGGTAAACTAAAAAACCACACTTTCATTCCAACAATGTGTGCATCACACCTCGTCCAGCGATTGTCCACGCATGTCATACACATATTCCACGAATGACCACCACCTTGATTGATAGATGGTGTTTCTTTCAGTAACACATATCAAATACATTACTCAAGTGACAGAAAATTAATCCATGATCTACGAAGGTAGCGGTAGAAATCACAATTCTTTTACAACTATGCACATTTCTTATTGGCGCAAGTTTTATATTAACAAATGGGCAGTGTGTCGTTTATAAATGAGCTCACCGATAACAAATTTGCACATGGGCCATGCGCCATTTACAAACTGGCGCACCGATAATAAATTGTCATATGGATCTGCGCCATTTACAAACGGGCGCGCCAATAACAAATTGGTATATGGGCCTGCACCATTTACAAACACGCCAAATTGCTTATTGGTCCGTTACGTTGATGTATCTATCAAATACCAATATCAAATGCTGCCCTTTTAGCGAGCTTCTCAATAAACGAGTTGTAGATATGGGATTGTCTTGTGGGAAGTCATGACCCCACTGGATGTCTTATATTTACGAGTAAGTCCTAAATGAAATTCATGTTTGAAAATACCAGGTGAGCTAATAGACCGAGTCACTATATATATTATTTGTTAGATAAGTATTATCAGCACTGGATGACCAGCACTGGCTGACATTAGCTGATGATGCGCAGTTACAGTTTCGGCGAAACTGAACCGAAACTGATAAGGATTGATGGATGGTATTTAGGATCCATGTTTAAATAATGGAATTGAATGGAATAGGACCTCCGGTTCTGAGTTGATGGGTATCTGGCAATAGTTGAGATAAAAGTTGCTGCAGCGAGAACAGCACACACTTTTATATTATTCAGCAGTCGTTTTGATCAATAGTTTGGGAAATAATCAATGGAGAAGGAACGATGGGATCGTACGTGACAAACTGACTATAGTTGATGACGGTAGGAATTCGGATTCTCATACGAGAATAGAACAACACCAGCTGGCAATGAGATCATACAGCTCATGTGCCTATTAACGCTCGTATCCTACATGCTTATTCACGATAGGCAATGGACAGGACAGAGACATTGTAGCGTCCTGTAGGAATTAATAACACAATCGAAATTTGTATATCAACTATGTGTCAATCATTCAATGGCATGCTACAACAACACATTCCGTAATGTTGTTAGTTAGCTGACAGATCGCATCAAATCAGAACCAGTCAACACTGCTTTGCCTATGTGTAGCAGTAGCTCCATAGAAGAGAAGCCCAGAGTTTGATTGGTAAGAATGACGTCATGATCAATGAGCGTCGATCAAACTGTGGGGCAAAGAATTAGGAAGAACATGTTTCAGAGAAAGAATCGAAATATAGATGATCATGGATTGGTCAGAACGACCAACAGTAATAAGTAGAAGCTTCTAGGAGGGAATAAGCAGACGATTGATTGGTGGACTGATTACCCAGACCAGTCGAGCTGTGCTTATAACCTACCTAGAAGAATCATGAGAACAAAGAATATATATTACGATATGTATATAACTATATATCGTAATATGTATAGAACTTCAGAGTTGCTGATATGTATAAATAAGGCATTTTGCCATTCATAAAATCAATCAATCCAACATCAGGGTTCCGTAGGCATCCTCGATGATACGATAGTCGAAACACTGAAATATTAGATTAGCATACTGTTAGAGGTCTTTTGTTTGTGAAAGTATCAAAGTAATTCATCATTGAAATATCAAAGTCTTTATCGTAGTGTACAGTTAGGATATATAATAATAAAAACATCATCTTGCAATCGCAGGACAAGAGTTTGGGTTGTGTTTAAGTGAACTCCAGAGTGCAGAGCAACACTGCACCGAAGCCAGGAATCTTCCATCAGTCAGATAGGCCCTATCGTCATACACAAATATCGTTGCGGATCATCCAGCTACGAGGCGAGCCGACGATACTCGTTCTACTGCTTCATTGGTAAGAGGTTGTCGCAGCAACCTATAACATCATAATCTTGCCATTGAGGTAGTAAGAGACAACATCGAGTATAGACCACCCGGAGATCCAAGATCTTCAGTGTGTGCAAAGTCTTGGCCTGTTTTTATTTGATCATGTTTGGACATAGAATTTACAATAGCCATGATGATTACTCTTGAAGCTGTAGTTTCATCTCTAACTTCTATTGTCGTATTTGCCGATGCGGCGTCTAGATCATGTATTATTTGTATCTCCAACATTTGATTGTTGGATACATCAGTCGTTGCCAGTTCGGCGGGTTGTTCTTGTACTGTCCGTTCTTTACTGGCAACTAGTAGCTCAAGTTGGGAAAGGGGTGTAGCCTTGCCATAAGCTAACACCAATGATCCGTCTGATGCAAATAGGGATCGTGGAACTAAATCAAATTCATAGGTTCCGCTACAATCTGTTAGATGCATACGCGGGCGGCTTCAGGAAATAAATATGAACCTCTGCAACAATCCTTGTTCTTCTCTGATTTTAACGATTTTAGCGGGCATATATCCTGATGTTACTTCTATCGTTGCATTTGCACTTTTAATTGTACCGAGGAAGGTTCCCCTCTATCACACGTTCTTGAACAAATTGCTCAAACATCTGCTGTCTAATCTCCTCACGACTTTAGATAAAGTTAGGCACTTTCTTATTCATAACCTCTCTTGTAAGTAGGTTGTAGATATAATCCACCATCTTCATATGTCAGCGATGGGTAGAATGGGTAGTTTGGCAGAATTTTCTCTTATACGGGCCAGCTTTCCTCCCATGATTTCATGGTTTAGTGTACTTTTACAATTACTATCAATGCCATATTCGTTTTCAAACTCGCGTGTTAACTTTGGAAGCTCAAGTGCGATCAGAAAGAACGTATCTAACGCTTTTTCATCTTGTGTTAGTCCCACAATTCCTCCGATAGCCTTGAGTGTGTAATTTTCTTGTTCAATTCCATGAGCAGGAGCTATTGATGTGAACCCAATAAACCCTTTCGTCACACACAATCTTCCCTTCATGAATTCAGACCAGATCTCCGGATACTGGCTTTGCACAGCCTGCATTATTGACATGTACAGTGGAAACAGGTGAGCATAGTTACGGTGATGGGCAAAGAAATATTTGATAAGAAACTCTATGCTCCCCAGATGCAGTGGAAAATCTCTTTACCTGCTGCTTCTTACAAACTGAAGGATTGACGCAAACTTATGTAGTTGAGAATGAAGCGCTGGAGCTTATTTGCATTACTTGCAAATTGATCAAGTTTATTAACAACATCTCTAGGTTTGAACATAGTGATCGTTTCTGCATCAACATTGCCGAGATAGCGAACTTCGCATGTAGTATTGCTGGCATCCCATTGATATGCCCCTACCAGCTGAATAGATGATTCGTCCAGGAATGTCCGTTCTTCAGGCTCGCTTGCCAAGAAATGCTGAAAGTAAAGACCGTATAGAGTAAGTAAACTAACAGTGTGTGCTTCTATTGCTCGATACATGTGCTTCCCATTGAGAATTTGCGGTACAGATGTATGTGAATAGATTCGAGCCTCTACCCATGCCTGCTCAATTCCGCTCCCAGCCACATACTTTCCCAATTCAGCTAGTGCCCAAAACACAACATGATGTTCCCCTGCGCGAAAAGGAAAGGGCTTCGTGATATATTCTCTATCAAC
This sequence comes from Chaetoderma sp. LZ-2023a, assembly GCA_034401795.1. NCBI lineage: Eukaryota > Metazoa > Mollusca > Caudofoveata > Chaetodermatida > Chaetodermatidae > Chaetoderma > Chaetoderma sp. LZ-2023a. The sequence continues at coordinate 68,679,465 of CM067359.1, forward strand.
CCACAGCTTCATTGCCATATCGTACAACTGAAGATCAAGAGACATTAGAGTGACTGAGTCGCCTCTCGTTGCACGTGCTCTCATGCCAGATTTGTATTCTTGTTCAAGTCTGTTACGGGGTGAAGTGTACTCGGTTTACATACACCTTTTCTCTTTTTTGGCACTGGAGCTTTACATTTTAACATCTTAGAGCCACCGATATCATCTACTGCTTTGACTTTTGACGAACGGTCAGTTTCAATTGATAACAACATAGGTGCTGTGTCAGGAGATACAGACTGGTATATAGCTATTGCTGTGCCATGAAACGTGTTCATACCATAGGGTCTGCTTCTAGGAAATCTATGTTGTCTAAGGGAAACCAAACAAACATATCTTGAACCAAACATTGAGGTAGATATATTCCACCCAATGAGTTAATTTGCTTTAGAATATTTGCAATGCCAGTTTCTATTTCTATAACCTTTTTATAAGGAATGGCAATGACTAATTTACTGAGCTTTCCCACAGGTGATTTGGATCTTATGTTTTTGGGTACGTCTAGAGGTACGCCGATGCTGATGGGAGTGTCAAAGTGCCTTTTGTAAGCACTATCACCATTCTTTGTTTTATATAACACTTGCCAATCGGATTTGTATGCCGCCACAAAGTGTTTTCCCAGCAAGGCTGCACTTTGATTTCCAGATTCTTCCTCCCTGTAGTTATAACTCGACCAGTGCCCTGAGTTGCATGCTTACAAAATGCGTTGAGCAATGCTGGTTTCTCCTACTCTATAAATGTTCCGTGAAACTTCCATGCGGAAGAAGTAGCGATAGCTCTCCTAAAAACTTTAGCTGCTTTCAACAGAACTTGTAAATCATCTTTCAAATTTGAGACATCTGGGCACTTGCTATCAGAGTGTCTTTACACCTTGTCGAAAGAAACCGTTCAGGTTTTGATTTATCTGGAGGTTTACTGAAGTGACGTGAATGCCATGAATGTTATCTAAAATCAGTTGTTTTAGATATTTCTTGTACTGAGGATTCACAGGTAGAGAAACCCCATTTCCTTCTAGTAAATTTATATATGATTGGTGAATATCATTCATACAATATCCGTAATAGGATGATTCAGGCCAGTCTCTACTATTAACACATCAATTTTTTCAAGATTAGATAGGAGCTGACCAAACTTAAGCTGACCTTCTTGTCGTTGCTTTACTTTATGAATGTCTCGCTTGGTCTGAACTAAACATGCTACATGGTATTTCATGCCCTTAGTTACTGCTTTTAATGGATCAGACGAGGACAAAACGTTGAGTAGCCTTACTTTGAGGCTTTAGTTATTTGTTTCCCTTCCAATTTCTAAGATCTGGCTACACATGCTTGTAGTTGACACGGCATGAAGCTTACCTTGTGTGTCTTTCTTGGCAATAACGCACATGAGTTTTTCAAAATGCTGTTCCCTGGTAGTACTGTTAGCACTGGTTGCATCATAGGACGATGGCCTTCCCCACCTCTTCTGCCACATGGCAGTGCCATTGCCTGTTGATGTTCCTTTTTCTGGCATTGTCTTTGCACGCCCAACTGCACGCTTATAGCTAATATCCTGGTAACAACGCCTATGCTATTAAAGCCAGACCGTGTATTGTAGACGATTGATAAGTGATGCAAACTCCGTTTCTCCGTGTGTAACTCGCATTCCCGTAACCATAATTCGTTTTTCAGCCGAATCAATAGACGGTTTCAATACATAGCGTGTGTAGTCAGTTTCTCTACTGTTCATCTGACTAATAAAAAAAGTTGAAAATCGACAGGTTTCAACTTCTTGATGGACGATAGATCTTCCATCTTACAGTTTATTTCTCACATGAAAAGGATATATTGTTGATTATAAGCAGTAAATCTACAAATTATTGCTTAGAAGATATAGCAAATTTATATGCAGTGTCTGTGCCGACATAGACACCGAAAATACGGCGATATTAATGTTGTAAACAACAGTTTATGAGCAGCTAAATACAATTAGCATATTCCAGTGGGCAATTAAATGCCCAGAACAGCACGTGGCTTGACTTTCTGTGCTGTCTGTGCTGTCTGATCCTAGTCGAATTATTTGAAAATTGTGTCCTCTGTGGCTACGGTCAACGAGTTATGCTTGATCATAGACTGCGTGGAAATCTGTGTAATGACTAACTCTATGGATGTTGACTCTGCATAAGATCTTCGGGTAATGATTAATTTGGCAGCGCTATCGAGATAAGACAGCGCATGCGGCATTCTTGGCTACATTCGATATTTAGTAAATGCACGCAAAGGACAAAATCGCTTTAAAATTCCTAGGAACGACTGAGTTTATAAGGACTGTTTTTTCAAGAGTTTCTAATGCTGATTTTCACAACTTTAGGAACCTCGGAAAAATTGCCATCATATTTCTTTAAGAGCGGTATAAGTCCCTAATACCTAATCAAGTGAAATTTTGCTTTTAATAAACATTTCGTACCAAAGCTAGTTTATGACACAAGAGCCTACACTATGCAGGATGTGTCTACTACTACAGGTCGCGGAATACAGTAACCATACATAGTGCACACGGCTTAGTGGTGGCATCATAGCGGTTCGCATTATTATAAAACAACAGAGAAGAACTTGTTTTCATTTTCCATTTTCTTTGGGAATCTATTCACTCAACCCTCTCCTCTAAGTAAACGCCACTGCTATAGGTCTGCCGCTACACGCGGCATCCTCACAAAACAGAAAAATAACACTCCTCGGTAGATGATAGCAGAATTTAGACCCAGAGACAAATATAAGTTCTAAACTTAGCCATCAAAGATAAATCAAAAACACATCTATACCGCCAGAAACCTATACAAGCATGCACAACATGAACGGACGGATCCGATCCGTCGCTCAATTATCTTACGTCATGATCAAATTGCATTACTTGTTAGGTCGACGTCATAATCAAAATGACGCAAGCGCGTCACGAAGTCGAACACCTACGTCACGAACGCATATTTGAAGACGGTATATGCGTTGTTGTGCAAATTGTATGGATTTACTATTTAATACATATTCTGTTGAATATTTTGAAACTTATTTCCCTGGGCGCTGTTGCAGGAACAGGTGCCAGTCAAATTAGTTACAAAATATTCAACAGTTTTCCTGCATAGCTTTCAGTAAATAGATAGTTAGGGAGTTCAGAGCTTGATCGATCCGAACACGGCGAGGTGTTGTGGAGCTTAGCTAGTGATGGGCGGGGCATAGCTAAAAAATGGAAAAGTTCATTGACCTAAGTTGAATACTTTGAAACTTGGCAACCATGGCAGTAGGCGTTCCAAGTGAAATTAGTTTCAAAATATTCATCAGCTTACCTGCAAAGTTACCATTACAAATATATTCTAAGATTTCAGGTTTCAATGTTTCAAATCGATGCCAGCACATGGTCGGAGCTTAGTTAGAAATGGGCGTGGCTTAGCTAGAGAGAGATCCATTTAATAAAGGGATAGATGGTATTTAATATAGGAATACAGTTTCTCAGTAAATCATATGATGTCGTAATCCACTACGTCACATGCAGGCTGACGTCATTATCGCTTACGCCATGAATGACGCGATTTAGTCCGTTATATAAACGCGTAAAAGTACGCCAAGTACGAATTGTGTGACTCTACTATTTAATAAACGTTCAGTTGCATATTTTGAAACTAATTTGACTGGGCGCAACACCACCCAGTCATATTAGTTTCAAAATATTATTCAACAGCTTATCTGTATAGTTTTCTGGAAATTGAGATTCAGAGAGTGCAGTGAGCCATTGCTCCCAACACGGGAAACGCTTGAGTGGAGCTTATCCAATCTCATTGCAAAATACAAAACCAGACATTCCGAAATTAAAGCAGTACAAATTCAAACTCTACAAAGCACCCGCCACAACCGGAAGGTAGCCCCTACTTACAGCGAAACAGGATATAGGCCCTACTCCAAGTTCAACAATAAATCAATAAGATTCATAGTTTGACACATCCGGGTATTTTGAGATCGGCCTCAATTAACCCTTCATGTGTCGACTTAACACGTTAAAGATTAAGCCGGCCAAAAAAGCGCATCTGCAGACATCTTGAGGAATATCCATTTGCAGGCCAAGAGGTGATTATTTTTGTAAATTTACTAATGGAATTGGTCCAGCCATTCCAGGCGTAAATTTTCAAAAAATAGTTGTCTCTTGGCCGGTGTATAGACACTGACCAGGCAGAAATTTAGATATTCTTAACTATTACCCTTTTACTCGTCAATCTTGCCCAAAACCACCTCCTAAAACGATTTTCCTAAATTCAGAGGCAAATTTATAACAGTCTGCCTAATAAAAATTTCAATTTTCTTGAAAATTCTTGACAAATTAAAGGATTAATTGATAACAGTAGCATTTTGAGCGATATGAGGCGCGGTTGAAACAAGAGAGATTAAAGCAACGCATTGTTTACATTTTCCATAGAGATCAACCCGTAAAATCCTGGATCTGATAATCTGTAATAACCCCCACCGGTAACAGAAAACATTAAATCATGAGTGAATTTTGTAAGATGGCCCCTTTGCTCGTAATGTTAAATTACCCCTCCATAAAAATTGATTTGCTCTCATGGCACTATGGGAAATTTGCTTGTGATAAAGTCATCGCGTTACTATGAATTGTTAAAGTCTCGCGCGCGAGCCATGAATTTGGAAGTTCAGCATTTGGCTTTCATTGCGTAATAATTGTGTGCTTATGACGTCATCATTTTGGTTTTGAACAACAACATTGTTTCTTTTTTCACAATCTCTTTAAACCTTACAGGCCATAGATGACAATTTCATTATGTAAAGAATATTATGGTAAATATTTTGAAACTAATTCTACTGGGATCTGTTATCATATTAGTTCCAAAATAAGCAACAACTTTTTATACATTTCTTGAAACGGACATATTGGAATTGGCATACTGGGAGAGATACGCATTATAGAGAAAGGTTCGAAAACAGAACACCTCACACCACATATATACATTTCTTAGTGGAAATAAATGATCTGAAAAGAAATCTGCATTCACAGTTAATTTCGAATTATTCATCCGTCTTTAATCCGTAAACCCTCATATCAGCCAAAAACGGCTTCTGCGGTGGTCTTGAGAAATATCCATTTGCAGATCAAGAGAATATTATTTTTGAAAATTCATCACTTGAATGACTGGCTCGATAAGCGAGCCAGTCATTCCAGTAGTAATATTTCAAAAATTGTATTCTTTTGGTCTGCAAATGGACATTTTCTATTGAAAATTGAAATTTTCTTGAACAAGTTCAAGGGTTAAAGGGTTAATACAGTTAACTCTTTGACCCCGACAGGCCAAGAAACCCACAAAACTGTTTAATACATCTTTAGTTAAGTATATTGAAATGAAATATTCAAATAGGCGAGTGACATTATCTCAAACCGGATGCGCCTAATTAATTCAACGTTTGGGCACCATCTTCCCATCGATGCTGTAGGCCATGGCCGCTTATGGCGCTACCCAAGCCCAAGAAGCCACCTGGCCCAGGAAATCTATGGACCATTGTGCTCCTCAACAGCATACGGAAAGTGATATCCAATGTTACTCTATGCCGCATCCGAGACAAGGTCGATGATTTCACCGGATCATGTCAATGTGGCTTCAAACGTGGATGCAACGGCGCAGACACTGCCTGGGCTCAACACATGCTTGTGTCAGTAGTTATGTCCAAGCACTGGGATTTCCACAAAATGGGTATTGCCCTGTTATGAGCAGTTGGCGCAAGTAAACACACACAGATCTTTTATGTACTACGCCAGGCCAGATGCAAGGAAGATAAGCTACAACTAGTGAGACTACCACTTGCAGACAACAGGCTGAGAGTACGAGGCAAGTTAATGAAGTCTGCAGAGTTTGAGACATCTATCGGCTCACCCACAGAGAGATGGTCTATCCTCATTCCTTTTCACATGCTACTTTACTGCTGCACTGAAATCCATGCTGATTACTCCGCATGACCGAACGGTTCGAACCCCCATCGTCCATACTGGGTATACCACTAGAGGTGGAATATGCCGACGACGCGGACTTCATAGAAGAAGAAAAGTCCCTTGACGAACTTCTCTCAATAATTGTAAACAAAGTAAAAATTGAGAATCTCTTTATAAATGAATTTAAAAACAGAGTTCATCCACATATACCAATCTTCAAAACATGAAAGTAAAGAAAATGACGATTCACTTCGTGATGGCAAACCATGAAGGAAAAGTAAAATTCTGAGCTTACTGCTGTGTATTATTGCAGACATTGCTGCACGCTGCGTCGTGGGAACATAGCTTTCCAGTCCTTCTGGAAGCTATGGATTCGTATATCAAACATGTTCTTGACTAAACGACTACGTATATACAATGCAACCTGCGTATTCTTGATGCTGTATAGTTGTAAAAGCTGAGCAGCTCCAAAAGCAGCTCTAGTCGAATTCGATGCCTTCCACCGCAAACACCTACCCACTATCACTGGACACCGATGGCCAGAGAGCACAATTTCCAATGATTCACTATATAGGATGTGCAATATATCGCCGTGGTCCGTAATGGTCGCCCCGGAAAGATGGTCAATGTTTGGTCATGTTCTAAGAATGACAAGGGGCACACAAGCACAGAGAGCATTGGAATTCGCCCTACTGGGAGCCAGCAAATAAAAAGCCAGGAGAGGACGCCATTGCATAAATCTGTTAAGCATGCTACGAGGTGATCTCAAGAAAGCAGGACTCGATACAGTCAAATCAAGAATGGACCTGACGAAGCTAAAGACTTTGGCTGAAGACAAGACATGGAGGGCAAAAGGATTGATTGCAGCTGTAGGATGTTTCTACGTCTACATCCGCAGAATACAGTAAGCATACATAGTCAAGTACGTGATTGAATGTCACATGTAAGTTGACGTCATAATCAAAATGTGTACTGAATGACGTAGCTAAGTCCGTCATGAACATTTTAAAGTCTGGCATGTGTAAGAATTGTATGTCTTTACACTTGAAAGAAATATGGTGAATATTTTGAAACCAATTTGACTGGGCGCAGTTACTACATAGGCAGCATCATCGGCCAGTCAAATTTGTTTCAAAATATTCAAAAGCTTACCTGTATAGGTAACTTGATATTATGATTCTGGGAATTTAAGTTTCGATCCATCCCAAAACGGCCAAGGTCTTGGCGGAGGTTAGTTAGAAGAGGGCTTTGCTATTTATTAGCGGATTATCAGCGGTGGATCCAGTAATTTTTAAGGCATGGTTGCATGAGAAAATATCACTTCTCAAACACCCGGTGGGCGGTAGCCAAACCAGACGGACAGTCGGTGCCCCCACCCCTCCCACCACCACCCCACTGCGAAAATCTGTAATCTAGCTGTTCTCAGATGGTCTCTCCAGCGTTTCATTAGTGAATATGTCCCCTCATTTGGCTGCTAAATTATTAAATTATTAGCCATTTAATTGAAATTAAAAATTTGGGTGGGTGGGTGATGGTGATGCTTTTCTCACTGGTACATAACATTATGGCCGTGATGGTACCACCAATTGGGCCTAATTACTCTTAGCGTTCAAAATCTGAGAACAATTAATTTCCAGCATTCACAGATTATTAGTTAGCCTAACCGGGCTCAAGGTTGTTGCTGCATTATGCTATTGCGTCCTTATGAGTGACAGATTTAAAACGAAGTAGTCACAAACTATAAGCATATATGAGATACGCTTGAGATAGGTCCTGGCTGGACGTATAACCATAAATTAATCTTGAATATTTTGAAGCTACTATGACTGGAAGGTGTTGCTGCCTAAGGCAACAACAGCTTCTAGTAAATTAGTTAACAATATTCAATAACTTATAATACATGTATGGTTGCATTGGAATTGAGATATAGGTGATCAAAGATCGCACACACAATTACGCCAGTGCTGAATAAGATAAGAACTCAAGACTTATAACAAAGTATTATATTATTAACAGACTTAAATAAAAAGACAAAAGTAAGTTCAAAATGGAGCCCTATCACAATGAATGGGCGCTTTAACTGATAACGTACAAACATGGATAGAGTCATTTCGGTTAATCGTAAACTGCAAACAGTGGTAAACAACACATAGTCATCATGGTCAGTGGTTCATAGAGATATCCCAGATTTCAGTGTCCTTGTCCCGGGCCCTTCGTGCTGTACGTAAATGAACTGCCAGGGAGATTGTGTACAGATGCATGCACCAAGGTTTACCGCCAGTTAAAGGGTGAGGCAGACCAAGTAAATCTAGAAGAAGATCTCTATAGACTGCAAGATTGGTCAGATGACAAGTTACTGAGATTCTACCCTGATAAATGTAAACTGATGACTATGGGCAGACCCTTCGAGAGCGAGAGCCACTAATTTATGAGGGGAAAGACGGCCGAAGAACCACAGCGCAAACTGATGAAGGTCGACAAAGAAAAAGAACTCGGTGTCACCATTGACTCCAAACTATCTTTCGAGGAGCACATAACGGAGAAAGTGAATAAGGGGCCCCAGTTGATGGGTATTATCCGTAGATCTTTTATATATATTGACCATGAAACTTTCAAATGACTTTATAAAGCGTTAATAAGATCCCATCTAGAATATGCAAGCACCGTGTGGCATCCGTTCTGGAGAAAAAGATGCAACCATGATAGAAAATGTGCAAAGAATGGCAACAAAATTGGTTCCAGGATTGAACAATCTAGAATATGAAGATCGCCTGAGGACCTTGAAGTTACCAACACTGGCCTGTCGGAGATTGCGAGGTGACACGATAGAGACAAACACGATCTTCATGATAAATACGACCCTGAAGTAAGCCCAGATATACTACTAAGTGATACGCCAACAAGAGGGCACAGCCTAAAGGTCTTCAAGAATAGAGCGAAGACGAGACTGCGGTAGCAAAGCTTTGCAATCAGAATAGCCGGATCATTGAACAGCCTGCCAGAGGATGTGATCAATGCATCGACCGTAAAAGCCTTTGAGAAGCGGCTAGACAAGCACTGGCAACACCAAGACGTCCTCTACAATTATAAGGCCCACATTCACACTTCGAGGCACACCACGCAAGTGACACAGATAAAGAGTATGAAGATCTGGACATATAGGAGAAATCCTATGTCCAATACTAACTTATGGTTACTTATGGTTAATAAACACTACAGACCCAATAGGATTACCAATAGCCTCAATAGACATTGGGGATTACAATTAAAACCAATCTTTAAACTAGTGGACAGTTACCTATTGACTAACTAGAGACTTGCTACGGACTTGCCGATATAATACAAAGCGCAGTGACTGCGGTGCTGCTAGTGCAACATTTGAAATGTGTTGGGAGGAGAAAGGGCATGTCAGCGGTGGTGGGGCACCTCTCAAGGGGATGGTGGTGGGGAGCACACCTTACCCCCGTTGGATCCGCCCCTGATTCATCCACTGTCATGTTAATCCTAAATGATACTATTACTGTAGCTAATCATAGAACAACAGATGGAATATGACTGAACTAACAAGGGATTATCCAATTTTATCCATAATAGAGTGAAAATAGACTCCATAATTTAATTTTATTAGAAAATTGTATTAATTTATACGGAATGAAATTATCATATGTTAAGTTTTATTTCGTTTCATTACATTGAGGTACACAAATGTACGCCTTTAAAAGCACACACGTTTAACGATTTTATTTTCAAGTGGTTTTGTGTGATTATTCACATTTAAACAGAAAAAAACGATCACAAAATGATTGCATAAGCACAAAACGATTTCCCACCAGTTAAACATAAGCACCTACAGTAGAAGATCTGAGGAATGATATTACGATATAATCTTGAAATCGCATTACTACTTTGGGAAACACTGCCTCGAACACAGATATACATTTCATTTTATTAATGTCTGGCGTAGTGAATGGACCTTTCCAGTATTATCTATGGCCCGCCCATCTCTAGCTAAGCTTCACCAACACCTCGCTTGGATTAGGATCAATCAATCCCTGAACTCCATGACTATCAATTTCCAGTAAACTATACCGGTAAGTTGAATATTTTGAAGGGAGGGATGGGGGCGCCAAGTCAAATTAGTTTCAAAATATTCGACACAATGTTTATTGACTAGTAAAGACATGCACATCATACAACGTCTGGTACTATTAAGCATTTAAGACGGACTAAATCGAATCATTCATACTGTAATATGGTCCATTTACACTACTCTACGGGATGCTTAAACTAACTCAATAACATTATCGCGTCTGTCGTCATAAATATGTCATGGATCCGGAGGTGCACCGTTTAGCTTTTATTACGTAATAATGGCCCTTTCCATTTTTAGCTATGCCCCGCCCATCTCTAGCTAAGCTCGACCCAGACCTCGCTCGTGTTCGGATCGATCGATCTCTGAACTCCATGACTATTGTTCTCAAGAAAACTATACAGGTAAGCTGTTGGATATTTTGAAACTAATTTGACTGCGTTGCACGCTCAGTGCAATAGTTTGAAACTGATTTGACTGCGTGCTGTTGCTGCATTAAATAGCAATGAATTACAAAGACATACAATTCATACAGTGTCGGAGTATTTGAGATTTGGTGACGGTCTATGTGGAACCCTTTGTGACGTAATGATTGTGCACGCACTGGGATGAGTATGACATCACACGAGGTCAGCTGATGGATGGATACTCTGGAAAGGTGAATTGTATGCTTATGAATTCAGCAGCTTACTGTCAGGTCTTTGGCCCTTTCGTGTCGGACTTACGCGTTCTGATTATGACGTGAGTTAACAAGTGAATTATTTTGATTATGACGTCAGATAGTTGAGTAACAGATCCGTTATCATCTACCTAGCAGACTAGATATCTTCTTAATAAAACATTCATTTCATTCCCGCTTTAACAGATCTCTAGTCTGTGTAGAAAAGGTGCTATAAATAGTTTGTAATCATTGATTTAATCTGTAAATGGCTGCGGTCCATTTCTGTCTGAACAAGCTGCTTGGCACGAAGCTGATTTGACTGTATAACATAAATTACCTGTTAAATGAGAGAGGAAGGGAGAAAGAGGGAGGGAGGGAGAGGGAGATAGGGAGGGAGGGAGAGAGAGAGAGAGAGAGAGGAGGGAAAGAGAGAGGGACAGAGGGAGAGGGTGTAGGGAGTGAAAGGGCGAGGGAGGGAGGAAGGGAGGGAGGGGGAGAGGGTTAAGGAGGGAGAGAGCGAGCGAGAGAAAGAGAGAGAGAGAGAGAGAGAGAGAGAGAGAGAGAGAGAGAGAGAGAGAGAGAGAGAGAGAGAGAGAGAGAGAGAGAGAGAGATGGGGAGGGTAGAGAAGGAGTGGTGCGGTGGAGGTGGTGGGTGTGGGGGTTTGGGTGGGGGTGAGCAATTAGGAGTTTGAATGTGTTTAAAGTACTGAGTAGCACGGTACCTGTCGCATCACTGACACATTTTGATGACATTCTCATCGTGTGATTGGAACTTATAAATCTTAGGGTTGATATAATACGCGATGTGCTTGCTGATTGACTATAGATACGGATAAAATAACTATGGGCGTGTGTACGAAACATGCAGGGAACGAAATCCTTACAAACATTCGTCTGTACGCAAACGCGCCATGTATACACTATGCGCCTCTATCTATATATCTATCCGCCTGCCTACCTGTCTACCTACCTACCTGCCTAGCTACTTAGCTACCTACCTATCTATCTGTAGATTGATTAATATGCGGGTGGATGAAGGGAAGCACAGATGGATACCCACGCTGATATATATATATATATATATATATATATATATATATATATATATATATATATATATATATATATATATATATTTATATATATATATATATATGGACGAAACAATGATTTATACAACTGATAAATCCCATGTATGAACTAATGATGTTACCCTCGGCCAGTAAGAAGACGAGGATATTGCGATCCGGCGCGTGCGTATCTTCAGGAACGGTACTGTACGTAAAAGAAACTGCTAATCCGATTTGCCTCAAATTCTAACACAATGAAGGAACGTGCCGTGCAATAGGATTCCCCGACGTTGGCCGTGATAAACGAACCCAGAACAGGATCGGCTCAAATTCTGGAATGATGGATCACGAAAACTGCTGATATGATTTTGCTCAAGTGTTAACACAAAAAGGCGACAAGCATCCACTACGATACAACTTTGAGGGTGATCTGAAGAAATCCGGGGGCGGGACGGGGCGGGCCGGGCCGGCGGGCCGAGAGTCTGCAATATATATATTCTCCAAAGACTGGCCATCAGAGTGGGTTGGACAGACACACTTATCCCGGCCACGAGTGTTAGAAATAATAGGCCCGCGTAGCAGTCAACCAAGGTCATATTGCATTTACAATCGCATAAATAGGAATAAATATATCTTTTATCTGGCCTGTGTCAGACTATTTGATTTTTTTACGTTCTGAGGGCAATGTACGCTATGTCGTGATAACACAAGCGCCGACGTTTGGACACGGAAAATATGCAATATGTTGACGGAAATACAACTGGGGGAACACGCGCATAATGAAGATCCATATCCCATAATGCAACGGGGTGGGGGGGGGGGTAGGCATGAAGAAACCACAAAAGCTATATGGTAGGCCGAAACCGGAACCAAAACATTTCGCAACCGGAAAGGAAGCTTTCTCAGTTGCATGGTATATGTAATTTAGCCTGCTTCCTTGTCTCATTTTTATTGCACTTTTTCTCAGTACACTTACGTACATGTTATCCTTATACGCTCACTGCGTTCGCTATAATAAAGATGGTGTTCAATATTTTGAAACTAATTTGACTTTATGCTGTTACGGCTATAGGCAGCAACAGTTGCCAGTCAAATTAGTTTCAGAATATTCAACAGTTTACCTATATAGCTCCCAAGAAATTTACTTTTCTTGGAAAAAGTACATTATCGATAGTAAACCTTCTATCCGCCTTTATTTCATCTCCGGGAAGTGAGTAATCCAGAAATCCTCTGTTTTCCAGTTGGGGTGAGACCCCTACAAAATACTCTGCTGTATTGTGTGGCCTTATAATTGCCGAGTGTCTGACTTCTATTGCTTAAGTTTGTCGGTCTCTGGATGAATGCTTCCGCACAATCAATAATACACGTTGTACTTAGATAGGTCTCTCGAAATGGTTCAGGACAACACGCTCTAATTGCTTCTCTCGGAAGCCAGCTCTACTTTTACAATCTGTCCATGTTTTTCTGTAAGCATGGTCACGTGTACAAAAGTCAGATTCCTGCCATTGTGTACCTATGTACGTCCATGCTGGATGGATTCATTGCTTCGTTCATGAGCCCGCCTTATTAGTATCTACAACACCATGATTAAAGTCTGTCTTTGACAAATCAGTTATTTCATCAGAGTTTATTTCCGGGCTATCATTAGTGGCCGCGGAACAGTCAGAGAAGTTGAGTTTCTTTAAAGACATTTAATGTTCTTCTTTACCACCTTACGCCGACTTGGTGTTACGCATCTTTCGTAACCTTATTTTAATTTCGGATATTGTTTTTTCTCGGATGGCGTGTCATCCAAAAATTTTCTGAACGCACATATGCCTGTTTTGGTAAGACTTGTCTATTAATAGCTTTAGTCAACGCTAGTCCGCTCGGTATAAACACCACCACTCGCCGTAGCGGTGGCATAACGCGGAATCTTTACGGGATTAAAACTCTGTTACATATATTTAGTTTTCTGCTATTATTTGTGCACCCATTGACAGTACCTGAATTTCCACCACCTTTCTGTATTTTACGTCGATATCCATTGTCCCGGAGTTTCAGATCTCTGCACGTTCTTATGCTTATAATAACGATAACGCTATATACGCGTCTTTTTCACGTGTGCAATGGCGGACTATTACGTCATTAGCTAATGGCGGTGCTGGCGTAAATCTAGGGCACGTCTCGATGAACGCGAGTATAGGCTACATTGACAACGTATTTAGGATATTTCGATCATATACAAATTCGTCCTATTTATTTAAACAATAAGTGATGTCTGCGTTCTCTTTTAGGCAACGCCTGTTTTCGTGTTATAGTAAAGCCATACAATTCGTACAACACCGCTTAGTCCGTCACCAATTATGCCTTCGTGACGTATTCATGACGCCATTGATTACGACGTCATCCTACACGTTACGTAGTTGATCATGACGTCATAAGATGGGTGGATAAACTGGAAAGGCCCATTTGGCTGTATCTTGCATGATGCGGTTGCCATAACATTTTTTGGCAGAATGCCATAGGAGCTCAGTAAATGGATCTATTTCTAGCTATGTCCCGTCCATTTCTGTATGGAACAATCAAACTCTGAATTCCCAGAATCCCAATATCAAAGTAAATATAGAGGGAAGCTGTTGAACATTCTGAAACTAATATGACTTGACGTTCATATCCTGTCACATTCCCTTATCTGTATCACAATGGAGCTTTCCGGTTTTAGCTATGTTCCGCCCACCTCTAGCTATGCTCCACCCACACATCGCTCGAGTTGGGATCGATCGATCTCTGAACACACTGGCTAACAATTTCCAAAAAAATACACAGGTAAGCTGTTGAATATTTTGAAACTAATTTGACTGGGTTTATTAAATAGCAAAGAATTACAAAGACATACAATTCATGCAACGTGTCGGACCATTTGAAATTTGATGACGGTCTATATGGAACCCTTTGTGAGGTAATGATTATGACGTCATCATACAAGCGCTGAGCTGATTATGACGTCATACGAGCTCTGCTGATGGATGGATACTCTCAAAAGGTGAATTTTCTGCTTTGTAATATCGCATACTTGTTGAACGGTGATCGCCGCCATTTTATCGCCTCAAGCGATAGCGTGTGATATCATGGAAGTGACAATGCATTACATCCTTTATTATGTAATATTCATCTCGTTATGACAGCAACAGCTTCCAGTAAAATTAGTTTCAAATTATTCAACAGCTTATCTGTACGATTGCTTTTATGCCACATTGCCAAACTATAGCGTGTACCTCTAATGACTGGGCGTGTATGCCGAGGCAGACACGGTATGCTTTTTTGATTGGTTGAAAAGTAAATCATGCCACCCATCAGTAGGCTGTAGACATGTATCAACATTTAGCTACTAAAGCCTGATTATCTTACGTTGTCTGCATGATAAAAAGCTTAAAATGTCAGGGGTGGATTATGGGTGGCAAATTATATCACCTGAATGGTTAGTATAATATACGGTGAGAGTTCCTTTAAAACAGGCTAGAGTATTTCACTATATACCGCTATGATATCAAACAAGCACACTGGATTACTGCGACACATCACGCGCTTACACATTGATGGAGTACATAGCAATATTAGCATAACCAACAAGGCAGTGCCCATTTCAAGAACTACCATTGGTTTGGAATGTCTTTGTGCCAATGATAATACCGAGGAGACAAGAAACTGTCAGCATCAGATTCAGCTTGTATAACATTAACACCACTGCCTGTAAATTCCTCACATAACATGGCAATTAATTGTGATTTTTGTTATTGTTTAAGAGAATGTCTGCCTGATGCTTTCCAGTCAAATTTGTTTCAAAATATTCAACAAAATGTTTGGCATACAATTCGTACACTAGACAAGCTTTTCAAGCTTCATGACGGACATTAATGGTCATTGGTGTGATGTCAGCCTACAACGTAACTGTAATGTAATTGATTTTTGACGGCATATCATTGAGTGAGAGAACAGATCACTCCATTGAGCACTACTAGAATAATGCAAAACTGTGAATATAGTAGTTGTCGATGACAATGGACATTTCCAGTTTCAGCTATTCCCCTCCCTAAGCTCTACCCACAGCTCGCATTGGAACCGGTCGATCTCTGATCTCCCTGACTATCACTTTCCAGAAAATAAAACAGGTAAGCTATTGCATATTTTGAAACTAATTTGACTGAGCGCCCAGTCCAATTGGTTTCAAAATATTCGGCAAAATGTGTATTAAATAGTAAAGACATACACTGTGTACAACGTGTCACACTTTTAAGCGTTTAAGACGCAATTGAATTTCCTGATGTTGGTCATGATCCGGATAAAGGAACACGGATGATAAAGGAACTCGGATTCGGATAGGATCGAATTATCGATCTGGGGATATCTCGGAAACTGCCAGTCCGATTTGGCTCACATTCTAACACAGGAAGGGGTGTGACAAAATAGAAGGATTCCATAGCTTTGGGCGTGAAAATCTAAAAAACGTCTTGATGATCAGCACATTCTGGATCAGCAGCTGCCGTCATTCTATAAACCATGTGCATACGTGACTTGTACTTAGCTTTTGTTTTTTCCTAATTCATTCACATCTGATTCTTTAGTTTCTATCACAATATGTATCGTGGTGGAGAAATTGGTGAATTATAACATCGCGCATAAGTTAGGCCTTAGTGAGTCTATAGAAACACAACTGACTGTTCTCATGATGTGCACTGTTGATCTCCAAGAGATTGAAGCGACAGAATCACACTTGGGTGAAATAAGCAACAACAGCAATAGTATAGTTTCTCTCTTGGAAGAATTAAGAAACAGCAATATTATAGTTTCTCTCTTGGAAGAATTAAGAAACAGCAATAGTATAGTTTCTCTCTTGGAAGAATTAAGTAACAGCGATAGTATAGTTTCTCTCTTGAAAGAATTAAGCAACAGCAATATTATAGTTTCTCTCTTGGAAGAATTAAGAAACAGCAATAGTATAGTTTCTCTCTTGGAAGAATTAAGAAACAGCGATAGTATAGTTTCTCTCTTGAAAGAATTAAGAAACAGCAATAGTATAGTTTCTCTCTTGGAAGAATTAAGAAACAGCGATAGTATAGTTTCTCTCTTGGAAGAATTAAGAAACAGCAATAGTATAGTTTCTCTCTTGGAAGAATTAAGAAACAGCAATAGTATAGTTTCTCTCTTGGAAGAATTAAGAAACAGCAATAGTATAGTTTCTCTCTTGGAAGAATTAAGAAACAGCAATACTATAGTTTCTCTCTTGGAAGAATTAAGAAACGGAATAAAATAACAATAAAACCTGAAGACATGGCCCGTAGTAGTTTGCGATTCACTGTAGCCCTTGATTCACATTCTCCCAATCTCCCCTATATTTGATCAATGTTAACAATCTTGGGAGACATAGTATAGAATCCATTATTGGATTTCCGCATAATACCAAAAACACAAAACCTAATGTTTTTGCTTGATTGCATTATATTATAATAATCAAATATTGAAAAATATAGCAGTTGCCAATAAATGGTAGCGTCTGGATGCTATCTTCATTCTGAAGTTGCGACCACGGGGATCCTTGAGGAACTTTGATATGTTTTTTTCCTCAGATGTTCTGGACATCTCCTGAAAAAATCTGTTTCGGGATATGTTAAAAATGTGTCTACTGTTCCTGGACTATGGCTGTATTGCTGCAAGCTACCGGACAGGAATTTCAATGGCCAATAACTCTGGACCAGCTGAATTTTTAAAAACAATTTGACTGCATTTAACATTTAGTTATTGGCAAGGCCACACTAATCAATGCCAGGTTAAGCTGGTGCGAGACACGAGGCTGGATCGCATACGGGTTCGATTTTTAAATCTAGATGCTCCGAGATGCAATCTGAGGCATGATTTTATTAATTATTAATTGGTCAAGATTTTTCAAGAGAATTCTGATTTTTGAAGGCCAAGAGAAGACAATTTGCGTAAATGTACCAGTGAAATTTGCGAAAATTACTTTCGCTCGTCCTGCAAATGGACATTCCTAAGCACCGCTGTAGAATTCTTTTGACCATCAAATCGGTATTAAATGGACAGTGAGATTTACGTCTTTGCATAGCCAATGTCCATTTGCAGGCCCAGGGAAGATTATTTTTGAAAATTTACGGTTGGAATAACTGGCTCGGTTACCACCCACTCAACCACCGCTAGCTAAGCTCCACCCACACATCGCTCGTTTTGGGATCAATCGATCCCTGAACTCACTAACCATCAATTTCAAGAAACCTATACAGATAAGCTGCTAAATATTTTGAAACTAATTTGACTGGGTGTTGTTGCAGCCCTATGGCAGCAACAGCACCCAGTCAAATTAGTTTCAAAATAGTAAACATATTTGTTATTAAAAAGTAAAGACATACAATTCGTACAGCAACGTGTAGCCCGTCTTCAAATACGCGTTCGTGACGCACTTATCTGCGTCATTCATGGCGTCATTGATTATGATGCCATTCTATACGTCACGTAGTTAATTATGACGTCATTTGCTGGATTGATAGAGTGGAAAGGTCTATTGCCCCTTTGACTAAACGGTTAAACTGTTAGCCTACCTCTTCTGTTCCAAAATGGCTAATGTGTAGCGTACTAGAGATAGATAATTCAGCTCCACTACCGGAAATTGAGGCCCTAGAATGTTAAAGTCCAAAGGGTTTAGAGCAATTATTTAAAAACCATTAATTTAGCGCTTTTACACACGTGATCTGAATATAAACGGGCTGTTGTATGCCCCTGTGGGACCCCCCCCCCTCCAACCCCCATTGACATCGTAACCCGGTGCCCTATCTATCATCCACCCTATTCCCAAACGCCCTTCTCTTATCCTTTATCGCACAGACAAAAAAACATATCGCCTCATGTAGAGCATACGTGCACATAAATGGAGGATAGGTGTTGTGGTTCGCATAATCAATGGCCAAGAGCTGCCAATGAATCATAATTTAAAATTTACAACTGACGTATCTTCGATGGATGTCGCAATCAACTCGATGTCAGCATAAAAAGGCCATCACTTGTTCAGGGAGGTTGCGAAGCATTAGAATGAGTTAAATTAATTTGAGTCCTAGCGGGAGATAAGTAAGAAGGTAGATGTTATCAGAGGTCCATAATGCTATGGACTTATTTTGTTACATAAATATGGTAAAGGTTTATCATTTCGTCAGTTGCATCCACATTTAGAAGGTTATTCTCTGGTTCCAGATGTCAGGTTCCGGCTACTATGTCCCATATACGTTACAATGCAGCTAAAAAATAACTTAGATTGTTTCCAAAACGAAACCTACCGTTGAATATTTTGGAATGCAATGACTTCTAATCAAATTAAGTACAACATATTCAACAGAACATTTCTTAAATCGTGTTCAAAATTGTCCTAACTACCATGCTTCTGTTCTTCTTTTTGGAAACATAATTCTATATTTATTAGCTGAACTGAATACGTTATCTGTACGCGGAAATTGTGTGGTGTGGAAATATAGCCAACAACAGACAGTTTATGACATAAATATGGGGATAATTTTCCACGGAGACACGCATAAAGTAGACAATGTTCAACATTGCAACATTATCTTTTGAGACAATGTTCAACAACGCCTTAAATCAACGGACTCTCTTGAAGATACCTAAAGCCGATAGCAGACATTTGTCGAAATACTCGTATGATCAATGAGTGGATATTTAGCATTTGTGAACGTAATAAATACATATGAGTCGCGGACGGTATGGACCTCAATTGGTATTTCGTTTATCCATCCTTCATATGGGGTAATAATCAACTACGTGAAGCTTAGCGTAACGCCATAATCATTACGTCAGGAATCACTCGATTTAGTCCGTATTAAACGCTAGTCCATCAGCTTGTATGAATCGTATGCCAATACTATTTAATAAACATGATGTTGAATATTTTGAAATTAATTTGACTGGGCGCTGTACGTACATTCGATCATTATCCCACGCGTGTATGTGTGCGGTAGTGCGCGCGTGTGTGTGTAGGTGTCTGGTGTGGGTGTGTGTATAGATGTCTGATGTGTGTGTGTATGCGTGCGTGCGCGCGCGCGCGCGTGCGTGCGTGCGGGCGTGCGTGCGTGCGTGCGTGCGTGCGTGAGTTCGTGTGTGCGCGCGTGGTGTGTGTTGTGTGTGTGCGTGTGTGTGTATGTGCGTGTGCGTGTGCCTGTGCACGTGCGTGCGTGCGTGTGGGTGTAGCACGATTCGACCGGTCGGGTACGAGCTGTAACAGCTAAGCTGGGTACGCGCCGTCCGTTCTGGATGTGTTCCATAAGCACCCCCCCCCCCTGGGTAGAGCTATAAGGGTGTATAAGCCTATACGGGAGGAATTTCGTTAAAACGCGTAGCGCGCGCTAGTCGTTGTATTAGAGTACACGTAGCTCGTCCAAGAGCGAGTGGCGCTTTTAGTGTGCCGAGTAGGCACATCTTAATTCTTTATAAATGTTTGTTTCCGTCGAATCTGGTATCAATCAAGACCAAAATTCGATGGGCTTCTCAAATCTACAAATCGGTTCAGAAAGCTTGAGTTATCGCCGTCTTTCTCCGTTAAATTATTCTAAAAATGTTTCTTTCGGTAATGTCGTAATCGCACATATATATATATATATATATATATATATATATATATATATATATATATATATATATACACACACACACATATATATATATATATATATATATATATATATATATATATACATATATATATATATATATATATATAGCTAGATAATCAGTAATTTGCGTACACGTGACGTCCTACGTCATCTACACATCTATATCTATCATAATAGATAGATGTGTACACGTCACGGATTTCCAGCACGCTGATTGGCTGGATCAGCTAATTCTCATTGGTTGAAGCAGCCAGGTTCTGACGTTGCAGAGAGTGTAAGAGGGGATGCTTTCAGTAAATCGAGAGCGTCGTCGGCCGGGGGGGGGGGGGAGGGGGCTGACCGGTCAGGAGCTGCCCAAGCATGGGATCCTGACTGAATAACTGGTGCACCGAAGACGGAATTCAGCAACAGCTCGGTACGCCTCAACTTCCAGTTCAGCTCGGGCCACAACAGTTTTCGGACCACCGCACCGTGAATTATATCCTTATGGTGCAATATGTTCGTTTAATTAATAACTGTATAGGAACTGTTTAACAGTGGTCTCTTACTTGTAATTCTACATGACGTAGAGCCAGCGATGTTCCCCGGTGGATAACTTGCCGGATCTGCCAGCCACGCGAAAAGTGGCTATTCAACCGCCACACTGCATGTCGTATGTGATAGTTTAACGTTTCGATCGCAGCTAAGTAAACTTTGCTCGGTGCACCACAAGAGCTATTTGACGTACCCTGCACTGTTAAGCTTAAATAAGTACATCTTAATTACAACTGTATCAATAACCCTCCCTGTTAATGGGTTATCTTAACATTACAACTTACCGTTGTTATAACGGGAACTTTTACAACTACCGCATTATTGTATAGAACTTACTAGCTATTCAGTAGACATTACTTATACTGTGTTTTACTGTCCTGAGTGTGTACCGCTTACGTTCTGGGCCGGCATATAGGAACCCTGTCTTGCAGAACATCTGCATGCGGAGACATATCCAGCTTCCAGACAATGTGTCAACTCACGTCACAAGTTTAGTGACGTTTCAATTTCAGTGACATAGTAGCTCGTTATATAGGTATGGCTACTGGGTATTCAAGTAACTATACATGATATATCTTTAATTACATCTTTAATTATTATATTATTACCGTATAAAGGTACCGATGTATAATAGGACCTCGGACCGCATTTTATAATTTCTTTATTATTACTGTTTATAGTTATCCTTATTTACTGTAAGGTGCTTTAACGAACCGCACCGTATTAGGTCTATCGACCTGTATTATCACAATTCTAATCAAATAAGTATACTGTCACCGTTCTGTATTTGGTTGATTAGGTATATGACAAGTAGCCATCTGTTGATATGTTTTGTTTATTTATAGAAAATTTAGGATCGCAGTGCATTTAGGAAATACGAGACAGCAACATTTATACATGCATCACTTTCTCCTACCACCGTCATGTTTCACTAAGGTCGCTGTCCGTGCTATAACTCTGTTTGGCCCGGCATGCTACCGACTAAACCTTACTATTCAGCTCGATAGGATAAGTTTAATGTGATTAGAGACAATTTCTTGGTTAGGAGACACATAGTGTACGCCTCTTTTCCAGTCGTAAATTGGCCAACAAACATATAGGGCCTCATATCCATAAAGTTATTGTTTCTCTTCATGTTCCACTAAGCCGTATGTATGGCTTCTTAATTGTTTGGATGTCCCTATCCGCACCTTGGACTGATCCGACCCTGGGAAACTATTGGAGATTTCAGAACGGTGATGGCCAAGGTGCGGTGTTAAATACACCTCCTCAGTATATTCGGATACTTGTTAGTTAGTGTCATTGCCAATGTAGGAAGCACTGTGAAAACATTATTATTATTTTTTTCTTTATGTCTCTTAGGATATATCTCCCGCACCGCAGTGCATATTTGGGCAACTTGGATATGAACCCAATGTTAGGTCAATACCTCAGCTCCATAGGATCTGGTGACGGACGAGATGCGCATCTCCACCGATTTCTGTACAAATGTCTGGGCAAGATGTGGAATCTGCCACGCCCCTGCGGGAAGCGCATTTACGGTGGATATTCATCTCTCTAATCCCCACCGTAACGACAGGTCAGTTGGAATAATCTGCTTGTGTGAAAAGTTAGCCATCCTCCTGTGATGTTTTATGTGGTTATGGAGCAAGGCACCCAGATCCTCACCGAGTTCGAATGCCTTGCAATGTAACATGTGCGCACACTGTTCTTGAGGGTTGATGCCTTGGGGGTGTCTGCGCTCACTAACAGCCGTATCCAACGATAGGTAGGGTTCCAGCCATTTGCAGCCTAAAATAGTTCGTGTATTTAAAACCTAAAAGGTAGGTTAGGCATAGAAGAAGTCCCGCATAAATAAAAGCGGCACCTACTAATTCAGTATCTTGGAACTACATAAGACGGTGACTTGGGAATCCTTCGGGAATCACTCGTCTCGTCTTCACGTAAAACAGCACGCAACACTTTAGTTATAGTTTCACTAGGATGGTCTTTTCTTTGCAGCACTTTTGGTTGAATACAGTGGCCCTTTTTGGCCTGGTGGCAGCATTTTCCTGTGACCAAGGCCTGCGCAAGGGTACTACTTCTCACCCATATATACACAGCATCAGAAGTAATGCCCACGTGAGGCACACAGCCTCTCGCCACGACTAGGAGTCCCTTTTTCCTTTTTAGCATGGAGGTATACTAGCTTATATTAAGTTAATTAGTGATCTCGTATGCGGGAGTCTCCTTTACAGGGGTAGCTCTGCGGACCTGCGAGTCTGTGTGGTACCTCCGGTGACTCCACGTTTAAAGGTTCATCAGGCTGTCTCTATGTTATGTATTATTCGAATACCATTGTATCACACACACTTGCTCGGTTTGCTTAGATATATTTAGTTACTTTTAATTACTTTAGGTCACCCATCAAATCTGGTATGTCTATAGATCACGAAATTGCTATGGACAAGCATACCGGTGACACAAACTCATGGGCTGATACTGTGCAATTTAATGTTAGCAGCGATGGTCGCACGGCCCCACCGGAACGATTGAGTTCCACCGGCCTTAGGAGCCGGTCTTTGTTTCACGCATGGCAGCGTCGCTAATCCGTAAGCTAGCCGACATCATCGTTCGTTATGTACAAGTGGCGCGGCGTACGCCTCAGAACGTTCCGACGCGACCAAGCGAGTTACACGTGTGCGTGCGTGCGTGCGTGCGAGCGAGCGCGCGCGTGCGTGCGTGTAAGGGTGTGCGCGCGAGCATTCGTGTGTGCGTGCGTGAGCGTGTGCGTGCGAGCATTCGTGTGTGCGTGTGTGTGTAGGGGTGTGTGTGCAAGCATTCGTGTGTACAAGTGTGTTTGTGTGCATGTATGTTGTGGAGGAAATATGTTTTTTCACAGCAAACGAATATCAAAATTGATACTCTCATAAGCCAACACAACAGATTACCATATATGTCCCAATGCCTCATCCTCTATAACAAGTTAATTACAAATGGTAAATATTATATATGATACTATCATTTGTGGGGTACATAAGCCAACTGTCATGACTCTGTGGTTTTTCTTTGCCGTATTGCCAAGATTAAAAGCCGTAATTCCCAATGACGTACAAATACCAATTCGTGTAATGTAGGAACTACATAGGCATATACAGATAGATCAATACATCTGTGACTTTACAAATCCGTCAGTATTAACTGACTTCCTGCTGCAAACCACCAAACGATAACTTCAATGTAGTTTAACTCTGAACCTGCTGACTATTTTGAAAACAATTTGACTGAAAGCTGTTGGTGGCTTAGCCACCAACAACTTTCAGTCAAATTGTTTTCAGAATATTCAGCATATCCAGAGTTAAACCCCACGGAGAATGTAGTCTGTAGACATTCAACGGACAGACAGCAAATTTGTGATGCTTAAGTTGTGTTCAATGTGTACTATTTAAGAGTATTTTCAGTGTACTGAGATTGCCTGGACGTTGTTGTAACCGCTAGAAAAGGAGATAGAAAACTGTTTAAAGACGTACTCCAATTCAGAACATTGTCCCAACTTTCAAGTATAGACTGATATGTTGGATTTCCTTTTGCTATCTCGCTGCTGTAAGCCACCAAACCAAAATTTCAATGAGCAAAAACTCTTGACTGGCTGAATATTTTGAAAACCATTTGACTGAAAGTTCATAGTGACCTGGCCACCAACAACTTTCAATCAAAATGTTTTCAAAATATTTAGCAAGTTTAGAGATATATAGTTGGAATATGTTGTCTGCAAAAACTCAGCAGTCAAACAGTTAATTAACACAACAAACATGTTGGCTTCTCGGTGTTTTCAACTGACCTCCGGAGGTTAAGTTAACCATATAGCCCTTGAAATGCCTATGTCTCAATATAGAGAAAAAAACCTGTTTAATATTTTGAAACTACTCTGACTGGGATCAGTTGCAACACCTCCCTGTCAAATTAATTTCAAAATTCTAAACATAATGTTCCCAATGTACATCATGCGAAATATGTCGTTTCTGGTAGATGAAAGTTGATGGGTTAATAAACCCGCTATTTAGCATTCCGCATCCCATAACCTGCCTCATCTCACCCACCCACTTACCCCACCATTGACGATAGCATAAGCAGCTATGATTAAACTCCATTAACAAATTAGATTGCTCGATGATAAAAACTGACGATAACTGACACATCAAACCAAACGAATCTTATCAAAACTATCCTAATTGCGAGATGATGGTGGAATAATATCCATGTAAAAGCCAAGTGGAAACATTTATAAATAGGGATATTAACATTTCATCAAAATATAACAATTTAGGCGCATTGGGACTTAAGGAATTGACATTCAAGTTATTGTCGCGAACTCGATAACACGATTTCTGGCACCTATCCTTGCCACTACTAGACTTTCAGGGACAATGGCGGCTCCCACAACGGCCATATATCAGACGCATTTATCTAATAATACATTAATTTAAACTGCTCGATGCCAGGAGACCAGAAGCGACTAATTTCTGCTTACCACAAAGGACCTACGTCAGAACATATTGTCGTAATCTGTCAAATATGGTAACGCATCATTCATCATTGTTATACACCTGATAGAGAAATTCTCCCATTTTGAAATCTGAGTTTTACAGACATGTCTCTACCATACATAGGTCGAAATTTCTTTTGCATTAGCGCAGTGCATTACTAAATAGATGACCAAATAATTGATTTGATAAATTAATTAATCTCATGTTCCAAATCCGGACTGTATGAATCCACTATTAGCTATGCCCTCCCATCTCTAGCTATGCTCCGCCCATGCTTTGTATTGTGATCCTTGACTTAGAATCATGAATTCTAAGGATCCCAGCTGTATGGTAAGAATACAACTAACCTCTTGAATATTCTGAAACCAATGTGACGGGGTGTGGTGTGGGTATGTGTGGCTGTTGCTGTCTGTAGCAGCAGCAGCGCCCACACAAATTAGTTTCAAAATATCCAACAGAGTGCTTATTAATTTGTAAAAAAACATACAATTCGTACATTTGATTGGCTATTAAGCGTCCGTGACGAACTTAGATATGCCATTCATTACGTATTTTGACTGTGATATCAGCCTATATGTGGCTTATTTGAGTATGACGTTTAATACTTGACTGGCAGAGTGGATGCATCATTTACAACTACTGTGGTAGAGTTTAATGTGATGAGATTGGGGAAGAACAAAACGTGTATCAAGAGAACTTTGAGGTAGCATTAGTCGATTATCATTCCATAATAACGCATGTTACTGGGCCAGCGACATGAATTGCCACGCTTTTAATGTAACCACGCCACCTCGTCTAGGGCGTTAAACAGTGCGAGGAATGTGAAATACTTCACTATGCACAATAACTATCGATCATGATATTAAACAACGAAGTGAAATGAATAATTATGATAGCCTAAATATGACGTCGACCAGAAAGCCTCGTGATGACAATGATTGATGACGAAGTTGAAGGAAAGTGCAAACACGTCCAGATGAGCCGCTGTCAGTTGCAGAGTTGATTTGTATAAGTCGACTACTGTCCTTAGAAATCAATTTCGATTGACCGCACCGTGACCGCTGTAAACAGGCCCAGCACCCTCCCAAAAATGCTACTTCTGTAGATACAAGAACTTTAGAATGTCTTTTATATATATTCTCTTTTTCTGTATTCCGTTCTTCTACTCTTTTACTTTCTTAATTTTCAAGACTTTCTTGCTGTTATCTCTGGAACTCTTTGTGCTTTTCATCTGTGCTTATGTTTCTTATTCTGCCGCGCGTGCACATGGCCCTGGAATATATACATAATTGACAATGGATAATGATCTAGCTCATTATCGTGCGGCTATAGTGTTGTTGGACTGCCACCCTCCTAAATCCATAGGTCGTCCAAACATATCACTGAACTCATGGAGAATGTTATGTGTTTCTCTCGCAATTGGCATTGCCCAGTTATTATCTTGTTCTCTGTACTATCTGAATAATGTGACTAATATAATAATAATAATAATAATAATAATAATAATAATAATAATAATAATAATAATAATAATAATGTATATGCTCCTTTCATTGGCAGGCCATGTAGAGTCTAATCCCAGTCAAATAAACAGTAGTGCTCTCTCTATCGTCCAAACATGTCTAATTTTAACATCATTGCTATTACAGAAAGCCACTTTACACAAAAGGTAAACAATGACACTATTACACTTCAAAGCTTCTAAGAGCCATATCGGAGGGACCGTCAGCAAGCACGGGGCGGAGTATGCGTCTATATAGCCGATAACATCGCCGCTTTTCGCCGTGTTGAATATGAATCTACTAGTATTGAAATGATCTGGATAGAAATTTACGATCGACCAGAATTTCTAATGCGTGTAATTTATCGACCACCCAATACTGACGTCGATACATGGCAACTCATTTCCGATGAAAATATAGAACACGTCCGGATTTAAACCCGAATAAAACATTCTGTTACTCGGGGACCTGAATGACGATCCCCTTAGTACTACAACCCACTACCTTCGCGACATTATTACAATTTTTGGCTTTTATCAGCTAATAACAGAATCATCCCGCCTTGTCTCGAATACATTACTTGACCCTATTATAATTAACACTATTAGGATTGTCAAGGATTGTAGCGTTCTTGTACCTTTTTGTAGTGATCATACCCCAGTACATATGGCCATAACATCTTGCATGCCCAAACGGAAATAATACAAGCGCCAAATACGCAAAGGCTGACTGGGTGAAACGGTGGAACACTCTTTCTGACGAGCCTGACGCCGATAGATGGTGCAAAACCATTACTACAAATAGTACTAATACAAACACCGATAACATACCAAACAAAACAGTCACCATCCACCCAGATGATTAAGGCTGGCTGTTTAGCAAAATTAGACACGAGATGAGAATTGGAGAAAAACTGTATACGAAAGCAAGGAAAACCAAACAAGAACAGGACCTTGCAAATTTCAATGTGACTCCAACTTTTAAAAAGAGGGAAAGGGACTTGTGCACAAACTACAGCCCAATATCGCTCTTGAGTTGTCTTAGCAAGGTCATGGAAAGAACTGTTTTTAAATACATTTACAACCACATTAGAGATAGCATCACTCCCTATCAGTCTGGCTTTCCTGCTTCATATTCTACAGTAAATCAACTATTAGGCATATATACAGATATCGCTAAAGCTCTAGATGAACAAAAGAAGTATTGTTCTTATGTGATCGAGTGTGGCATCGTGGCTCCTACAAAAACTCACACAATTTGGCATCGCTGGAAATCTAGTTTCATGGTTTGAAAGTTACCTTTTCATAATAGCTACCAGCTAGTAGCTATAAATGGTCACGAATCTACTTTGCTTCGCTTAAATGCTGGTGTATCACAGGGCTCCGTTCTTGGGCCGCTACTTTTCTTAGTATTTATTATCGATATGCCCAATAACATACTAAACAATATCAGACTATTTGCTGATGCTACATGTCTTTATGTGATGTCGGATGACTTAGAAGTCCACACACCATATGTCGACCACGATCTGCAAGTAATGGCACATTGAGTAAATACATAGCTAGTCGAATTTAATGATTCCAAAACAATGTCCTTATTTATTTTCCTACGCAGAGATCCTACCGTTTTTCCAACAAATTAAAAAAATTCTGAAATAGTTCCATCCACCCATCATAAACACCTTGGTATTACTTTCAACAATAACGGCCATATCGAAAATGTGTGTATAGAAACTGGCATAGAAACACTTTGCCACCGACGAGAAATTCTCAGACTAGCCATGTGTTACAAAATTGTGAATGGGATGCCGAGCGAGGCCTTGACTGATTATCTCCCTCCACTGATACTAACACACAATCTCCACAATATCAGACGCTCGAATTATTTCGCCCCAGTTAGATGTCGAACGGAACGCAAGTCGTTTTTCCCAGCAACTGTACATGCCTGGAACACCCTTCCAGCACCTGCCACTATGTCTAATACCCTACCGGAATTCAAGAACAAACTAAAGAACAATGCCCCATATACCCAGTCCCCTCCACGGTACTACGTCGGCTCAAGACTGGCTAATATCTGTTTAAGTAGACTTTGGTAACGGCTGCAGTGGATTAAATAGACATATATTCGATAACTTTCTCTCTGATTCTGCCAGCTGTGCTTGCGGCCACACTGGTGAATCTGTCAAACATTACCTTTTTTACTGTCCACCTTTTAATGGGCAAAGAATCACCTTTGAAAATTGGCTTTCCTCCAACCAAATCTCCTCAAGAACCCTAACCACTCAGCAACTTCTATATGGTCGTGCTGACGTTGATGTAGCATTACGCATCACGGTTTCCACCATTCTATGTCACCATATTACTGGCACCTGTCGGTTTAAATGGCCTACAATAATTGCTAATACCACTCATGGATTGCTCGACAAATCCATAGCCACGCGCGTTTCTGGATGGCCAAGCAGTGTGAACCAGCACTTGTCACTACAGCACATCGAGCTCCTCAGTTCTCATTATACCGCCTTGTGATTCGTCAAGC
The DNA here is from genome assembly GCA_034401795.1 of Chaetoderma sp. LZ-2023a. NCBI lineage: Eukaryota > Metazoa > Mollusca > Caudofoveata > Chaetodermatida > Chaetodermatidae > Chaetoderma > Chaetoderma sp. LZ-2023a. Next base: position 68,709,043 of record CM067359.1, read on the forward strand.
CATGCTTTTCCCCTTCCCCCGAAGGTTTCATTATGTCACCATTAGGCAACCTACAAAATCTCTTCTCAAACTCATCTTTCTTCTTCTTCTTTTTCTTCGTCTTCTAGAATAAGGACGTGTTTATTTCGCTGCGACTTTATGCGGGATTTAACGTGTTTCTTGAAGATAATCGTTGCTAATTTTTGTACTGTGTATTTATAAATTGTTTTTGGAAATGTGTGTAATAATATTTTTTTACTGTAATTATTGGATTAATAGTTAATAGATATATAGTTAGGTAGTAGGTGTGTGTATATTAGCCATTACTATACCGGCCTTGTTGGCTGGTCAGTGTAGGACTCCTTGATTAACCTATTGTGTGAAGACAATGTGGTCGCAGCCGGTCAGTGTTGCCAGTAAGGTCAAGAAGACCAGAAGCGTGACGAATGCGGGAAGGTGATTGGGAGTGCCAGGGCAATTCCACTGGGTTGTGAGTCGCCTGAACTGAGGCGTGTTAAGATTTTTCGTCGCCAAGTCCAGATTTTGATTGACAAAACTGTCGTTCCAGACTACATAGACATTGCTTTCGCTGGAAAAACGCATCGTGTTTTCATAAGTACTGATGAAATAGTATGCTTTCGGTGTCACGAAAAAGAACATTTCCAGTGTACATGCCCGCTTCGTGACGTCCTGGAATCAGTTCGAGACGTTAGTGAATCCCACTTGTTTGATAATGCAAATGTGAATAATGACACTGAATTCCCGAGGCTAGGCACAATAACGCAGACAGACAATTGCTCAAAAACAGTTTGTCAATCAGTAAGTTACGGACAGCGGTCGCCGAAAAGGAAAGCTCCTAAGATTATGTCGGACAATCGTTTTGAAGTGCTGAACTCACTCGACGATAACGACGTTGAGGTAGTTGGTGACAGAGTGTCTACATTTGACGCTGGTATTCCCAATAGCGTACAAGACATGACTGAGGATACGTCTCCCACAGAACGTAATACTATACTTGCTACTGCAGAGGCACAATCTAGTGAACAAATGTTAATCAATGAACCTGCTCCCATTGCCACGCAGGAGAGTATCTGTGCCATAGACAATAATATCACGATCTTAGAGCCGGAAGACTCAGTTGTACCATTCAAACCCGGTCATGACCCATGTAATGACGTTACAATAGCAGATCCAGAAATACCACTCATCTCGCAGGGCCTGATCCTTCCTGATGACCATGATGATGACAGCTCAGATGCGGGCAGTATGTCATTTTTTTGTCTGAAATCTCGGACATGACTGATTTTCAAGAATCAAGGGACATAACCTAATCTCTTGACGATGTGAAATTATTCGTAGAAAGTATAAAATATAGTTAAAAGGTTGTTGATCGTTGTAAAGAGTTTCAACCGAACCTGAAGGTACTTATGCATCAGATGTTTCGATTGAAAAAACAACACGATATTGACTCTGCATTTAGGTTACGGGTGAGCAAGATCGTAACAAAGTTACATTACAGTCTCAGAAATTAATACGTTTACTGATAACCTACTTATTGTCAAACTGATTTTGTCTCTTTTATCTAATAACTAGTTATGTATTACATCACTACATTAGTATTTCTATTCATCCTGATTATGGCAGTACTCTCATTTCCAACCATTAACACGAGAGGTTGTCGTGACTCTTTTAAACTTTTTAGACTTTTTAATCAACTACGATCAGAAATAAATGCTGATATCGCATTTGTTCAAGATACGCATACATGTATCTCAGATGAACCTATATGGCGTTTGATATGGAGGGGAGAAATGGTGTTTTCACATTTTAGCAATAGTGCAGCTGGTGTGGCAATATTTTTTAAACCCAAACTTAATGTTCATATTATTAATACTTTTAATGTTGTACCTGGTAGAATTTTACATGTTACTGCTAAAATAAATGATAGGTATATTTTATTTGATTAATATATATAATCCGACTGATTCATGTGAAAAAGTAATATGTACTGATCTCCTGAATACTCACTTATCTACGTTAACAGAGATTCACCCAATACTTATCGGAGGTGATTTTAATTGTACAATCGATCATCAAATCGATAGGACCTCTACTGCCGAGCCACACCCAATTGCTGCACGCGTGCTAGAAGCACTAATTAACCGCCGCAATCTTGTATATGTGTTTAGTTTTTTACACCACACGGCAAGGACTTTTACGTGGACCCTATCAGATGGTGTTTCCCCTTGCCTCGATAGATTTTATATTTCTATCATTTTTAAGCAGTTTTTACGATCATCTAGAGCTGTACCATACAGCGATTCTGACCACTCTATTGTTTGTTTCTCAGTTCAATTTTAAGACCATAAGCGTAAAAGTGCTTACTAGTGCTTGAATACTGATTTGTTAAATGAGAAAGAATATTGTAATCTAATTATTAATCTTTGGGGGAAATGGCAGGAAAGAGCTCCTCACTTTGAGAGCATCCAGGATTGGTGGGATATGGGAAAGAAACACATTTGTACATTATCTCAATGTTATATGGAAGAAACGTACAGACGAGCCATTGGGAATCAAGTGGAATAACAAAGGGCTAAAAATTCTTGGGATCTTCATCGGAAATTCGGCAGAATATTTTAATCAAAATTGGATAAACATGCAATCGGATGCAATTACTAAACTAGCCAAATGGCATAATTTTATCTCGAGCCCTTTCCTTAAGAGGCCGTATTATTGTTACACATCCTCTCACTGCATCTAAATTATGGCATACATTTACTGTCATTGATCCACCAGTAGTTCTTGTAAATTCAATCCAGAGACATTTAATTAATTTTGCATGGAATGGAAAACATTGGCTACCAAAAGAATTATTATTGCTATCGTTAGATGACGGTGGACAGTGATTGGTACATCTGAATTCTAGAATTACATCTTTTCGTATTTGCTATGCACAATATTTTCTGTAGTTTCGCCAATCGCATCCTTGTTTTAAGTTTACTAGCTTGTTTCTAAAGCGAGCGCATGAGTTCAATTATGACGATCAGCAGTTTTATATTGATCTTGATACAGGTACTCTTGGAAACGTAGCATCCTTTTATAAAACATTGTTAACATCCTGGTTTTCTTTTACTGTCTCCCGAGAGGCATTGCCATCTTGTGCAGCGGATATTTCTAAATGGAATGATTAAAAACCACCGAAATGGGCTAACCTTTTATTTAAAAGATTTTATAAGTGCCAATATCACTAAAGTAGCTGATATTGTTGATTGTCACCAGAAAGTGTCTGTTGATGTTTTGTCAAATAAATTGCCCAATCATTCTAAGCAGTTCCTAGATAATAATCTTAATACGTTATGGAAAAGTTTGCCATTGGAATGGCGTCACCAGATTAATCGTCCACATAACGTGGCTAGTTTGCCCTGTAGGTGGGGCTTAGAATACACCTTCCGTATCCTCTGCGTGTCGTAAGAGGCGACTAAAGGAGGTAAGGGTGAGGTAACCCTGACAGAAACCTCGAGTGCTGAAGACGGAGGTTCCAGGCCGCACGGCGCACCCTAATAAACCATGGATCCACGCACTTAACGCTTATGATCATGTCGATAGTCACTTACAGGACTGGCGGTATGATCAGCGAACGAAAAGAAGAAAGACGTGCCTAGTTCCCTGCATCAAACTGACCTTTCGTTTACTAATGACCTTTTTAAATGTACTGTATCATTTCCATCTAACTGCCCGAAGAATTGTATAGAATGTCATTGTTAAAATGTTATGCAAATCGTATACGTAACAATAGTATTAATGTATGGGCAGATGTTTTGTTGTTAGATATTTCTTCTGTGACTAATTGTCATTGTATTTACGAATTTCCATGTACACGCTTTGAGGGTGATTTATCATGGACAATTCTACATGAAGCATTGGGAACAGGAATATTTCTTTACAAAGCAGGTTATCGTCCTAATGATCACTGCCCTCACTGTGGTGAACAGAAGGGCATTGCTCATATGTTTTTAACGTGCTCACGTATTCAGCCATTACCTTTAGCTGTAAAAAGATCCGTGTTGTATTTATTGGAGACCGATGTTTTTGATATGGCTGACTATGTGAGAGGGTTTCCCTGTCCCCAATGCTCAGCCAATTCCAAACACAAAATTAGTCACCGTGTGTCTAATTGGCTTTTATCCAACTGTAAAATGTCTATCTATGTTAGCAGACAACATCTTTTGGATGGCAATACACGAACTGATCCACTCCGAGAATGTCTCTCGAGATTGCACTCACGAATTCAAATAGAATTTCAGTTTTATCGAAACAAGGGGGCCCTGGATGTTTTCGAACACTTTTTTGCGTTTGACAGTTTTTTGTGCACGGTTGAAAATGATAATCTTGGTTTTAATGGGCTTTTATAAATTGTTATCTTTCAAGGTTTTATACGTTGCTTATTTTTGCTTATATCTTGAAGTTTGTGATACATTTTGATATGCTCATGTTTTATATTCATACACTGTATTGAGTTTTTATGTTTTATGTAATCGTATGATATTTTAAAGTTTTTGTCAAATGGAATGAGTGTAATAAAATTAAAAGTCTTCTTCTTCTGCTTCTTCTTATTCTTCTTTATTATTATTATTATTATTATTATTATTATTATTCCTGTTATGACAGTTGGCAATATTATTATTGCGCCTCCTGATTCATTTAATGTACTATATTTGTACATGAGTGGGACACACGCTCATAAGACATGTCTTATTGTGTTCACACATAGACTAAGAATATACTTTGTTTAAACCAAAGTGCAAACCGCCCTGGCGCATGGCCTGGATTGATGACATCTGGAAGTGGACAAATGGTGGGTTATCCGAAGCAAGGAGAACCGCGTGGACAAGAAAATGCCACCGTGTCAACATTGCTATGGATAACTGGATCATGATGGTGATGTTGCTGATTCAACTAAGTAGATACATCGATAAATGAGCTGATTGATTAATTGTATGATCAGTAAAATTAGAGTGCAAGCCTAATATAAGCTGTAAGAATCCGTACTGCCACGTGATTAACAATGCTGTTCATGCCAATGCAGCCGGATGACTGAGTGGAAATCGAAAATGGTTGACGGGCAAGACAGAAAGTGGCACTTTTGGTTTTACCTGCGAAACTTATTGAGGTGTCAAAGTTATCTAGGTTAACTTTATCTGATGTATTTTGGGATTGACGACGGGGCAGACGTACCATGTACTGCGGCCGAATTAGATGAGCTTTATCCGGACCGTCTTGCAGTACATTTGCAGCTCCTGTTGTCTCTGAACCTATTTACCTGTACATTGCCATTAGGACATCCGACATATATGTCCCTTGTGATCATATCAATACAGGTTATAACGTGCCGGCAGGCACGCGTCCTGTCGGATGCTTGGATTTAGCCATGGATGTGTGTTTTGTGGATGCAATAGTTTGCAAACCTTCTATCGCACCTTTTTAGCCACCATTCCTTGTACTCATCGAGAGTACTTAGCTCCCACAGGTTTTTCTTGGATGTCAACGTACTCAGCCCAGCTTCCTTTAGATCAGTACATAGCACACAGTAGGTGTGTGCAGAGGCGTCCTCTAGGAGGTTTCTAAATGTTAGCACCGAGTACAGCAAATTCCATGGCTTTCTGTGCAGGCGTGTCATGTGGCATTCACACAACATGGTCAAACATTATCCATCTTTGTTGAGCAACCTTTACTGACAGTTGGAACTGTAATGGGCATAGTGTAGTGTGCATCATTGGAGATTATACCGTCCGACCAGCGACCTTGGAATATTGTATCAAGATGTTTGCAGTGACAGGCACCATAGTTATTTACAACTGCCTCCAGAGCGGCCCAGTCATTACAGGTGTACAGCATCAGAGATACACGTACATCATCAGAGATACACAGGTCTCGGCATACAAGCGTATCTCTTTGGCCAGATGGATTTGTGATCTACAGATCCATAGTTTCCAAGGTGAAGGGAAGGAAATAGCTCCTATGACGCAACGTCAGATGAACTGTACGTTAGTGAACCAATGATTGTGCACTTCCTTCATTCCTCACCACGCAACAGTATACCTTTGTCACAGACTTCGTCTCTCGATGATAGGTGTACTTGGTTAACCTCGCTCGTCGCTTTCTTGAGTTGTTCACCGGCTATTGGGAGATAGTTATCGAGAGGCTGCTCTTGTCTTGCAAACAGACATTCCTCACGAGTATGAGCCCTCTAGAAGCTGCTCTTGTCTTGCAAATATACATTCCTCACGAGTACGAGCCTTCTAGAGGCTGCTCGTGTCTTGCAATCAGACATTCCTCACGAGTACGAGATCTCTAGAGGCTGCTCTTATCTTGCAAACAGACATTCCTCACCAGTACAAGCCCGCTAGAGGCTGGTCTTGTCTTGCAAACAGACATTCCTCACGAGTACGAGATCTCTAAAGGCTGGTCTTGTCTTGCAAACAGGCACTCATCACGAGTATGAGCCCTCTATAGGCTGGTCTTGTTTTGCAAACAAAGATTCCTCATGAGTACGAGCCATCTAGAGGCGGCTCTTGTCTTGCAAGCAGACATTCCTCACGGGTACGAGGCCTCTAAAAGCTGCTCTTGTTTTGCAAACAGACATTCCTCACGAGTACGAGCCCTCTAGAGGCTGGTCTGGTCTTGCAAGCAGACACTCCTCACGAGTACGAGCCCTCTAGAGGCTGGTCTTTTCTTGCAACCAGACATTCTTCACGAGTACGAGCCCTCTAGAGGCTGCTATTATCTTTCAAACAGACATTCCTCACGAGTACGAGCCCTCTAGAGGCTCCTCTTGTCTTGCAAACAGACATTCTTCACGAGTACGAGCCCTCTAGATGCTACTCTTGTCTTGCAAACAGACATTCCTCACGAGTACGAGCCTTCTAGAGGCTGCTCGTGTCTTGCAATCAGACATTCCTCACGAGTACGAGATCTCTAGAGGCTTGTCTTGTCTTGCAATCAGACATTCCTCACAAGTACGAGCCCTCTAGAGGCTGGTCTTGTCTTGCAAACATACATTCCTCACGAGTACGAGCCATCTAGAGGCTGCTCTTGACTGGCTTCGCCATGAAAGTGTTAACACGGATAATGTTGTTTACACCAGGCCGCCTTAATGAAGCCTTGATTATTTACAATATGAATACCACTTTTGTGTAGAGGATGCCTGTCAGCTACAACTCTCAACATAGGTGATCTTATAAAAGATAGTTGTATTTACTAAAGTGAACAGATACTCATTGGATCAGTTTTTAAAATTCATGAAACCCTTCTATTGTCCATTGCAGATGTGAAAGATGCTTTAATCACGTACACTGAGCAAATAGTTAAATACGCCTGTCTTCTGTCTTTTGGTGTTAAACTAATCGATTTCTGTCAGGACCAATAGACGTCATAATGGACCTTTCCAAAGTTATCCATCCATCATATGACGTCATATGGCATCATAATCGACTAAATGGCATGTGTGATGACGTCATAATCAGGACGTCATGAATGACTCGATATAGTCCGTCTTTAACGCTTAATAGTCCCACACGTTGTATGAATTGTATGTCTTTACCATTTGATAAAGATTCTGTTGAATATGTTGAAACTAATTTGACTGGGTGCTGTTGCTGCCAGTTTCAAAACATTTAACAGCTTACTTGTATAGTTTTCCGGAAATTAATAGTCAGAGAGTTCAGAGATCGGCCTATTCCAACACGAGTGAGGTGTGGGTGGAGCTTAGACAGAGATGGGCGGAACATAGATAAAACTGAAAAGGCCCGTTACCAGAGACAGAAGAGACACGTATTTAACAATTTGCTCAGTGTATGTGATTAAAAAGTTGTGCAACCATTGTATGCAAAATAACCAGATGTCTCAGTTTGGTATTCGGTCTTCTGAGTAAACCTAGACACTAACTTCCGATGTAACTTTTACATGCGTAGAGGTAACAAAAACAATGTTAGAATTTTACTCGAAACTGAAAATATCGGTGATATTTATCGATAAGTTATAACATTGTAGAATTACCAACGAATCTAAATTTGAAGGTAAATATAGAGGTAAGCTGTTGAATATTTTGAAACTTATTTCACTGGAAGCTGCAGAATAGAGAGATCAATTCCTAGCTATGCCCCGCCTTTATCCACCAAAGCACACCCACTTTCAACACGTGTTGGAATTGATTTGAAATTTTAAAAGAAGAAATATTTAATAAATTGTATATTCATCAAAGACATACGCCTACCATGGGCCTTTTCGTTTTAGCTATGCCCCGCCCATCTCTAGCTTCACCCACATCTCGCTTGTGTTGGGATCGATCGATCTCTGAACTCCCTTAGCATCAGTTTCCAGAAAACTATACAGGTAAGCTATTGAATATTTTGGAACTAATTTGACTGGGGACTGTTGTTGCCTATGCCAACAGCAACAGCGGCTGGACAAATTAGTTTTAAAATATTCAACAGCATGTTTATTAAATAGTAGAGAGATACAATTCTTACAACGTGTCGGACTATTAAGCGTTAAAGACGGGTCAAATATAATCATTATGACGTGATGATTATGACGTCATCCAACACGCCGCTTATTGATTATGACGTCAGATGATAGATGGGTACTCTGGAAAGGTCAATTTGTACAGCCTAGTAACGGACCTTTCGAGTTTCGTGACGTAGATACGTTATTATGTTTATAAATCTACTAAAAACATGATGAATTTGATGATAGCGTCAGATTCGTGAGTGAAATATCGGATCCCTCCAGTGTCCCATAGCGTGGCGAACAACAGTGATGTAAATATGACTTTGCAAATATCACGTTCACATACGCAGCTAGGCAATATACAAGTTAGAATGAAGCGATCCAGTCTGTCATCTGATGTCATAATATAATCCGTTACATGAACCATCAAATATATCCCTCTTTCATTTAACTCTTCACGATTTGAAAAATGGCGTGGGATTACAATGGTGGTTGGGTAAGTGTTGGTGGGATTGGAATGGCTTCACTTGACCGGCCAATTAAAGAACTACATCATTGTTTCAAATCGCTTCGTGAATGGTACCTATTAGGAAATGTTGTGTTGAATATTTTGAACATAATTAGATTTGAAAATGTCTTCCAAATCAATTATGTCCAACATAGTCAACAGCCCGTTTTGTTTTGTCATTAAAAAATTGAAAAAGCTATTTCTAAACTGCACTTTCGTGTTCATAGTGCAATACTTGATCAGATACGCACATCACCGGAGAACCAAATACCATTGCTAATGCGGATTTGATTTTTCATCTATTGCATGGATACCGAGACAGCCGTCATCGTTATCATTTTCCTCATCTGTGTCCTCTAAGTGGATCGCATCAAACCAGGCTGATGTCATCGTATCTGTCTGTACACGGCTAATGCACGAAACATGCTGACAATGGGCCCGACCTGTCAAGCAAGTATATGACGTCATACTCAATTACATTACACGTAGGCTGACGTCACGATTAAAATTAACAATGAATGCCGTGGTATGTAGCTCCGTCATGGACATTAACAAATCCGTGAGTTGTATGTTTTTACAAATTAGTCAACATTCTGTTGAATATTTTGTAACTAATTTGTTGCCATACGCAGCAACGGCATGCAGGCAAACTAGTTTCAAACTATTCAACAACTTACCTGGATAGATGCCTTTAATATGTAATTCTTGGGATTCCGGATTCAGATTATATAAATCGACCCAACTCGCGCAAAACGTGGGCGGAGCTTGGCTAGAAATAGGAGGGGCATAGTTAGAAATGGACCCTTCGATGGCCCGTGGAGACAACGAGAAATGAGTTCATATTGAGAGCACGTCTATGAACGCTCTGAATTAATCATATTTGAGATGATTAATCATGCTATTTGCTTGTTGTTGAAACGCGCAGTGCCCGCGACTCTCATGTTGGGAACAAACGGTCTCTTGTCCCCATAAGCACGCCACTCATTATAAGCCCATTGTAGCCATTCTGTGGGGATGTTTGAAGCTAGACCATTTTCAAACTTGTGTAGAATATCTGGATATTTTTCAGACTCTTGATGTAAATGGCAGAATAAGCGCGTGCGAATATTTATATACATATTGATGCTACTCGGGTATCACATATTGCATTCAGCTTAATGTAAGCACCATCGTCATTTCTCAGGGGAGAGATCCATTTCTAATCATACCACACCCACTTCACGCTAGCCCCGCCCACTTCTAGCTAGCCCCACCCACTGCTAACTATCCCCATAATTTCAATTTCCAGAAAACTATACAGCCGAGATATTGAATATTTTGAAACTAATTTGACTGGGTGCTATTGCTGCCTATGGCAGCAACAGTGGTCAGTCAAATTAGTTTCAAAATATTCGATTGCATCTTTATTAAATAGTAAAGACATACAATTCGTACAACAACGCATAGTCCGTCACCAATTATGCGTTCGTGACGTGCTTATCGACGTCATTCATGAGGGCATCGATTATTACGTCATCCTACACGTCATGCAGTTGATTATGACGTCATATGATGGATGGATAAACTGGAAAGGTCCATTTTCCAATTTGTTAAAAAATATCCAATACATTAGTCTCAATCGAGAGGCCCGATCTGTCACTCAAGTATATGACGTTAAAATCAATTACGCCACGTGTAGGCTGACGTCATGATCAAAATGACTGATGGATGACGTATCTAGCACCGTCATGAACATTGACTAAACCGTCAAGTGTACGAATTGTATGTCTTTACAATTTAATAAATATTGTATTCAACACGTTACCTGTATATAGTTACCTTGATTATGGGAATCGGGGAATTCAGGATTCAAAGTATATAATTCGATCCAAAACACGCGCACAGCATGGGTGAAGCTTGTATAAAAATGGGCGGGGCATAGCTAGAAACGGATCCCTTTAATCGGCTGCTTGTAATCCTATAGGGATTCACTAACGTGTCAATCATCGCCCGTGGTATCGCGCAGGGATGTAATTTGTTAATGGAGGTTTGACACCCGTGACCGCCATGGCGCTATCTTGTGCGAAACAAGGGCGATCGAGCTGCTAAAACCACGCGGTTATATGCGTTGCTTGAATTCCCCACGGTTGGCTAATAAAATAAATTTGTAATGATTATCACAAAAATGTCAATAAAAGTTGCACCGCCAGTGTTTTACATTCTCACGTTTGCTATTAATCGCACCATCGAAAGCTACGCTGCTAAAATTGTTACTTCAGCAATGCATGGCGACGCATACGAATATGCACATCTATTGAGGAGGCGGCTTCATACTCAGGTATGCACCTGTAGCTATAGAAATGCACATCCATTGAGGGGGGTGGGGGTGTGGGGGTGGTGGTGGTTGGGGTGGGGGGGGGGAATGCTTGTCCTCATCCTCAGACATGTACCAGCAATTATTTAAATTCGTAGACAATTGAACATTCATCATTAGCTCCCGGAAATGAAAATGAAACCGTCGTTGTCGTCATCGTCGCTTTCTCGTTGCTGTTGTTGTTGTTGTTATTGTTGTTATTGCTGTTGTTGTTGTTGTTGTTGTTGTTGTTGTTGAGAGAGAGAGAGAGAGAGAGAGAGAGAGACGTCTTTGAGAAGCTGATATTAGTCTTTATTATTAAAGAAAATAAGATCAACACCAACAACAATGTCAACAGCAGCGAATAACAAGGCCAACACCAGACAATGACAAGACCAACAACATCCAACGATAAGGGATAACAACAAGGGCAACAACAACAACAACAACAACAACAATCATCGGCCTTAACACACTGGGTTACATTGAAGTGCTCGAGTAACTCGGCCACTATGTGATGTGGTTCTGGCCCATATGGTCGTCGAGGACGGCAGAAGGAGGGTCACGAATGTAAGGTGGGTGGGGGGGGGACGGGGGTGCGAGGCGAGGGCATAGCCCCATACCATCTAAAAAAACCCAGACTTGTGACTTATGTATTCATGTGAATTTCATGTATCCATTCAATGTAATATTTGCTATATGTAGCGTGGCCTATGCGTACACATACAGGCAGTACAACCTGCTCTAATAACATTAATTTGTTCAACATTTTTCATGTCCCGCCCCCCCCCCCCCACTATTTTTCAATCCTGGTGACACCACTGGAAGGTACGCTATATTCCTCATGAGATCAACAGAAGATAGATACAAGCCAGATAAATATGGCCTAAAATTATTAGAGCTGTGTAAGTACACTCGCCTCTATATTATAAATGGTAGGATGAGACAGGATGCGAGGATATGAAAACTGACCTGTCAAGAGAAATCAGTAGTGGACTACGTTATCGCGTCTGCGCCACTACGTTTTCGATTTCGAAGTCCTGGAATACTGCCCGATGTTATCCGGAGCATTCCCCCCCCCCTCCCCCACCCCCCCTAGCGACTACATTAAATTGTAAGAAAAATCCTGACACAGAAACACCCACCCCCCCACCCCCAAATCGACAAACAAAAAATAGCTGAAAAACCATACACAAGATGGAAAAAAATGAAAACCGAGATATGTTTATTAAAACAGTAGAAGGACATCCGAAACTAGCTGAATTAAACGCGCAAATTGTGGCTGGAACATTAGATAATAGAGAACTGGAAGATATTGCATGCGATCGGGCAATCCTTTTTGAAAGTTCGGCGCAGTCAACGGTTGGTGTATCCAGTGCTGAAGGCCGACATAAGCATAGAAACCTAAGAACTAACAAGCGATGTTTTAAGAAAAATTGCCAACAAAAACAACAACAACAACAACAACGACGACAACAACAACGACAACTGCAGCGACAACAGCAGTAACAACAACAGAAAACGCTCTAGCCACCACCAGCGGCAAAAAATAACAATAAGTTTCCAAGAATATCAAAATAACAATTTGTACATACTGTGTCCGCGACATAATTGCAAAATGAATATGCCCCACGTGTCATTGTGAAAATGACCTGGTGTAAATAAATGAATCCGTATCTGAATATTAAATATATACCTTTAGCTTGCTAACGTGCCACAGCAGTTTCTGCGTTTAACCAAAAGCTAACGTATTGACTGAATTTCAAGGCATGATTTCTTATTACGCGAGCGTGATAATCGCAGTTGGCTCACACAAATTACTAATGCCATAATTATTGACGGTTAAATACCTAATGCTACATGCCTGAAGGACAGAAACCACACAAACATATACGAAGGCATAAGTCGCATGCTAATAATACAATTTGTTGATACAGATTTAGGGAGTACTCGCTAGATAGCAAAATGGTTCTCCGTGAAACGGTGATAAATTGGCTCAGAAGATTCGCGGTTGAATTTTAACTGACTGCTGCAACGTACTAGACTATGCATTCAATGGGCAATAACTCTGAACATGCTGAATATGTTGATAACACTTTGACTGACAGTTGTTGGTGGCTTAGTCAAATTGTTTTCAAAATATTCAGCATATCCAGTGTTAAACCCTATGGAAGATGTAGTCTGCAGAAATTCAGCAGGTAGATGGTTAATATGTGTGGGATATATAGCCTAATTTGCATCTTCTTAGATACATTTTTTCTGTATCTATAAGAATCGATGCTTAAAATTAATCCAAGAGAAGCGATTTTGGACATGGTTCCGTATTAATGTCTAGACTCTATCGAGTGTCACTTTACCTGTATAAAATGAAAACGTAATTCAGGGGAAATAATTCATTGAAAGACAAAACAAGTTATAGATTGTTATTTCCCTTCGGTATAAACACCGAATGTAGATGTTCCACTATATTGCTTAGTCTAGTGGTAAATCAACACGCCAATGATAAGTGGTGTTAATTACCCCCATTAATCAATACACAGAATGACAAAGAAATTAATTTGTGTGCACTCTTTTGAAGACAAAAAAAGACTGGAAGCGTGAATTTAAAAATATTGTGACAACCAACGGCACAACTATTGTAGTAGGCCTATTATGTAAAATATTTGCCTAATTTTAAATGATTGTCTAACCTTCAATTTGGTCGTTTCATAGACACATTTTCTACATGGGCTTAACAACATAATATAATTATTACTAAGGCCGTGTTCTCACTAGAGAGTTAATCAAGAATAACGCCTTACTGAAGTATGGCGTTATTCCTGATTAACTCTCTAGTGAGAACATGGCCTAGATTACGATGTATTTAGTCATTAGTACTGAGTTGTCACCCATCTTTGGCGTAAATGTCCACAATTGGTCTTGCTCGCACAACGTGCACGTACAGCTCATTAGTACAGAGACAGTCGCATACCTCAGAGTATCCTCTGCCACTCAGGTACCCGAAGTTCCTCTGTCACTCAGATACACGAAGTCATAATCCAATTTTTCATATAGATACTGCTTTAAAAGACAGCTAACCTAATCTCTTGATAGCTATTCAGGTGATCTAATACGCCAATCATAAACTATGCAGGTAATTTTAAGCTTTTTATCATGCCGCTAAAGAACGATATTCACGCTTTAGTAGCTAAATGGTGTTTACACCCGTTATTGTCATATTTAACTTTCCAACAAATTAGAAAAAACCTACCGTGTCTGCCTCGGTATTTTCCCTCAGCCGTCTATGGTTTGAGAATGTCATGTAAAAGCAACCATACAGGTAAGCGGGTGGATATTTTGAAACAAATTTGACTGGAAATTGTTGCTGCCTAATCTAATACGAGATAAGTATTACACAATAAAGAATATAATGAATTGGCACTTACATGACATCACACACTATCACTTGAGGAGACAAAATGGTGGCGGTCGCTATTCAACATTTACTCGATATTACATAACAGATAATTGTGATACAGATAAGGGAATGTGGCAGGGTATGAATGATATGGAATCACCATTTGAGATGAGATTAGCATCACTTTAACCTCGATTTGAACATACATGTAATATTCAACGAAAGTTTTCATTGGTTATTTTATTAAATATCCGACAAAGTATAATGACTCACAGTTCAAGAAATATAGAAACGGGCTAAATCAGATAATTAGGACAGCAAAAATAAATTATTTTCATATTAAATTTGATGAACAAAAAGATAATATAAAGGAAACATGGAAACTGATTAAATCATTACTAAATAAGAAAACCCCCAATACTGAAGCATCACGGTTTATTTATAATAATAGAGTCACTAACGACAAAAAAGAAATAGCCAAATAGACAAATTTAATGAGTATTTTACTAACATTAGTCCTAATTTATCACAAAAAATTCTACCCAGCTCGAACATACATATAAAGGACTTTCTACCAGGTAGTTATCAATACTCTATTTTCCTAAATCCAACAGATACTCACGAAATCTACAAAATACTAATGCAAATTAACACAGCTAAAAGTGCTGGAATCGATAATTTCAAATGGAAAATTTTTAAACACTGTGTAACAGAAATACTAACACCATTGGACCACATCTGTAATCTCTCACTTACACAGGGAGTATTTCCATCAAGATTAAAGGTTGCACGTGTGACACCCATATACACAGCTAAAGATGTATCTGACTTTACTAATTATCGGCCAGTCTCGGTACTTCCACTTTTCTCAAAACTCTTAGAAAAGCTGTATTTTAGTAGAATTACTAAATATCTAAACAAAAACTCAATCATATATCCTTCTTAATATGGTTTCAGAGAAAAACACTCTACTATGCTTGCCATTGTGGATATGATAGAAAAATTATCAACCTCCCTTGAGAATAATGAATATACGCTAGGTGTATTCTTGGATCTTTCCAAAGCCTTCGATACAATTGATCATACAATTGTACTGCAAAGGCTTGCATACTATGGAATAAGAGGTACTGCATTGACCTGGATACAGAGTTACCTGTCAAACAGGGAACAGTGTGTATAATTCAATGGGGCTATCTCTGAACGCAAAAATATAGTTTGTGGTGTTCCCCAAGGTTCAGTTCTTGGGCCCCTGCTGTTTCTCCTATATATGAATGACAAGTCTGCAAACATCTCTCACTAAAACTTTTTGCAGACGACACAAATGCTTTCTGCAGCCACAAGGATATAGAAATTCTATACAAAAATGTCAATAATGAAATGGCGAAATTAATAGACTGGTTTAAAGTAAACAAATTGTCCTTAAATGTATCAACAACTAATTATATACTATTCACAAAATCTAAGAAACTAAAAGAAATAGCTCTCCCAAACCTCTATATCGACAACCAGATAATTCAAGAAGCACAATATGCTAAGTGTTTAGGAGTATACCTGGACAAAAATTTAACATGGGAGAAGCATATTGAAATTATTACTACCAGGGTAGCAAAAAGCATTGGCATCATTCGCAGACTGAAACCCTATCTAACACCTAATATTATTAAAAACCTGTACTACACAATGATACTTCCTCACATCACCTACTGCAATGCTATCTGGACTAATACATCTCAAGCTAGACTAAAAAAACCTAAAATCGCTGCAAAAGCAATCTATTAAACTATTTTCACAAACAGCAGGTGGCCAGGATATCTTTAAATCAGAAAAGGTCTTAAAACTTGAGGACATTGGGGGGCTTCAACTATACACACTCTTAAGGGACTTCCACAATGGCAACTTACCCTCATCCTTATCTAACATTTTTATGCTCAATACACAATTGCATCCTCACAACACAAGAACAAGAAATAACCCCCATTCAACACACCACCAAACAAAAGCAGCACAACAAAAACCCTCATTCAAAGCAATTCAGTTATGGAATTATACAGACACAAGCACACACACAGACATCATAAAGCTACAGTACTTTAAGCAGAATATCAAACAGAAGATAATAGAAACCTACTAGCCTCTGGAAAACACTCACCATCATGGCATGCTATTCTCATACTTGCACCCAGTCACCAGAACAAATAATAATAATAATAATAATAATAATATTAAAAAAAAAAAAAATTAATAATAATAATATCTGTCATAATGGTAACTACCAAACAACTACCTCTACCATCACAGCCTAAAGAAATAAAAAAATAAAAATTAATACTTTGACATTGATAATAAGAATATGTAATATAGAATTATTAACTTAAGCAAGATAAGCACACAACCCTCTGTCATGTCTTTCCCTGTAAAAATGTAAATTGTCATACGTCTATTAACTGTTGGACTGCTGGAAGCCAGCGGACAATAATTCCAATTGGCAATGACACTGGATTGGCTGAGTATTTCAGAAAAAATTTGACTGAAAGTTGCTTGTGGCTTAGCCACCGACAACGTTCGGTCAAATTATTTTAGAGGTACTCAGCATACCCTGAGTTAGGCTCCATGAAAAATGTAGACTGCAGAGGCTTGGCAGCGAGACAGTTAACTATATGTATATATAGGACTATAACATGTTAACCTTATGTATTCAGTATTCTCATGTCCTATATTGTTGTTATATGTTATATCTAGGGGTCCACCGCCACATAGGCTCTGCCCTTGGTGGACTACCTGTTGTGAAACTGTAAATATATATTCTATATCAAAATAAATAATCTTGAACTTGAACTTGAACTTGATTGGTTATATAACGGATACGAAATATTTTCATTGGTTAGATAACCCGTAATAATCCGACGTGCCCCGTGACAACGTAAATGTTTCTTGTCGACGACGACGGCGTAAATGTAAATAAGACGGTATACTGTGTGTTGTTGATTTAAATTGTGTAATATGTTTACTACCTAGTTCTGAAATACGTGTGTAAATTTGCATGATAGACGCAGGCATTTAAAAAGTTAGATTTAAAGTAATTGCATATTCGAAATAACGAGTTTTCATTGTCATTATTTTTTCTGGTGCATTGGTCAGAACTCTTACCGAGTGGTGTGTCACAGCAACTAAAATGAACAGCGCAAAATGGTCTCGGGTATCGACTTTATAGGAAAATGTGTCAAAATATCAGTTCATATGATAAATAGAATCTCAAACTCGGCCCCATTTATATCACTATTATCAACCTCGTCACAGATTAGCACATTTTACTCGCTAAAGCTCGTGCAATATGATAATTTTCGACTCGGTTGATAATAGTGATATGAAATGGGACCTTGTTACAGATCCTCTATATGTTAGATGTTAGCTGAGGACAGTATCAAAATGACATAGATCCGCGAGTGAATAAAAATCCTCCAAGAATCCACAATTTGGCTGGGAACTGTCGTACCACAAACAGTTTTACCTGTATAGAAAACCTTGCCATTTAGATTCTGGCCCCCCCCCCCCCCCCTCGCTTCCCCCCCCCCCACTATTATACCCACCCCTCCCACCCTTGCTCTCTGAGTCCTCTGCCTTTCCCCATCTGCCAAGCTCACTCTTTAGCTCTGACATAGCCATACAATGTAACACATTCCAAAGCAAGCTAACAGAATGTCTCCATAACTATATAAGCTAACCATCCATTAGCTCAAAATGAACTAAACGATTTATCCAGTGTTAGCATAAAACTATTCACATGTCTTGATGTCAAAACAGTTTTAAATTTTATTTGAACTGATATCGATGGTCAACAAACCGGTCAATTTCTTATTGCTGACCTCTATCACTATTCGTATTTACCTAGGCTAGCTTATCAACACGACCTATCTCTTGACACCAGCATACCCTTTATGAATCATGTTGGAAATTGATGAATATTTTGAACCTAATTTGACTGGTAGCCGTTGCTGCCATAGGCAGCAACAGCTTCCAGTCAAATTAGCTTCAACATATTCAAGAGAATAGTTCTTCGAATGTAAATGATCTTTCGCATTGTGCCATTTCGTGATCAAAGGACTACGGCAAATATACTATTATTCATCAACATATACCCATTTAAATTGTGTGCATGTTATTCTTCATGTTGAAGAGTGGGTTGGAGTAAGATGCTATTGTTTAATACAGCAAGAACTTCCACCAATACCCGATTCTCTTACAAAACCGGGTTCTTTTCACCCTAAATATACTATATAAGATTTTAGTTAAGAGTTAATTGTATCACGTGCGGTCACGCGTTCTAAATACGAATAGTGAATGTTTGCACAACCTTAAGCAATCATATCTGAATCCACTCTCAGGCCGCCTGTTATAACCCGCGCCACATGGGTGACAGATCACATCTGCTGCTTGTAATTAACTAATGGCCAAGGTGAGGTCCTAGTAATAGTGCCTAATATCGCCCTTCACCTGTCTACATGTTTTTATATATGACAATCCCTCCATCCCTCCGTCCCTGCATCACTCACCACCCAGCCACCCCACCTCTCTCTCTCTCTCTCTCTCTCTCTCTCTCTCCTCTCTCTCTCTCTCTCTCTCTCTCTCTCTCTCTCTCTCTCTCGTCACTGCGTGCACCGTGCTTCTTTGCTTACTTTAAATTTATCTGTCTCTCTGTTTCTATTCTCTTACTTTCTTTCGTGGTTTGTTTCTTCCTTTCTTTCTTTCTCCCTCCCTCTCACCCCCATCCACCCCTCCCTCCCCCGCCCCTTCCCTCCATCCTCTCCCGTTCCTCCAACCCCCCACTCCCCTTCCCCCATTCCTTCCGTCCTCCCCTTTATTTCTTTCTTTCTCTTCACTTCACCCTCTCCACCACATTCCATCCCTCTCTCGCTCTCTGCATATCTACATTCATTTATCTCCCATAGACTCCGTTCTCTATCTGTGTTTCCCACCATCTCTTCCTCGCAGCACTCCCCACCCCCTCTCTCTCTCTCTCCGCCCACCTCTCCCCCTGGTCTTCAATACTCTCTGCCTCCTCCTCCCCCTTCTTCTTCTTCTTTAACGTGTTTATTGAAGATAATCGTTGCTAATTTTTGTGCTATGTATATTTAAATTGTTTTTGGAAATGTGTGTAATAATATTTTTGACTGTAAT
Source organism: Chaetoderma sp. LZ-2023a (assembly GCA_034401795.1). Taxonomy (NCBI): domain Eukaryota; kingdom Metazoa; phylum Mollusca; class Caudofoveata; order Chaetodermatida; family Chaetodermatidae; genus Chaetoderma; species Chaetoderma sp. LZ-2023a. The sequence goes on from CM067359.1 coordinate 68,728,942, forward strand.
TATTGGATTAGTAATAAATTCATTGTGTTTGTGATTGTGTATCGTTAGGTAGTAGGTTTGCGTATAGTAGCCATTACTATACCGGCCTTGTTGGCTGGTCAGTGTAGGACTCCTTGATTAACCTATTGTGTGAAGACAACGTGGTCGCAGCCGGTCAGTTTTGCCAGTAAGGTCAAGATGACCAGAAGCGTGACGAATGCGGGCTTGTCCTCGGAGTATGAGCCGTTCACAGGCAGACAGAAAGAACTGTACAAGAATTGACTGTTTAGACGGTGTGGCTATAGAGGCATATGTTAAAGGGGCGGCCTCTGTAGTATCACCAGCTAATATCATTGCCGCGTCGCGAAGCAAAGGAGCTAGTATGATATATCTAAAATCTGACAACGATTTAACAAAGCTATGTGTTGAAGGCGTACAAGTTGGCGGTGCGTTTCACAACGTGTACTCCCTTGAAAACGAACCAACAAAATTCATAATTTCGAACGTCCCTCCATACATACCGAACTTCGTGATTAAGCGCTCATTAGAGACATACGGGAAAGTGATTGGGAGTGCCAGGGCAATTCCACTGGGTTGTAAGTCGCCTGAACTGAGGCATGTGAAGAGTTTTCGTCGCCAAGTCCAGATTTTGATTGACAAGACTGTCGTTCCAGACTACATAGACATTGCTTTCGCTGGAAAAACGCATCGTGTTTTCATAAGTACTGATGAAATAGTATGCTTTCGGTGTCACGAACAGGACATTTCCAACGTACATGCCCGCTTCGTGACGTCCTGGAACCAGTTCGAGACGTTAGTGAATCCCACGTGTCTGATAATGCAAATGTGAATAATGACACTGAATTTCCGAGGCTCGGCACAATAACCCAGACAAACAATTGCTCAAAAACAGTTACTCAATCAGTAAGTAACGGACAGCGGTCGCCTAAAATGAAAGCACCTAAGATTAAGTCGGACAATCGCTTTGAAGTGCTGAACTCACTCGATGATAACAGCGTTGAGGTAGTGGTTGACAGAGCGTCTACATCTGACGCTGGTGTTCCCAATAGCGTACAAGACATGACTGAGAATACGTCTCCCACAGAACGTAATACTATCGTTGCTACTGCAGAGGCACACTCTAGTGAACATATGTCAATCAATGAACCTGCTCCAATTTCCACGCGGGAGATTATCTGTGCCAGAGACAATAATATCGCGATCTTAGAGCCGAAAGACTCAGTTGTACCATTCAAACCCGGTCATGACCCATGTAATGTCGTCACAATAGCAGATCCAGAATTACCACCCATCTCGCAGGACCTGATCCTTCCTGATGACCATGATGATGACAACTCAGATGCGGACAGTATGTCAGTTGTGTCTGAAATCTCGGACATGACTGATTTTCAAGAATCAAGGGACATAACCTATTCTGTTGACGATGTGAAAATATTCGTAGAAAGTATAAAATATAGTAAAAAATGTTGTTGATCGTTGTAAAGAGTTTCAAACGAACCTGAAGTTACTTATGCATCAGATGTTCCAACATGTTAACAACAGCCCAACAAAATACTTTTTCGATCTTGAAAACAAACGAGCCATAAATAAAACCTTTTCTCATTTAACATTGCCTGATGGGACAATTGTAAACGAGGATTCTGATATATTGAATTATGCCTCTGAATGTTATGGAGATTTGTATAATAATACTGGAATTTGTAAACAATCTGAAAATGTATTATTATCGGATCTTCCACAACTTAGTGAATGTTCAAAGAATGATCTAGAGAAACCCATTAGTTTGTCTGAATTATCCGCCGCAATTTACAAACTAAATAATAATAATAAGGCACCTGGCATAGATGGATTGCCTTCTGAATTTTATAAAACTTTTTGGGACACTATCGCTAATGATTTTCTTGCTGTTTTTAATCAATCAATTCGGGAAATGAGAATGCCTACGTCATGTAAAAGGGCTGTGATCACGTTGTTGCCTAAGAAAGGCGATCTTAGCCTATTGAAAAACTGTATACCCGTGTCACTTCTCTGCGTCGATTTAAAAATTCTTTCAAAGGTTTTATACAACCGCATGAAAACTGTTTTACCGGACATTATTCATGCAGACCAAAGTTACTGTATACCACGGCGAAAAATCGCAAATAACATTAGATTAATAATAGATGTTGTTGAATATTCTAACTGTCTTTCGCTACCACTTGGTGTTGTCTCCTTAGATAAAGAAAAGCCATTCGACCGCGTAAGCCACCATTATTTATTTGATGCTATTTCAGCTTTTGGATTTGGTGAACATTTTTCAAAATGTGTCAGAACGTTGTATACAGATGTATACAGTCTAGTTAAAACAAACAACTCATTGTCGGCTCCTTTTTCCTTCAGACGTGGTATTAGGCAAGGTTGTTCCATGTCAGGTGCGTTGTATACTATTTGCATAGAGCCGTTATTAAACAAACTCCGTTCAAATCAAGGATTAAAGGGAGTAACCTTGCCCGATACCACCAATGAAAAGGTGACAGTTTCTGCTTACGCCGATGATGTCACCGCATTCGTTACATCTAATCAAGATTTTGTCAATCTACAAAATTGGTTGGCTATATATTCAGCCTCATCTAATGCAAAGCTTAATTTAGAGAAATCTGAAGGGCTATGGGCGAGCATATGGAAGAATCGTACAGACGAGCCATTGGGAATCAAGTGGAATAACAAAGGGCTACAAATTCTTGGGATCTTCATCGGAAATTCGGCTGAATATTTTAATCAAAATTGGATAAACATGGAATCGGATGTAATTACTAAACTAGCCAAATGGCACAAATTATCTCGAGCCCTTTCCTTAAGAGGCCGTATTATTGTTACAAATCTTCTCACTGCATCTAAATTATGGCATAAATTTACTGTCATTGATCCACCAGTAGATCTTGTAAATTCAATCCAGAGACATTTAATTAATTTTGCATGGATTGGAAAACATTGGCTACCAAAAGAATTATTATCGCTATCGTTAGAAGACGGTGGACAGGGATTGGTGCATCTGAATTCTAGAATTACATCTTTTCGTATTTGCTATGCACAATATTTTCTGTATTTTCGTCAATCGTATCCTTGTTTTAAGTTTAGTAGCTGGTTTCTAAAGCAAGCGCATGAGTTCAATTATGATGATCAGCTGTTTTATATTGACCTTGATACAGGTACTCTTGGAAATATAGCATGTTTTTATAAAACATTGTTAACATCCTGGTTTTCTTTTACTGTCTCCCGAGAGTCATTGCCATCTTGTACAGCGGATTTTCTCCACGAGCCACTGTTTCTAAATGGATTGATTAAAAACCACCGAACTGGGCTAACCTTTTATTTAAAAGATTTTATAAGTGCCAATATCACTACAGTAGCTGATATTGTTGATTGTCACCAGAAAGTGTCTGTTGATGTTTTGTCAAATAAATTGCCCAATCATTCTAAGCGGTTACTAGATAATAACCTTAATACGTTATGGAAAAGTTTGCCATTGGAATGGCGGCGCAAGATTAATCGTCCAGATAATGTGCCTAGTTCCCTGCATCAAATTGACCTTTCGTTAACTAATGACCTTTTTAAATGTACTGTATCATTTCCATCTAACAGCCCGAAAGAATTGTATAGAATGTCATTGTTAAAATGTTATGCAAATAGTATACGTAGCAATAGTATTAATGTATGGGCAGATGTTTTGTTGTTAGATATTTCCTCTGTGACTAATTGTCGTTGTTTTTACGAATGTCCATGTACACGCTTTGAGGGTGATTTATCATAGAAAATTCTACATGGCGCATTGGGAACAGGCATATTTCTTTACAAAGCAGGTTATCGTCCTAATGATCACTGCCCTCACTGTGGTGAACAAGAGGACATTACTCATATGTTTTAACGTGCTCACGTATTCAGCCATTACTTTTAGCTGTAAAAAGATCCGTGTTGTATTTATTGGAGACCGATATTTTTGACATGGCTGATTATGTGAGAGGTTTTCCCTGTCCCCAATGCTCAGCCAAATCCAAACGAAAAATTAGACACCGTTTGTCTAATTGGCTTTTATCCAACTGTAAAATGTCTATCTATGTTAGCAGACAACATCTTTTGGATGGCAATACACGCACTGATCCACTCCGAGAATGTCTCTCGAGATTGCACTCAGGAATTCAAATAGAATTTCAGTTTTATCGAAACAAGTGGGCGCTGGATGTTTTCGAATACTTTTGGGCGTTTGATAGTTTTTTGTGCACGATTGAAAATGATAATCTTGTTTTTAATGGGCTTTTATAAATTGGTATCTTTCAAGGTTTAATACGTTGCTTATTTTTGCTTATATCTTGAAGTTTGTGATACATTTTGATATGCTCATGTTTTATATTCATACACTGTATTGAGTTGTTATGTTTTATGTAATCGTATGATATTTTAAAGTTTTTGTCAAATAGAATGAGTGTAATAAAGTATATGAAAAGTCTTCTTCTTCTTCTTCTTCTTCTTCTTCTACCTCTTCGTCGTCTTCTTCTTTTTCCTCTTCTCGTTCCTCTTCAAAATGCTATGTGGAAATGTAATTTCTAATAACAGGACTGCCTCTTTCGAACATGTCCACAGCCATTGCGTACTGTGCACTAGGTGATGCGGATAACGATGAGTTGAGAGACGTTGCAATGGATGGCATAGCCAATGAACTGATGTCAATTGGATTCGCTTTAGAGGAGATGGCCATGGAAAGTAAGGATTCATGAATTTGTTACCTGCGATGGTATGCGTCTGTGAATTTGCTTGCCGTTATTTTATTAACCATTTAACACCTCTTGTCTCAACTTAACCATTTAATGGTAAAACGGTTACCGAGCCAGTCATTCTGGTGATAGAGTTTTAAAAATGTACTCCTCTTGGCCTGCAAATGGATACTGGTGATGCATAAATATGAAATTTCTTGGCCATATAATGTTCAAACAGCCTTCATTTACAGGACGTCTGAAAGACTTTTTGTAAATTCCATTAGAAAACTTCTAAAATTTGTATTCTCTTGGCATGCAAATGGATTGCATTCAATGAGCAGCGCTTGCTTCTTTTGTACAAATCTTGACCGTTAAATAGTTAATTAATAGGCCTATATAAGTGGTGTATTGGGCGCTTTGAGGCGCTGGTGGCACACGAGGGGTTAAAACGCAAGTTTAGTTACTAAAAATGTACATAGTTCAATAAATATTTAAAGTGAATAATAATAATAATAATAATAATAATTTTACTTTAATTCAATAGAGTTTTCTTGGGAATTAACGATCCCTTAAGTTATTTCTCATGGAATGACAATTGGAGCCTTTGACAAAACAAGTGGTAAAATGGTCGGAGTTTGAATGAAAGGATGGCCCCGTATCAGCCCAAAGATAATATGCTGTATGACTTTAATACTGCAGGTACTACTGCCGCGGCGGCCGCTACTACTACTACTACTACTACTACTACTACTACTACTACTACAACTACTACTACTTCTAGTACTACTACTGCTGCTGCTACTACTACTACTACTACTACTACTACTACTACTACTACTACTACTACTACTACTACTACTACTTCTAGTACTACTGCTGCTGCTGCTGCTGCTGCTACTACTACTGCTGCTGCTGTTGCTGCTGCTACTACTACTACTACTGCTGCTGCTGTTGCTGCTGCTACTACTACTACTGCTGCTGCTGCAGCAGCTGCTACTACTACTACTACTACTACAACTACTACTTCTACTACTACTACTGCTGCTGCTGCTGCTGCTGCTGCTACTACTACTACTGCTGCTGCTGCTGCTGCTGCAGCTGCTACTACTACTACTACTACTACTACTACTACTACTACTACTACTACTACTTCTAGTACTACTACTACTACTACTGCTGCTGCTGCTGCTACTGCTACTACTACTACTACTACTACTACTACTACTTCTACTACTACTACTGCTGCTGCTGCTGCTGCTACTACTACTACTGCTGCTGCTGCTGCTACTACTACTACTACTACTACTACTACTACTTCTACTACTGCTGCTGCTGCTGCTGCTGCTACTACTACTACTACTGCTGCTGCTGCTGCTGCTGCTGCAGCTGCTACTACTACTACTACTACTACTACTACTGCTGCGGCTGCTGCTGCTGCTGCTACGACTACAAAATGTGTGTCAAGTTGAAAAGCCACCAAGACACTGCTCTAGACAGTAATATTGTTGACCTCACTTGCTCTATGTTAAAGGAGAATACAGACAGAGAAGGATCGAAGCGCGCCAATTGATTATTTTGTATGAATGAAATAAAATAAAAATATATTATAAATTATACCACAGAATGTAATTTTCTTCAATTTCTCATAAGAAACACGGCATGACGTGATCGCGAGAACGATTGTTACGGTATTACGTCATCGCGTGTATAATATGTGGTGTGATTAATAGTTCACAGTACCTCAAATCATACACAAACATATTAATGAGATGCAATTCAATTTCAATTCAAGTTTATTTGGATAACTTCTTTGAGGAACACGAATATATAAACAATTAGGGATTACAGCAATTATAAGCGTCTTAGAAACTTAGTCAATGTATAAAGTAAACGTAGCAAAAAAGAATTTGAACATGAAATCGCAATAGAGAGTAGTACACACCTAAATACATTCTGGAATTACGTAAAGAGCAAAACACAATGGACATTTCCGGTTTTAGTTATGCCCCGCCCATCTCTAGCCAAGCTCCACCCACACCTCGCTCGTGTTGGGATCGATCGATCTCTGAACTCCCCGACTATCAATTTCCAATAAGCTACATAGGTAAGCTGTTGCATATTTTGAAACTAATTTGATTCACAATTCACAATACACAATCAAATTAGAGTCACGCATCAACGATAGCAAACATCTCTAATCGAAATAGGTTAAATATATTCAACATTTTATGGTTTCAAAGGTAGTGAGATTTTTCTTAGTTAGACAGACCTTAATGGCAGAAAAATGCTATATCTAACCAACCTGATTTCCTTTGTTACTTGGAATCGAAAAAAGCTTATAGGAAAAGATTATTTACCATTTAAGACATAATACTTTTTTTTAATTTTGAAGCCAACTTGACTGGACGCTGATGCTGCCTATGGCAGCAGCAGCTTCCTGTCGAATTAGGTTCAGAGTATGCAACAGCTTACATTGGTCTTACTCTCCTGTCTGGACATTCTAAGTTTGGTATATTTATCAGGCAAGATCATTAAAACTTTGCTATCTCATTAGTTTTCAGCTGCGCGTAAACTGGCTCAGATCGAATTGATGAATAAAACATTGCATGAAGGCATAGATGTATAAGCCATGTATGACACTGAAGAACTCGTCCATTTTTACGGTTTATGGGTAAAATAGTCTTACGGAAAATTCGGGATAGGCAGCCGGCTAGGGGGCAATAGAGGCTGTCCCGAACTAAGGAATTAAGTGCATATGCACTGGAGCCACAAGTAACTTTACCAGAAGTATATTCGAGAATTTCGGTTTTAAAACATTAAAATGCATGGAATTAAAAGACTAGGATGTTAAAGGCGAGAAGGTGCTTACTAAAGATATGGTCTCCACACACGTGTTCTTTCCATGTGTTTACATTGTGAAATGACTGCGACGATGGCAATGGTGATGACGGCGACGACGGCGCGGAAGTAATAGTGGCGAGAAACATCTTTGGCTGCGACAACGTCGATTATGATGATGATGATGACGATGATGATATTGATGCTGATTCTGATGATGGCGATGACGACGCAGACACAGCATTTATCCTAACAATTTTACAATCGTTTATTAAGGGACGAAGTTTGACAAACCTGTGAAATAAAGACCAACATCAATTTAATTGCCTTATTTTTCCACCGCACGTTAACGTTAAGGCAAACGCAATGGCGGATGGTTAGGCTTACAAATTTTCGTTTTACCCGTCTAAGCGTTTATGCTTACGCAAATTATGAAAAGTAAACGAATATTTGCGTTCGATTGAACTTACTGCGGTCTTATTTCGTATTTGCACTCTAGTGTGAACACCACCTTAGATATGTGTTCTTACGACTATCTTAACCTCTTAATGACTAACTTTCTTCGAATTACTTACTGAATGTCCATTTGCAGGCTAAGAGAAGAGTATTTTTGAAAGTTTACCACTGGAATGGCTGGCTCGGTTACCGCGCCAGTCATTTCAGTGGTAAGATTTTCAAAAATACTCTTCTCTTGGCCTGCAAATAGACATTCCTCAAGACCACTGCAGAGGCCGGTTTGGGCCGGTTTCGTCATGAAAGGGTTAAACACATATTCTAAAGATCCACCTGTCTTATAGAACCACCTGTCTGAAAGCACCGCCAGTCTTTGATTCCCAAAGACATCTGCCCGAAACAATTTTATACAGTGATCAGAATTCAAAACATTCTAACAAACACATTTTATGTGGCCGCACAAGTCTAACAACTCTTTGTTGGTTAAAAATTCTAAGATCCCGAAGAGTTATTTCCCATGCCAAAAGCAGACTATTTACTATTTTCGCCTAATTCCCTCATAGTCATAATCACGAGCATGATTGTTCGTAATGACATGATGTGCGTTAATATCATATAGGTCCAATGGAGTGATCCGATATGTCGCTCGAGTATCTGACGTCATAATCAAAATATGTCACGTGGTAGCTGATATCACGATCAAATGCCGGAAATCCGACGCGAAAGGGACAAAAGTAGCCTGAATTGTATGTTGTTTGTGATTTTACGATTCAATGAATATTTTGCGGAATATTTTGAAACTAATTTAACTGGGAACTGTTGCTGCACTAGTGTGGGCATTGTTGTTATGTACATCTTATTATTGTCGGCTTATGTGTACCTCTAAAACATACAAAGCGTATTAGGTCCCAATTTATCGCATGTTGACATACATAAATAGGACATTGGAAGCTCTTAAAATATTGTCTTTTAAATGAGCGTGGATGATGTTCGAAGCAAATTAGTTTCAAAACATTCAACAAAATAATTATTAAATCGTAAATAATAGTTCCCTAATAACGCAGCTTACTAGGCAAATGCTGAGCTGATACCGGGCCGGCTAACGGCCTGGCATCGTATCATCATCTGTCCAGTAAGCCGCGTTACCTAGGTTCGTGGTCGGTCTTTCGGGTTTAATGGGATCCAATTCTCGCTGACATAAGTGTTAGCCGAAATGGCTGCAACAAATAATAGAAGCTTGGTATAGAAATGTGTATGTGTAGAATTTTATTTACCAAATTACGCACCGCGCAGTATTACCAGTTGAAAATGACTCGTGATGACATAGAAATAAGTTCAAATAACCAATGGGAACATATCTTGTGTCCACGAGATTGACCAATATGTACCGCTATCGTTTTATCTGCAATGGCCCTTTCCAGTTTATCCCTCCATCTTATGACGTCATAATCAACTACGCAGCGTGTAGGATGACGCATGAATGACTCTATTTAGTCCGTCTTAAACACTTAATAGTCCGACACATACGAATTGTATGTCTTTGCTATTTATAATGAACATGCTGTTGAATATTTTAAAACTAAGTTGACTGGGCCATAGGCAGCAACAGCACCCAGTCAAATTCGTGTCAAAATTTTCAACGGCTAACTTGCATAGTTTTCTGGAAATTGAAATTGAGTGAGTGCAGCGATAGATCGAACAGGACACGAGAGAGCTGTTGGTGGAGCGTAGCTAGAGATGGGTGGGGCATAGCTAAAACTGGAAAGGTCCATTGAGTTTATGTGAAGCTCTAGATACAATATACTTATCACAAACTATTAAATAGCCTAGTACATACATTTTCCATAGCCAGCAGCTCTGAGACTGCCTCTTTGGTATTGCGTTGAGAGTGCCCTATTAGCTTTCATCTTCTTTGCATGATTTTTTAGGAGAGACGTTGTTAGTCCCCATACAACTTTTTATTTTAAGCTGTGCCCTGCCCATCTCTAGCTAAGCTCCGCCCACACCTCGCTCGTGCTGGGATCGACCGATCTTTGAACTGCCTGACTATCAATTTCCAGAAAACTATATAAGTAAACTGTTGAATATTTTGAAACTAATTTGACTGGGTGCTGTTGCTGTCATATGCAGCAACAGAGCCCAGTCCAATTAGCTTCAAAATATTCAACAGTATGTTCATTAAATAGTAGAGACATACAATTTGTACAACGTGTTGGACTATTAAGAGTTAAAGACGAGCCGTATAGACACATTTATAACGTAATGATTATTACGTCATCCTACACGCCTCTTAGCTGATTATGATGTCATATGACGTAATTACGCTGGAAAGGTCCAATCTTCATTCTGTTCGCTGCGGCTGCCAATACCCACAATACCAGTCTAGTTCTTTCTAGAGTTTGGATGCTATTGTCCGTGCGTTACATCCATAAATGAGTACCGACTAGGCAGTTACTTCAAAGAAACGAATCTTCAATTTACTATGGTGAAGTGTCATCTAGATCTTTACCATTCAGTTGCTAGCCTTTAGCTTCCAGACCAGTGCGTCCCTGATCGTAATGTCTTTCCTGGCACTGCTTACCTATGACCCTAGGTTCTTGAAGTCTGTAACAACCTCTAGCGAGTTTACCTCAATGTTGTTGATTGTCACATCCTATGGTGTATACTTTTTGCCTAAAACTTATTTCAGATAATATATTCTTAAGCTGCGTTTACCTGGCACGCTGGGTGCGGAATGCTGAACATGGAATGGAAAGCGGGTATGCGGAATCCGGGTAAAATATCGCGTGTACCATTTACCTGCACGCGGTATCATTGCGTTATTTTATTGCATTTTTATTGGTGATATTGCGATATTTCTATCAAATTTCTTTCAAAAGCGACAACACATTTTTTACGCTTTGATATCTAGCTTTCCCCTGAGACCATTAAAATGTTTATGTACGAGGCGAGAGATGTAGATCCAAAATGGCGGATACTGGCGACTAGATTCAAAATGATCCCTTTGGCCTAATCTAACAACATGTAATTATAATATTACTAATTTCCCATTTTTTTCGACAAATTAGTTCTTATAATTGTAGACGATGCACCAACTTTAACTACGTGGATTACCCTTTCGTTGCTAGGTTACATGTGCTCTATCCCGTAACGGAATCTTTTCCGTCCTGGAAAATCGCTACACTGAGCGATCGGGGTTTCCACATCTCGCCGTTCCCGCGCTCCGCATACTGCTTACCGCGTGCAGGTAAATGGATAAAAGAAAATAGTAAAGGGCGAGCTGAAGTATATTCCGCGTTCCGTTTCCACAACCCGCTTTCCGCGTGCCAGGTAAACGCAGCTTAAGTCTGGTTCAACTGATAAGATATTGAGCTGGCTTTGCTGCCGTATGTTGCAGCATATTCCTTACCCGTATAACATATCACAAGTTATCTGGAATATGAGCTCAAGTGTAATCAGCATTCGCATGTGATGCGACATCAGGTTTTATTCCTATGGACAAGTTCGTTAGAAATTCCGTCCTCGCAAGGCGCAAATAGTGATAAATACAAATCGCATCATCACAGCAGAAAGGGTGATCTGCCTATAATTGATTAGGGATTTATACGTACTTATACTCCTATATATAAATGCAAAATGTTCACTTAGTGCAATGATATTTTCCTATTTCGCTTATATTCCAATTCTTGGTAACTGACCACTGGGTGTTTTCAATCTAGTGATCTGCCCTGGTGGTCATGCACACAGTTAGAACGTCCTTATACATTTATAACTGCTATAGTATATGCGCAAGACACGGTACATATCTTCCAGTAAATAGGGTTAATAATTCTCTGCAGTGTAACTTGAAGCTCAATAAATGAAGACGGGGAAGGTAATGTCCTGCGAACACATCCTAGAACTCCTAGAGCAACTCTTATGCGCATATCTCTGATATCAGTCACATTTTGCACAATGTTTGCATAACCATACACAGATCTATTCTGCGTGAAATAATAACAGACATGGAACCAACTTAAGTAAATGTATGAGCATGTCCTTTGATAAGCATTATGTTGATATACAACAAGACAGACTTTCTAATGTAGTAGTAGTAATAACAGTCGTCATATATTGATCTTTTAACTCGAGATAACCAAATATAGTAACACATATCTTAACTGATGACGATGGGTAATTGTGTTCTGCAGCTGAAGATGTGAACATTCTTTCAGCTGCCATTCTTCTCCATTGAACTATAAACACTGCGAGCGCCTTGACCTCCTTTACGCTCTTTCTTATCGTTCGTGGACTTAAATGACGTTATGTGTGGTCTAATCTCAAAACACTTAGCGCGTTGCTGTTGTGCTGTTCTCTGCGTGCCTGATACCTGTGGGCACCTCCCACTACCAATTCTAGTACTTTCCGAGAAGGCGTGTTTTCTGGCATTTGAAAAACATGTCCAAACATAGACCATCGCTGTCGCACTACCCTCGCGGATGGTGGCTCCGTTACGCAGTTTGTAGAGTCCTGCATTTGATATTAGACTGTGTGGCTAGCGATGATTTGTAATGGTTCGCACATGTTTGCTGTGTATACAGTTTGTTTGAAAGGGGTTTTGGAGATGCCAAGCTGCTGCAATAGTATGCTGCATTTTGGAAATACACGTACTATCAATTAGAACCACCAATTCATAACTTCCGAAAGGACTGGAAGGTGATATTTCGTGTTACACAGCGAGTTCCTATCTTGCATTTCTTAGTGTTCAGATGGGGTGGGGTGGCTGGGCGCGGATGGGGGTGGCTGGGGTGGGTTGAGGATGGAGTGGTGGTACTGGGTGGCTGGTGGAGGTGCGGTGGGTGGGAGTGGGGGTTTGGGGTTGGGGTCGGTGTACCATCATAATTCATCTCTGTATTGTCTGATACGTATACGTCTGCGAACTCTGTTTTGGCTCTGTTTTCAGGTTCACAGCCCCGATGTGTGCTGAATCTGTTGCAATTAGTGTATCAAGAGGTGTCTTTTCCTTGTCGATAAGGTCAGCTTCATCTGCATACTCCATCTCTAGTGACATACCTGTCATTGCGATTGGAGAGTTTGGTCCCGTGGAGTGCAAGTGAAGAGCACTGGTGGTAAACGCCAACCTTGTAAGTTTTTGAGGTTCCAAACTGCGTTTATTAGACGAGAAAACATAGTTTGTGTTTGTTAATACTCACCAGGCGCAGTTCTTCATCATCGCTGCTAGCTTGATGGGTGGGGTGTGTGTGGAAATTGCAGGCTCTATGTGAACATTCTTTCAGCTGCCATTCTTCTCCATTGAACTATAACACTGCGAGCGCCTTGACCTCCTTTATGCTCTTTCTTATCGTTCGTGGACTTAAATGACGTTATTTGTGGTTTAATCTCAAAACACTTAGCGCGTTGCTGTTGTGCTGTTCTTTGTGTGTCTGATACCTGTGGGCACCTACCACTACCAATTCTAGTACTTTCCGAGAAGGCGTGTTTTCTGGCATTTGAAAAACATGTCCAAACATAGACCATCGCTGTCGCACTACCCTCGCGGATGGTGGCTCTGTTACGCAGTTTGTAGAGTCCTGCATTTGATATTAGACTGTGTGGCTAGCGATGATTTGTAATGGTTCGCACATGTTTGCTGTGTATACAGTTTGTTTGAAAGGGGGTTTGGAGATGCCAAGCTGCTGCAATAGTATGCTGCATTTTGGAAATACACATACTATCAATTAGAACCACCAATTCATAACTTCCGAAAGGACTGGAAGGTGATATTTCGTGTTACACAGCGAGTTCCTATCTTGCATTTCTTAGTGTTCAGATGGGGTGGGGTGGATAGGCGCGGATGGGAGTGGGTGGGGTGGGTTGAGGATGGAGTGGTGGTACTGGGTGGCTGGTGGAGGTGCGGTGGGTGGGAGTGGGGGTTTGGGGTTGGGGTCGGTGTACCATCATAATTCATCTCTGTATTGTCTGATACGTATACGTCTGCGAACTCTGTTTTGGCTCTGTTTTCAGGTTTACAGCCCGATGTGTGCTGAATCTGTTGCAATTAGTGTATCAAGAGGTGTCTTTTCCTTGTCGATAAGGTCAGCTTCATCTGCATACTCCATCTCTAGTGACATACCTGTCATTGCGATTGGAGAGTTTGGTCCCGTGGAGTGCAAGTGAAGAGCACTGGTGGTAAACGCCAACCTTGTAAGTTTTTGAGGTTCCAAACTGCGTTTATTAGACGAGAAAACATAGTTTGTGTTTCTTAATACTCACCAGGCGCAGTTCTTCATCATCGCTGCTAGCTTGATGGGTGGGGTGTGTGTGGAAATTGCAGGCTCTATGGTCTCTCGATGACATTAAATGCACGTGATGTGTCGATACCCATCTTGTCGACGTCCCATGCATGCATGCGCTGATGGTGTTACTGATGCTAACAATCGTTGTAGCCAGACTGTGTCAGCGCAGCTACGCCCTCTCTTAAATTCGCGATGCCACTTTCAATTATATTTGTCAATCCTATCACCGATACGAGATAATGCCATGTTTGATAACACCTTTCGATGATCTTCAAAAGCACTATTTGTCTAAGTTTGGAAAGAGGGTGGTTTCTTAAGCTTTGGTTGCGACGAGTGTATCAACACCCATAGCATCGATAGGGAGGTACTGCTTGGAGTTGATAGTGTGTGTGTTTTTGTATCGAGATGGCATTAGCCGCATTTTTAAAGAGCTCGTAATTAGTGTCGCCAAGCCGCGTGCATGACCGTTCGTTAGTAATGGTACACATTTTCTATCGTCTGTGTCTGTTATTGGCTATTGTATGGCGTTTGGCTGGCCGTCAAACGTGGGTAAAGGTTTGTTTTCCCTGTAAGTGAAGTGGTCTTTGGTAAATTCCTGGAATTTTTCCGCCTTTCCCTGGACAGAGCCGATGAAGTGACAATCAGAGTTATGTACAGCGAATGGTTGTTGTGGAGTGCTGAATTGTAATGTTTATAATTGTATAAGCAATTCATAACTAGTTATAGATAAAAGAAGGTTTAATCCATTTTCCTGACAATGTATTTCAATAAGGTTACATGGAGGGATCCGATCTGCCACGCAAGTATCTGACGTCATGATTAATTACCTCACTAGTTAGCTGACGTCACAATCATAATGATGTACAAATTGCATGCCTATATGATGCATTTACAATTTAATGAACATTCTGCTATACTTAATACAAAAATCTAATTTGACTGGTAACTGTTTGCTGCCAGAGGTGGGAATTACATCCTGTCAAATTAGTTTCAAACTACTCACCAGCTTACGTGTATAACCTTCTTGAAATTGTCATTCTGGCAATTCATGGTTCAAAATGTATAAATCGATCACAACACGTGTAAAAGTGGGTGGAAGTTAGCGAGAAATGTGCAAGACGCAGCTAGAAATGCGCAAAACATAGATAGAGATGAGCGGGACATAGCCAGAGATGGGCGGGAAATAACTAGAGATGGGCGGGACATAACTAGAAATGGGCCGGACGCATCTAGAAATGGAAAAGCCCTAGCTAAAAATGGGC